>BHDV01010400.1:122304-163225 GCA_005406045.1 Adoxophyes honmai
TCTAACCTTAAAATATACCCAATCTTTTCCCGGCCGTCCGATACCATTTGGTATAGGTAAACATGGTTATAAACTGTACAGCCGCAAAACAGCCTGGTACAGAAGATCAAGTGTATGTACAAAGTTTACTTTTCATAACTACGCTCGGGATGTCAAGTGTGGCGTCTGCGCATAAAACTATCGTAACAGTGTAGCCCACCGAACGAAGACCAAAATTTGCCTGTCGAGGGAAATAATTCGTGTATAAGCGAATTTTGGCATAGTTGTAAGGAATAGGATTTTAAACGACATACTAAAAGTACTGATGGGTGGGGGTGGTGCTAACGGGGGGAGGAGGGTGTAAAGGTCCCGTTTTTTAGTTTTTTGTAAAAAACTCGTAAACTGTGACCTGTAGCTAAAAATAGTCTGAGACACAAATAATGTACGTAAAATTCTCTACAAAAAAGATGTAGACATTTTTTCTCTGGAATCAATACTTCATGAGATATAGTGTTTTCTAATCAGGTTCATCGGGTACTCCAGATGTTCGATTATCCTAAATTTTACATTTTTTCCTTTATGTAGCCGTTAATTCCTAACCATGTACCAAATTTCAGCTCTATGAGTTTACGGGAAGTACCTGTTCTATTTTGATGATCATGTGTGAGTGTCGAAAATGCGAAACTTTGCTTTCGCTTAACTTCGGAACTGAATTACCTATAGACTTGAAATTTTGAATTTTAAGTAAGTGATTACAGCTCACTAGATGGCGAAAATTTCAGCGTCCTGGTTTTATCCAGAGGTTCTCAAATAGGGGCCAGAAAATGCCGCGAAATGGTTCCAGTAAAGGATGGTACGGCAGTGCTTGCTTTGCGCTCGACTTGGTGGGGGCACGGCCGTGCCCCCGATTTTAGATTTAGACAATAATTAGGGATTTTATCTTTAGGAAATATGTAAACGTGCCGTACGTAGTCAAATTTGTTTCGTGTAACTAGATTTTAAGGTCGCTATTCGCAAATTTCAATTTTGCTGTATACTAATTATGTCACTTTGATTGTAAACATATTTTTGAACTTGGTGTATGCATATTTTTGAGTTCAATGCTGTATACATATTTTTGACCACTTGGATGAGTATATATCTTTTTAGTTTTACATGGCTACTTATTTTCTTTAACATTACTTGTTAACATATCTTTACCCTTGACTGTACATCTAATCTAACCTTAAAATATACCCAATCTTTTCCCGGCCGTCCGATACCATTTGGTATAGGTAAACATGGTTATAAACTGTACAGCCGCCTACAGCCTGTACAGCCTATCTAGAAGTTGCTTGATTTGTTATTGATATTTGCAAGGGAACAATTGGTATATAAAATAGTAATACTTACTTAACTAAAATATTTTTATTTTAATATCATTTTGTCCCGGAAATTACCTTGCGAAAATTTCGGTATTGGTGAAACGAACAATTATGTACAATATTTTAAAGTGTGATAAATCGGTATTCTCATATACATTTTTTTAGCCAGTCAAAAGCACTCGCAAGACTATTAAGTAATAAAGATATTTTTTATTTGACAGTTCAAGTAGTGATTGAAAAGTTGTAGAATCGTTCCTTAACGCGCGTCTCAAGCAGATGGCTATCCCGCTCGCGCTCGGACTGGTCCCAACTGTTCCAAGATATCGTCTCTGTAAGACGTGTCTATGTGTGCATTGTTTGAGCGCACTTTGTGTGTAAATTGACTTCTGTACGAATCTTTTATGTGCGTCGTAGGTACTTACAGCTTAATGCCAACGACCTACACAACCTATGTCGGAATATTACGCCTTTAAACGAAGTATCAAGAACATAATTGCGTCTGGCTTCCTTTGCACTTGTCGCTTAGGCTTGCGCAAGATCCGGGCCGCACTTCCCTTCTAGAATCGGCCACTGTATGCTCAAGGCCTCCCACTCGACGGCCTTAATGTCCAGGTCTAAAGATTAGTTACCCTAGGATACAGCTAGCTTACTTAGATACCTACATAAATCTTGTCAACAATTCTAGATAACATACTTGTAAGAACCACTCAGTCACCTTCACCTTTAAATAAATAAACTAAAACTTAATTGCGTTGCCAACCTTCAGTAGTGAAGTGGAAGAAAAAGGAGGAAGGGAGCAAGCAGATTGCCCGATGGTAAGCGATTACCTACGCTTAACAGAGCCATGTCACCACTGGTATCTCAAGTGTGTTAACCTTTATGGTACAAATTAATGCGCCATTTTCAAGTATTTGATGATAGTATTGGTACGAAAAAACCGCGAGCGATAGTTCATTTTACGATGCAGTTGTGCGTGGCGGACAGTTTCTAGAGAATTGCTATAGCGTGGAACGTTGTCGAAATTACGCGGAGATCAATGCAAATAATCCTCGGAGACCCCCCGTTACAAGTAAAAGATTCAAAGCGTGGCTACATCTCGACACAGAGCTTAGAAGACAAGCCGATCCGAAATGTTACTCTAGCTGCGGAGGTACGACTATGAACGAGTATGAATAGGTAGGAGTAGGGTAGAGAGGTACGAGTTGCTATATTTAGTACTTGGGAGCCCCAACCAACAGATGAGAATAGATCTTAATCTGCACCTTATACAGCCTAAAAAGCGGTGGGCTTCTTAACAATGTACTTACCAGCTCCTTTTATAGAAGTTTAAGACCAAAGTAGATCACAGAAAGGGCGCCTTGGAGTTTTGGCTCCAACGATTACCAAATGCTTTAATAGGAGCAATAGGTACAACACCGAGCGACGTGGGTGAACAATAATAAAAATGGAGCGTACCATTTTATAACCACTTTGACAAAGATGTCTACTTTGTATTTAAATTAACGAATGCAACAAATACATATGTCACATGTATATGCAAATCATGATTTGCAATGCAATTTGGCGCATGACATATCATAGAGTCACCCAAGTGAGTACTTATAAATCGTACACTATACAGGCCTACTATTAGGTCATGACAAAAGTACGCTTTAATTCGTAATTGAGCTCGCGTGCATAAATATATTGTTGCTTACATTATGCAGTTCTAGCTGCTTCAATGGCCGAGTGCACCGCCTTCCGTGTAGTGCCACGAAATGGTTGCATAAGGCGTTGCACTAATAACGCTGCACCCGCGAGGAGCCGGCCGTTTGAGCATCATCTATTACCGTGGCAGTTCGCTCGGGTCTCATACATACGCTGCGGCACCGTGCGCTGTACAGCAAACAATCGACGTCCGCCAAAACACGGCCACATAGCGAAACTCAGTAACTTTGCATTTACCTAATTCCCGGAGTGGAACTAGTTTTGCGGGAGTACCTATACGACATCCCGAGGTCGAGGCTTGCGCAAATATTTAAATGGTTTTCCTGCTGCGACCGGGTAGTGGCTATTGCATAATGCGTGTAATCCTGCGGTGGCTGCGACCTAAGAAAAATTGTCGTCTTGTGTGAGTTGGGAACGCAACCAGCGCTACTGAGTTTAGACTTAGTAGGTACTTACCTCCTACAAACTGTTTTTAGCGAGGAATATGTAGTTTTATCTCGTATTTTTTCCTCACCTTTGTACATTGTCATTCTTTCAAGTCCTTTAATGGTGGCTGCTTTACTAAAGTTTAGGTTTTGTAGAGGTATAACTGATGGAGAGTTGTACGCACGCGTGTGCGTGTAGGCGTACGTTGCTTTCAAGTTAGCGTGATTGTATCAAAACTAGGCAGGATATTGGGTTTTATTAAACTTCAGCAAATTTCAAGTCGTTAATCACACTTAAGTAAGATTTTATTATAGTTGATTGCTATGCTGTTAAGTATATTTTTAAAACGAAATTTCACCACTGGCTGAACAACGTCTTATTCTTGTAATAAACTTACCTAACTTAAGCAGTTACTTATTTCATAGTTTTTTAATTAGTCTAGAAATTTTATTCATTTGAGCTTCTATTTTTGGCAATTTCTTCAAACAGTGGTAAGTAATTACCAACTTATTCACAAAGCGATAAAATCAAAGTTCGCAAGTCCTTTGACATGGGTTGGAAATGATATCTTTACGGAGAAAGCCAGACGTAATCAATGCTTTTGTTCAAAGAGTAGTTTATCTTTCTAATTGAATAAACCTTAATGGGACCGTCTCGCGCCGAATAGTGCTGACTAATGCACTTAACGTCTCCAATCCATTAAACCAAGCCGCACCTCTATGTAGGTAAGTAGGTAAGTTTTATTTAATAAGCAAGCGTTGCGAATTCATTTATATGTATGCTATTATCTAACTTTTGTTATCATGTATAAATAGTTTGGTGATTTAATTGCATGTGTAGCCTTTCGTACGTAGTGCGCACCGGGGCCGTTATGCAAGACAATTGCCACATTTCGCTGTACTGTGCCACACAAACGGGTTTTAGTTGCATAGGCGGCTATCCTAGTTAAAGTCAGTGAATTACTGGCATACTGGTATGACGGCGGGCCAAAGGAGTGCGCGGGTGCGCGCCGCTTCGCCTGGCCACGCCTGGTACATATGCACTAGTGGTGTAGTCTCTGCCTTGTCTAGCAATGCCTTTATACAGAACATTAAGAATTTTCACTTAAATATTTAGATATACTTTAAGGTAGTTCAAACAGCTGGCACGAGTATTTAGAACGACTCCTGGAACTTAATGCTTAATAGAAAATGGGAAGTTGTACCTACCATTACTACTCAGAACATAAACCATCAAAGTACTTAGTTTCCCGTCTTCTGTATGTTTACGTCATTTAAAGTACGAATGATGTTGTGCATAAATTTTATACAAATTATGCGTAACATCATCATTATTATAAAAAATAGGTTAGAAAACAATCCAATCAGAAAATGACAGTTTTTTTGACGATGTTTCCCATTTTTATAAACTCAAAACTTTATGGGACGTCATACAACTGAAATTGTTCTGAACTTGCCAGGAAAACGCCTTTAAAACGCCTAAAAATTGGTGTGAAGCCGGGAGGGGTCAAGAATCTACTTACTTGTAAGTTGGAATCGATAGACACTTACAAAATACATATACGAGTAAGTTCCTGTGAAAATAGTCTTTAAAATTAATAAACATACATCAGACATCCGTTGACAAATTTTTGACTATTCGTAATTAAGTATACCTAATCAATACCTATCACCAGGTTTATAAAAGAAGTAGATAGAGACTTTCTCCGTAGATAATTATAAACGATTTGTCACACGATTTTTCTATTTTTGACTGGTATGAGATTATGTCTGCATTTACTGCATCAAAGTATTTTTTTAGGGTTCCGTACCTCAAAAGGAAAAAACGGAACCCTTATAGGATCACTTTGTTGTCCGTCTGTCCGTCCGTCTGTCAAGACCCTTTTTCTCAGGAACGCGTGGAGGTATGAAGCTGAAATTTATATCAATTACTCAGGTCTACTGTCCCTTGAAGCTGTGAAAAAATCAAACTTCTAAGCCAACGCAATCAAAAGATACAGCCGTTTATGCCGCAAATTTTCGACACTTGCAAGGGAATCAAAACCTACAGGGTGCTTCCCGTGAACTCAGAATCTTGAAATTTGGTACGAAGCAACGTCTTATAGCATAGATAAAGGAAAAATTACGAAAACCATAAATTTTTAGTTACATCACATAATATATATTTTTTTAATAATTTTAAACTTACTACCCATTTCCTCATAAACGCGTAGAAGTATTAAATTGAAATTCATACCAAATACTCAAGTCTATAATACCTTTAAGCTGTAACAAAATCAAACTTCTATGTCAACGCAATCAAAAGAAACAGCAATTTAAGCTGCATATTTTGAAACTCGCAAGTACTCGCAAGGGAATCAAAACCTAAAGGGTACTTCCAGTCGACCTAGAATCTTGAAATTTGGCATGAAGCAACGTTTTATAGCACACATAAAGGAAAAATTCCGAAAACCTTAAATTTTTAGTTACATTACAAAATATATATTTTTTAATAAATATAAACTTATTACTCGATTGTCGTAATGAACGAACTTTGTAAACCTTGCAGGTTTGTACGGAACCCTCGGTGCGCGAGTCCGACTCGCACTTGGCCGGTTTTTTGAAAGTTACATTGGTTTTTATAATCCCTTGGACGTGTAGCAGGTAGATTTATTTTGTATCTCAAGCATCTAACGCCTAATCATAAACACATTTATAAACGACGACGGCAAACGTAATGACTAAATAAAGTATTTACTATAATCAAATCTTTGTCAGGTTTTTTTCTTCTACTTCATTCCAATGTAACGAAAATCATTATGTCACCTTAAGACGTTATAAGTCCTCATAAAATACCTATAGCTGTTGTTCACGACACCGTCTGCTTAGAACTAGCTTTTCGCTGTCCAACCAGAGCGTCTAGTGTGTTCAAATTAAGGGTGGAGTCGTTAACGAATTCGTTTGCGAGTTATCTCAAAATTGTATGGAAACCGAGACAGCGCCGCCAGCGGAACGTTGGCACAACTGCCACGGTCGACACGTCTCCATACAATTCCGCGATAACTCGCAAACGAATTCGTTAACGACTGCACCATCGATTTAACACGCTAGATGCTGAGCTTAGGACGGGAAGGCGCGATTCAAGTCGCGCGCGAGATGTACTACTACCTACTACTGTACCTGTAACTGTACCTCACGCCAGGTAGTCTATTTCGCACGTGTTGCCTACAAATAAAAAATATGAAATTACTTACCCAGTAAGGTGACCCCCGTTACATAATGAGGTAACATTTTACAGAAAGCTCAACTTGAATCTGTGCAATTTTCCAAAAGGAAAATTGTCTATTTTCTTTTACGGCAATCATGTCCATCCCAAATTTCATTAAAATTCATTTAGCTATTGAAGCGTGAAAAGGTAACAGACAGACAGAAAGAGTCACGCCCTATTCCCTGCGGGACAACTGAACAGAGCACCGTACACTTCTATACCTACTGATAGGTACACTTTTCTCGTTTCATCCACATTCATCCCTCTAGTCATACATGGTCGTACCTAATATTAATAGGGGTAAGGAATTCCAGTCCTTACTCGTAGTTATTTATGCTTCCTATTAGTTCGCGAAGACTAGCATAAAAACCTCACAGTATTAATATTTCATCGTTCTTTGAAAATTATTCAGACATCATTTTGCGTGTAAATAAAATTATGCAAGCCTTTGTCATGCTACAATAACCCAGGGTGTTTATGTAACATTTGATTATAATACTGTCTAGTTGGCTACTAGCGCTAAAAGTAATTTTTCGTGGCACTATTGATCATTCATATTACCTTCAGGCATCTGTATTCAATAAACAGCTTAGGGCAAAGGATTCCCTGCAGAATATTTACTTCTTATTTCCCGCACAAAATGTAAGAAATGCAACTCACGTTTTGCTGTAAAACCGACAGTTTTAAGAGGGGCTTAGTTACTCCCCGAAAAAAGGTCGCACCTGAGCTCGCGGTACACTCACCGCAAATAGACTTAGATCTGTCAGAATAAGGGATTGCGTTAGTATGGGATTTGCAAAATACGCGGAATAAAATACCTATCCGGGTAGCTAAGGATATTTAACAACTAAGGTACCTTCCAGGAGAGTCTTTTCAGGTTTCCCGATTCGATATTGATATACACCGTCGGTTGAGTGGAAATGGAAGCAGGTTAAGATCATGCTCAGATAAAATGCTTAGCTTCGCTTTATTTACTCTCTTTGTATCCAACCAAATCAAAACTCGGCAGGTACACGCGCTTCAATGGATTGATGTTTTTCTCTGATGAAAATTTCAGTCGAATAGGCTGCTACAAACTTTACCTTTCCCGCCCGCGAGATAATTCAGGACAAGGAAATGATCTCAGCTCGAGATAAATTACAGTATTTATCTTCTAAATTTAAACGGATAGTCGTCGAAATAATTCAAGATTTACAAAAAGGTAACCTATAAAGGTTTAAGTGATCGATAAAATGGCTGAGTATGGTTGCAAGGAGTTGTATGAATGATGCCCTGTCCAATATACAGCAGCACGGCGGCGCTGGGCCGGCGGCGGCGGGAATACTAAGGGCCTGTAATTTGTCTGGTCGCGCGGAATATTGGACTGCGCGTCATCATCGCGCTTCTTTGTTATTCCAGCTGAGTGAGACTCTCCCTGTTAATGAAACTTTTGCGACGTTCAATTAATTTAATTGCAAATAAAGGGTGCGGTTCCGTTCGAACGCCCATTTTCTAAGTAATTGGATGACACTAGCTGTGTGATTAGGGAAATGAGGATGGGTTCGCCGTAGATTGGGCAAAGTAAACATTGGAGTGCGAAGTAAATGGATCTGATGCAGCAAACCTGCGTACTTTCATAATGTTGTACCGGTCGCGAGCGGCTGCGGCGGTGGTCGGCGCAGTGTCCGCAGGGTTTGCAAGCAGGCGCACGCGCACGCTCTAGCACTCGGCCGCTCTTCGCGGGTTGTTACGCAGCATTAGCTCACAACTTTACCTGTTACGATAGCGACGGACTTTTGAAACTCGCCGGAAAAAACCAGTGGAAAACAGGAAGTGGTGTTAATATTAACTTGGCATTCTAAGATATAAATATCTTAATCGGCAAAGGTTTGTACATTTCATTATAATCCTAAACAAATATCAAATCTAAATTAAACGCTTTCAGTTATTTTGTATTAATTCCGGTGATATCCGCGGATGTTATGTTAGGACCACGAGTGTTGGACACAGTCGTTTGAGTTATCGGACAGAAATAAGGGTTGCTTGTAAAATGATGCCAATTTAAAGGCAATCAAGTTAGAATGTTGTCAATACAGAAATGTAATTCACCATCAGTTACGTATTACCTATTATTAGTAACCTATTTTTTTACCGTTGTCTGTAACAAGGAAATTTAATTTTTTAATAACGTGTCATGAGCTTACGACGCAAGACATTAGGTTGATTATCTATACTAACATTTCATAGGTTCGAATAAAGTAACAAAAGCCTCCTTTTACCCATTCACGTTTTATTTAGGCGCATTTTTGTCCGAAGCTGGAAACCTGAAATCAGCCTCAGTTAGCTCTTACCATTAATCACGGCTCCTGGCGCGGCCTAATTAGGATTCTGTATGGATTTCGCAATGTGCCTGCCTTCCTAAGAAATATATAAGCAAAAACAACTAGGAACAATAAATATCCCTCGAGTAAGAGAGTACTTAAAGACTGTAAATTAAATTAAACAGCTACTTTTCTTAGCGATTGTCAATGTGCATAAAGATTGTGAAATAATGTGTGTTCATTTTATATCTTTTTTGTCTGCTTTGTTTGAAATCTAGCTTTCAATTCGTTGTGTAAATAAATCTCCCGTCGTGACACATTTTCATCGATGGGTGGATGCACAATTATTTATTGCGATTGCAATATTTTTATTACAGTGTTCATAAATCAAATATACGGAGGTACATATCATACTTATAGCTTTTTTTTTAAATCGGGCTTTGAAATACTGTGTAATGACAAATTGGGGTTCATATCCCGTAATTAATTATGAAAAGGAAACCGTATTTTCAATCAATATTAATTTGCGACCTAAACAGTGAATGCACGGGTATCCCATAATTATGTCATGTAGTGTATTTTCTGCCTAGGGTAAGATTACCTACATTGCGGGAAATTTTATAGCTTTTGTCATAATTTGTTCAATAAACTAACTCAGGGATTATTTGTGTTTTGTGTCAGGCGCTCTGAGTACCTACCTTATAGGTATACAGAGATTGTCTTTCTCAAAAAGATAACTAACGTCTTAATCCGTATTTTTCAATATTGAGTTCACGGCAGCTTCACGCTCAAAGAAGATTTAAAACATACCTACTTTAGATTAGCAATTACTACAAGTCGACATATAAATATTTCATTATTAAATTTACATTTGTCATTAAAATTGAGTTTGTATGATGATAAGTAGGTAAGTGTTGGTGTTGATCGTTACGAAAGTCCGTCCCTACCTACATAATAGGCTAACGCCAATTCACTTAACTTGACACCTTGCCTTAATATTAGTTACGTAACTCTTATCCAATTATATTAAACTAAAGACAACGTTTGATGACAGTAATAAAAGCCGGCCGATGTTAGAAAACATAGTACTTATTGCATTGAGCAAGGTTCTGCTTCCACTTAACACTCATGAAAGCTGTATACTTACTATTTTTGCCATCATAACTGAAGTAATAATCGCATTGGTATTCAGGCAACGATATTGCATGCGTCGATTAGTTGCGTAAAATAGAATAAAAGACCGGTTCTGCAGTTGCCGCTCCATTTCGAACGATCGCGCCTTCTCCGCGAGGAAAGTGGGAAAACGTCGAAAACACTTTCCGCCGGCCGCGCGGCGATACTTTACCGCCGCTTGGAAACGGTTTCCTTTAGATACAAAATGTAAAATGTCGGCGCTAGCTAATGTTTTTGCTCGATGCATTTTCCGGCCGGCTTCACAACCAATTTTGGGTCACGGCGCGATATCGACTAACACTGAATGCCTAGTAGGTCATTCTCGTAATTTTTAACGGTGTGACTTTACATGTTCTTTGTCGCAGCTGACGTTAAGGTTTGCAAAAAAGCGTAAACCTTTCTATTCTAATGAAGGCTGTCTTTAGACGTGAAGAAATGAATATTAATGGTTTTACGGTACAGTTCAGCAAAGAGTCCAGCATTGTGTTTACTCCTAGCAATGGAACCTCGCCCTTTACAAAGCGGTAAGAGCAGATTCCCTCGGCTCATTATGTGTGAGAGTGTTCAGTTTACCTAATTCAGTTAAGGTTGAGAGATTATCCTCGATTTTAGAGCGTTTATCTCGGCGGCACTTCCAACTGATTTACTTAGTAAGTAATTAAGGGATGTTTTAAAAGGGCGAAATAGAGCGCAAATTCGCATGCGAATGTGAGCTGTTTTCTTCTCAAGTGGGTTAGTAATAAGGTTCTGTCAGCGTCTGTTTTCCCTGAATGATTTATGATCCTACATTATTCAAAGTTGTAGACAAAGCAAAGGCCACGAGAGACTCACTTGCAGTTGTAGTTACATAAATTTGCGTCTGAAGCGATCATAATATAACATAATATTGTTATAATTATGTCCCTTATTGCCACTTATACTGGTTAGAAGGGGTTACTTTGCACGTGTTAAATTTATACCATTAGGAAGACACAGAAGTAAAAGGGTTAGCTGATGGTAAGCGATCAATGTGAGGCATTAAAGAGATTAAAAATGCATTTCCAAGCCAGTGGCCTAAGGTGCAATACCTCGCGTGACAGTTGTTGTACTAGCTATTTTGCCCTCCACGCTGAATAATAACAGTGCAAGCACTGCTGCTTTGCGGCAGGATTAGCAGAATAGATGGTGGTGGTGTTCCGAATGGACCCTGCACGATGTTCAAATCCACTACAAACAAAACTCCGCGAAAACTATCGTTGTAAGACTTCTAAAACAAGAAAGAATATGTAGGCATTCTTAGGCTTTCGTTTCTCACCTAAGGATAGAAATGACAGTAAAAAGTTAGTCGAAAAGAAAAGAGAGAAAAGTCAGCATCGTAATTATCTTTCCTATGTTTCCTTCTTCTCCGAAAAGAAAAGTACTTATTTGGAGTTCTATTTGTAAATATGGCATTTCATTTTCATTGACCTTGAATTAAAGTTTTTGTAGATCATTAAATCACGATATATCTAAGTATTCCTATTAAGTTTTAAGTTCATAATGCTATCAAAAACATTTGTATGAAGCTACCTATAGCTATCCGCTTTAGAATTTCGGCTGAATGGTGTTTAGTTCTTTTAATTGAATTAAAATTAACAGTTTAGTTTACATTCCTAAACTACCGTGAAGATTTACAAAGCGTTCCAGTCGCAGGATTGTAACCTAAAATGAATCGCATTTAAACGTAGTAACCCGCCAGTATTATCCGCAATGTTTGTGATCTAACGATTCAGCCGCAGTACGGTCACGCGCAACTCTGAACGGGACTCACGGCGCTTCGGCATAAGTCGCGGTTTGAAGTGGGTATTGACATTTAAACAACTGATAGAAAATCGAGACGGAGTCATCTGAACGGATGCCTTGGGCCCGCATTGTCAACTTTCACCATTTGTTAATTTTACCTCCGACGAGGATGTCGCGTTGCGTCATTTCATTTATACCACTAAGAAGGTATGTCTATGATGGTTTATATAAGCCTACCGACGTTTTGGCAAACGGCAATTCACACGGTATCTGGGTAGCCTTATTTACTGAGCACCTTTAAGTTGCGTAGCATTGAATTGTTAACATTGGCTAATGTTTATATTTAGTTACGTCGTCTTCTACAGATAGTGAACTCTTATTCCGAATGTTTCATGTTTAATTGTTAGGCTGGTTTTACGATAGGTATTTTTTTTTAAAACCATGTATTAGGTATAATAACTTTACGTAAGTGTGTACAAATATGTAGCTGAATTAGTTTTGAAGCTCTATGATGAGTTAAAAAGGTGTTTAGAGTAAAATTTGGTAAGGCGCATCACTTTGAAATCAGTCTAAAACAAGTGTGATTTATTAGTTTCGTCTCGACTTTCTCGAGGCAGAACTAAACAGTGGCTGTGTGGAGTAGGTAATGGTAGACGAGGAGAGCCACCGCGTCACGTGGTCCTCTCCCGCCCATTCAGCACCGCGCCGAGGGCACGAGGGCGCGCGAGGCGTCCGCGCCCAGTTTACGACTTCAATCCCCACGTTCCACGGCAAAGCGAGGCCTCATACAATATCCAACAAATGATTACATCTATCACTTTGTGACATTACAATTTCACGACTGACTCTTGAGTTTCCTTTTTAGTACCTACCTGCCTATCTGCTACGGTTACGGCCCGTTGATAAATGTATGCATGCCCGGGGAAATCTGTAACGCAGTTTCATCTGTGAAGAGGCGAGGGACAGGTGAGGAAAGTTTTTAGTGTGCGTATGAAATATTTAAAAATATTCCTCTGACTTGGCACCTGTTGACTGCCCTCACGGCGACACTATTCTCGAAAGGGAAATTCAAGAGAGAATATTCAAGGCGGCATCGAGAATTCATGTCTAGGGCGATAGGTCTGTTTTCGGGCCTACGTTCCTGCGCCTCGAGCCTCATGTAACATACATTATACTTTATTTCCCCACGGCCACGGACCGCGGGCTGTCGCGTATTTTCATAATACAAATGATGGATGTGCGCTCGAAACTCCGATTTCACATTTATTTATTCAGGCGGCAATAATGAAGCGCTTTGTTTATCTCCGTACCTATTCCGTTTGTATTGTATCTTAACACAAGATTAACACGGCCGCCGCTTGTCCAATATCGGATGGATCGCAGTCGGTAATGGTTTCTTCTCGCAATTTGCTGGATCCTCATTATCGTTACCGCGTTCCGCAACCGCTCGGCGGCCGTCGCTTGCTGTGCGGGGGAGATAAGTAAAGCGCCACGCAGATTTATGATCACGACTTCATTAAGCCTCGTCTTAGGAAACGTTTTAATTTTATTAAAAAAAAGAACGAAACTAACGGCTTCATCCACCCGTGTTTTATCGATTTCGCCTCTCTTGATTTATCGAGCGTATCAGAATAATACTCAAACTATCGCATTATTTAACTTTTTTATTGCAGTAAGTACGTATTCGGACTAATTGTTTTCTGAGATACATTACGGAAAAAAAACCACCAGTTTTGTTGGAAGAGAGTCACGAAAAGTTTAGGTAGAGTAGGGCAGTGCGTTACTAGGTGCATAGATACCTTGACTAAGGTGGTGTGGAGCTGATACATGGTAGGAACAAACGCCCTTATTCAAATTCAGTAGCGTATGTCCAGCAGTGTGCGTCTTCCGACTGAAGAGATGATCATGATTTTACATAGACAACGACATCGGAAACGACAGTGGAATTTTGAAAATTTGGCAGACATGTCTGCCTTGATTAGTTTCAGCTTTGGCTGCAAGTTAAATTCAGTCATTAACTTAGGAACACGAGTGTAGCGCAACTCGTCCGAGGATCTAGGTCGCGTCGAGAGACTGACCGCACTATTTCCCAAATTTCGCAATTGGATGACTCTGCAAACGTATATTTAGACAACTAATTGATTTCTGAGTGCGTGTCCAAAACTGATTACGAACTCGATCTTACTTCATTGTCATTACATTTTGAAAGTATGCTTTGAAAAATGCAACCGGTCAAGGCTATCTTCGCAAGTCTAGGTTTTATGCTAAGTGGAATTGAATTAGGTATTCTAAAACGATTTATATATGTCAACTTATTATCCGTTACATTAATTTAACCTTAATCGATCCACTGAATTTATTTCTGGCTTTGAGATTAATTACTAGTTTATTCAGTCACAAAAAACACGGAAATTTTTACATGCATATTTAATTTACGTAACTGGAAACATTCTCTATAGTAAACTTTTTAGTTGAGTAACTAATCGATACTTTAACAATACTTTGACATTTGATTGACTCGTCATAATTTGCTGCCAACCATTAACATATCGAATGACCTCAACATGTTAAAGCACCAGCTGCCATTTACCATTTCGTCAGTTATGTTATAAGTTGGAAAATTTTGCATACTAGGGGTAGGTACTTATATAGTTAGCTTCATGGACTCAACAAAAAATATAAGAATAAGAGCATCATTTAGACGACCAGACTGAGAGTAATTGCCAACTAGTATCGTCTGGGTTGGTCAGAACAGCAAGAAACAAATCAAGTCGTAGCATCTTGTGCCCCCGTCGCTTTGTAATTTGACGCGATTTACCTGCGTTGCTATCAATTTTACAATGTCGCATGTCGCTGTTGGGAAAATGTCGCTTGACTTTGTTGTTAAGTACAGGTCCAATAAATAAAGTACACCCAAAAGATATATGTAGTTGACTGTGTGACTGTGTGTACAGGCGTAATGTGCAGCTAGGAAACGAACCGAAGTGCGACATTGGAACTATTGGAAGCAAGTGCTCTGGAACTTGGCACTTAGATTCAAATTAAATGTTATTTTTATACCCACTCAGCTGGTTTGATATCAAATTTATGTCGTAGATTGTTTAATTTATCATACAAAATATCTTGTGCTCAATGTTCCTAAGTGTACGAAAGGTATACTTTTGTAGTCTAAGTAGTTAGACAGTGATAACCTGATAACTGATAAGTCGATGGGACTTATCGAATAGGTTATAGACTAGTTTGCGCGAGAATCGATTCATATTTATGTTTACGCGGGACTTAATCACGGTACTTTTTTAATTACCTCTCGACGTTTCGGCCGCGTTACAGCGACCGTGGTCACGAGTTGACTGAAGCGGAGCTCGACGTTTGTTTGGCAGCCCGGGTCCTTCGAACTACCCGCACTTGATTTTCATCAGTAACGGCTCCCCGAACTACCCGCGTTTCACCGATATTGTCCACCGTTCCTCTATTACACCGACACACAACACTAACAATGTCAGACGCTCGCACCGAATGTTCGTCTCTAGGCTGACACTTATTAATAACCGGATTCCATGAAGACGAAAGCTTAAAACCATCCCCTCGGTTAAAATTTTTATGCTTTTTAATTTCAACCGCTTCACGCACTATTCGCGAGTAATAATGGCGTTCTGTAGAGAGGATTCTGGGATTATGAAGCTCGATCCAATGGTTTGGTCCAGACTCCAACAAGTGCTCAGCTATGGCAGATTTGTTTATTTGGCGATTTTTAACAGCTGCAATATGTTCTTTGACTCTTTCAGCTATAGTCCGCTTTGTCTGGCCAATATAGGAACTACCACAACTACAATCAACCTTATAAACACCCGGTGTTTGGTAGGGAATAACATCCTTCGGCGTACGCATATACCTCGCGACTTTGGACAAGGGCGTGTATACTACTTTAATGGAAAACTTCCGTAAAAGGTCCCCAATTTTGTCAGTCACTCCTTTCACATAAGGCATATACGCGGGCTGTCTAGCCACGTCAGGACACTTCCTACCGCTTTTTCTTCTGGGCTGCCACTTTTTCACCACATATCCGTTGTGTTTAAGTACCTCCTGAACATGCTTTAATTCATCTTCTAAAAATTCAGGGTCACACAGGTCATACGCTCTGTTCTGTAACGAAGTTACAACGGATTGCAGATGTCTAGGATGGTGATGTGATGACGCATTTAAATATCTATCCGTGTGTGTCGGTTTCCTGTAAACAGTGTGTGTCAAGGAACCGTCCATTCTCGCCATTACTTTGACATCGAGGAAAGCAAGTGTGTGGTCCACCTCCACTTCAGACGTAAACTTAATCTTCACATGTATAGAATTTAGGTATGCCAGAAACTGCTCCACTTCAGGTTTCCCACCTTTCATAATACAGAAGATATCGTCGACATATCGTTTCCACAATTTCAACGTCGAGCTCCGCTTCAGTCAACTCGTGACCACGGTCGCTGTAACGCGGCCGAAACGTCGAGAGGTAATTAAAAAAGTACCGTGATTAAGTCCCGCGTAAACATAAATATGTGTGAGAATCACGAAAGTTTAAAACAGAATCGATTCAATCTTGCCATTTTAAAGCGCTTCACACACAGGAGCTTTAATTTAGGTATATTAATGTACATCATGGGATTTTAGCTTTATGTACATCTCTCCATTTATTTTGTGGATCATGTGATCGTAATCGTAAGAGGCGAGTAAGGAAATAGGTTAAGGTAGCTATATTTTAGGCGACAGGCTAGCAACCTGTCACCTGCCAACTTAAATACAAAAAGAAATGGGAGAAGTGGCCACGGAACGTGAAATTATCATGGTTTTGTCTATGTAGCGTTTCGTGTCCTCTGCCTACCCCATTTGGGAACACAGGCATGGGGTATGTATGTATGTATGTACACATTATAGCTGTCTGTTGTGGATCATGATGATTTCTCTATATAAAAATGTAGTAAGATGTATCGTGCTATAATGTACATCTTTACGTCATGGCTGCAGCGTGTGAAGCGCTTAAGCCTTGTACCGCGGACCGGCCGTCACCCACGCTTCTGTAGGGGTTTATTCAATCATTACTCCACACCTATTAATGTCGAAATCCGTGCTAGTACGCACGTACCTCACGTGTAACGCATACTCCGTTTCCTAACTCCGGTGCGGTAATGAAAAGAATGCCTTTGTAGGTAACTGTGTAAATTATGTCACTATGCCATTTCAAACCGCAATGAACGCTTTATTGTGAAACATTTTGGGCATCGCATCACACAATCAGCGACAGGTCATTGTCACTGGAAAATCTGGTGCGATTGTTGTTGTTCGGCTAGCCGTAGCTTTAGGCTGCTGGGGAATTGGATTAGGTGCCAAATTGCTGAAACGTAATGGTAATGACGTTAATTTACAACAACGTGTCGTTGTAAGTGGTGTATAGAATAACACCTCTCCATTTATTCTGTGGTGACGTAAGGTGACTAAGGACAAATTAGGTTTAGCTATGCTTTAGGCGACTGGCTAGCATCCAGTCACTATTGTACCTATTAACTTACAACCTAAAAATATGTCAGAAATGGGTGGGAAGCGTGAAATAGTCATGGTTTTTTTGATTACATAACGTTCTGTATGCTCTGCTTATCGCATTTGGGAATACAACCGTTATGTATGTATAGGTATGTATGTACCTATGTCATTGTTTCAATGCCGTGTACTAATTGCTACCAAAATTTTGAATCTAACAACGTTATTTAATGTAAATACAACAATGTAATAAAATACTAAAGGTTTACTTAATTAGCGTCTGTTATTAGTTATTTGTTCAAACAAACCCTAAGCACAAAACAAGCGCGTAAAGTTTTCGTTGCCGGTAGCGGGTTAATAGGAGAATGGAAAGCAAGAACAACGAATACCGCGCTGTTCCCGCATCGATCCCGCGTCCGAGCCGTTCCGGTCCGACCCCGAAACCTGACGCAGGCTTGAAAAACGTTTTCACGTCGTTTTGGGCCCATTGTGAAGATACCAGTAGGTAAGGTCCTGCCCAGACGTCAGACTATCCGCGACGGACTTTTTAGTCCGTTAGTCCGTCCGTCTTTTTAGTTAAGGAATTTCAGGGTAACCAGGTGGTCAAACGTGATATTGCAGTGACAGGTTGCTAGCCCATCGCCCACAATACACTAACCCTTTCCTAGAGTCGACTCTTACGACACCCACGGAAAGAAAAAGGGAGGTGCTATTCTAACCCGGCACCACACCAAGTAAAGTCTTCATAATTTGACACCGCGATGCGGCTCGGTCGATGGAGACCCGGCTACTGATGCAAATTTGTGTATTTTTATAAAATTATCTTACCTACTGATATGTCATAATACCTACTCAAATGAAAAAACTGAATCTTCCTTCTATATTATTAAAAAAATGGCTGCGGGGGAATGAATTATGATTCTGAGGGTAAATATATCGAATTCAGTTTATTTCTCAATGATTTACCCTGAAGTCACTATTTGGGCATTTTTACGAGAAAACTTTCCGGTTACATAGTGGAACTAAAATACTTTATTGAGAATTTGCAGACAATTTTTTTACTAGGTAAATTGTTTCAATTTTAGATGACTTGAAGGCATAAAATTATGCTCAAAGTGGCTGCATGGCGTAAAACAGTCACGGATTCGTCTATGCCATGTTTTGTATCCTCTGGCTACTCTATTTGGGAAAACAGGTGTGATTGTCTGAATGTATTGTACCAACAGAACAGAATTATAATTTATCTAATAAAATTCGAGCACCTTCAGTTTTCGGGCCCCGACCGTAGCAACTGTTTCAGGGCGGAGCGGTGTTTATATTAAAAAGCCGGTCTTCAATAGCGACTAATTGCCTCCTTTCTATGGCTCTTTTGTCTTATTAAGACGACCCATTGTTCTAAACTTAACTTAAAACTGTTAACGTGAAAGTTGGCTCATTAGTGCAGCTAAACTTACACTATAAAATAGTAGAAGTGGCCGCCTTTTGTGGTTTTACTCGACCAATATTTTGACAAATGTAGCGCCAAGTTTCTACTGAACCCACCCGAGGTCGGAAACTCGAAAAGGCTAGATTCCTTATAAAGGCTTTATGAAAAGCGGTAGAATATTCGTAAAACTTATTTCAGCGACGCCACTTACATAAAATTCAAGTCACTTAAACTCACTGGGCAAATTAAAGGCAACCCTTACTTTTTTTCTGAACCTCTTGCATCATGTAGCTTCAAATGTAAATAATAAATCTAACCTTACAATATACCCAATATTTTCCCCTATGCCTTTTCCGAAATTGAAAGAATTAAAAAAACAATTATTTCAGATTAACAGAATATTTCCCATCGTTTTTTTAGGGTTCCGTACCCAAAGGGTAAAAACGGGACCCTATTACTGAGACTTCGCTGTCTGTCTGTCCGTCTGTATGTCTGTCCGTCTGTCACCAGGCTGTATCTCACGAACCGTAAGAGCTAAAGAGTTGAAATTGTCACAGATGATGTATTTTAGTTAGTACCCCCGTGTGGTGCCGGGTTAGAATAGCACCTCCCCCTTTCTTCCCGTGGGTGTCGTAAGAGTCGACTCTGGGAAAGGGTTAGTGTATTGTGGGCGATGGGCTAGCAACCTGTCACTGCGATATCACGTTTAACCATCTGGTTACCCTGAAATTGCTAAACGTGGCACTGGATATTTGAATTCATGTGCTCTGCCTACCCCTCTTGGGAATACAGGCGTGAGAATATGTATGTATGTATGTATGTATGTATTTTAGTTGCCGCTATAGTAACAAATACTAAAATCAAAATAATAATAATAATTAAGGTGGGCTCCCATAGAATAAATGTGTTTTTTTTTGCAGTTTTGGGTCTATTTAAATAACTGTAACAGGTAAATACTTGAAATGCTCACAAAATATTTAATATAATATCTACTTTAAAAGTAAATAATTAAATTTAAATAAAATTTGTATTTAAGGGGGGCTCCCATAGAAAAAACGTGTTTGTTTTTGCTGTTTTGGGTCTATTTAAATAACTGTAACAAGTAAATACTCACAGAATATTTGATTAAATATCTACTTTAAAAGGAAATAATTAAATTTCAATAAAATTAGATAGTATTTAAGGGGGGCTCCCATACAAAAAACCTGTTTTTTTGGTACGGAACCCTTCGTGCGCGAGTCCGACTCGCACTTGACCGGTTTTTTATTAATTGTCTACGGTGAGTGTATCCGACATTGCGACGTCACGATGACATTTTATTGTAAAAGGGGTTCCACATCGGGTCACGGTGAAACCCGTTCGACTACTAAGACAGAATGTAAATCACGTTGTAGTTCCATAGAAGATTTATGGGAGCAGATTGCATTCCGTCAGTTGTCGATGCCGGAAATAACAATAAATTCTTCTCGTTGAAATCCGTGAAAGGGTAAACTTTCGCAACATACCGTTAATTTGATTTTATAACAGAAGAATGTGCATTACAATAAGACAGTCTTCTTTTATCTGAACCTGGTTGTGTTGCTGGTAAAATGTTTTATAAGTGCACTTTAAGTTTAGGTTTTAGTTTATTTGTAGTTATGTAGTTGTTTCTGTATTATTTTTGTTTTTGTTTGATTTGTTTTAACGAGGCTGGCATATTCTCGTAATGGATAAAGCCTTAAATTAAAATAAATAAAACATATTAAAAAATCTTCTTTGCTCTCTTTAAAAAAAGGCTTTATTATACTGTGGCTGTACGTCATCGACTTTCAGTAGGTACCCACATGCAAATTAAAATCGATCAAAATTTTATTCTAATGAAGAAACAGATAGAGGTATGTTGAATTATAATTTATAAAATAAGTACGTAAAATTTTGTAAAAATGTCTGAATTAAATACCTAATAGTTATTTATGTGACTTTTCTTTTTAAAAGGTATTATGAATACACGAGTGCGGTTCATGAAATGAGACGATTAAGCGAATTCCATAAAAAAGTGCTAGTATTATGTACAGTCGGGTACATCTACTTTCATCTTATAATAAAAATAAACATTCAAAAATAAGGCTGACACATCGTACAAGAAGTAAACGGTTTAACGGAATTCCACAAACAATTGCACATCGGCGTCACAGGCAAGTATCGCCAGGCGCACCGACCGCTTGTTCCAAATTTGAAATAATATGCGGTCTTCTTTCAGTCATCGCCTATTTTTAACCGACTTCAAAAAGGAGGAGGTTCTCAATTTTTTATGTTACTCGATATCTCGAAAACCCGTGGACCGATTTTCAAAATTTTTTTTTAATCGAAAGGTTATAACTTGAAATTGGTCCCATTGGCACGACACCAGGATCTGATGATGGAATCTTGGAGAAATCGAGGGAACTCTTCAAATTTTATATGGAGACATACGGCGTTTTCGGTTTGTCGATGAAGTCAAGATTTTACATTCAGTAAACAGAATACTTTCAAAATATTGCTAATTTGAAGTCGGTTTTTTTTTGTTTAAAATTATTAAGATGTATGTACGGAAATTTAATGTAAACTTTATTGTTACTACAGAATCAGTTTAGGCGTTTAGCTAATTCCAAACGCATAGAAGGGAAATTACGATACGAATGTGGATAAATAAATTACCTAAGTAGGTACGGCTAGCTGATAATTCTGTAATTAATAATTTATGATGGGCGCCCTTGGCTGTAGTAATGTAGGCAATCTCTGCGCGAGATAGCTATTCTGTAGTTTCCCGTGTCGCGTCATTATTAATTAGGAGTCGCGGGCCACAAAGGTGAGGTCAGGGTCCATTATGTATTGGCCATTGTCTCGATTGTACGAGGCTTCTCAGAATAATTTCCAACGCTATCCGTGTTGCACGCTCATTAATTTTAACGAAAAAACTTCCGAACACCCGTCAGTGTGTCGTTTCATTATAGAGAAAGTTAAATTAACTTATTTATACCCACTGGCTTATGCCCATGTATTACAGAGACGTTGATTTTACTTTATTTCATAGCAGCGATTCCCAAACTATGGGTCTCGACTCGACCCGATACCGGGTCATTCGAAAAAATACCGGGTCGCGGCATTCCAGTTTTTAATATTAATAAAAGTTAATTTGGAACTATCTTGCGTTTCTAAAGTTAGTACTAACGCTACACAGTCAAAACCATGAATTTATGACACAATCCGAAAGAAAACAAATATTTTTCTGTTAATGTAGGTGAACAAAATTTATCATACATGATTAAAACTGATATTGTAATTTTAAGATGCTATTCAAGCTTCAAAACATTGTTATTGGTAAATTTTCTTGTAACGCTGAAATCACATTTTGGCGTGGCATAACATCAAATTCTATACGTCAAGAATATCATATTCGTAATATCAGCTGTGGATGTTACAAACATTTTATCGAAAATAACAGAACTTACCTGAGTATCAAGCTTAGGTTCGTTAAATTTTACACTTATTATGTGAACTAGAATACAGAGTTGGGCCTGTAACAAGAGCAAAAAGTTAAACGTTGGTTCTTTAAACTAAACGCTATCTTTACCTGATTATAATGCCCCAAAGTGCCCCAAAATACATAAATATAACTATTTACCTAAATTTCGCGACCATTATGCATAATTTTTTTGCAGACTGCGGCCGAATTTCAAGTTAATCGGACAACCATTACCAGATTAATGTATTGTTATTATGCATCAAAATTGAGTTACAAGTTTCCACCCAAACTTACATACTTACATACAAACAATGCCCGTTAAATAAAAGATTTTAAGAATCCGCCTTTATTCACTGTCGCCACTAATTACATGAATTATAAATGGCTAGTTCTTATGGTTACATGTAACAAATATGTAACAGTAAAATACTCAAATTGCATGACTATTAAAGTTGAGAGATAACTGCATTTATTTAACGTTTCATGTTTAAGTATTTAAACAATTGCATTACAGACCATTAAACGCACTAAGTGATACGTTTTTAAATATGTGTATAGTACGTTTTTAATTGGCAATGCTGCTGTTTTTCCTACGGAACGTACTTGTTTAGTTAGTGGTGGTGAGGCAAGCGGCAGAGTCTTCGTTCTCCGTGTCCTTACAAGGTCATTCTAAGCATAGCTCTCGATCCTTCACTCGGGCTTCGGCGCCACAAAATATTGTAATTTTCCATAGCCATCATTACCTACCTTCACATTTCATAAAGAATTGGATAAAAATGAAGAACAATGTTAAAAATGTGCCCCGAAATAGCTTTCATGTAGATTCTCAGCAAGTTTCCCTAAAGTTAGTCTGTTATTTTTCAAGTTTTCCCGTTAATAATGCCGAAAATTCAGCTTACGCTTTAGCCATACGTTTTTTTGAGGGGGTGGCGTGATCCATCTATACTGCGAAGTTTTTTTATTTCGTTTATTTCTCGAATGTTTGAGTTCAAACCCACTTGTCATTTATGATGAAACAATACCTGAAACATTTTTTTTTTGTTTTCAGTTTGCCGAATTGCTGTGTTTCAAAGGCTCGACATAACAATGTCCAATTACTGACCTCCAGGATGTGTCGTAAACTGTACTCAGAATCTAGAACAATGTTTATCGTGACGATTTTAGTGCTTGTGAGTGTGGTGGGTGCAAACGTGAACACTACGTCTGTGGAGGTTTCCCAAGGACAGTCTCGAATGGGGTGGCTGCGAACCCTGATGGATCACCACGACTGGCCGGCCTATGTAAACAAGGAAGGCATCAAGCTGCCAGCCCAATGTAAAGATGACCTCAACGCCTACTTCGCAGCCCTCAACAGCGGGAAAGTGTGGGCTTCAAAAAGTAAGTTAATTCTATAATTTTTTCTCTAAAAAAGTCTAAAAAGAAGCTAAGTACATTTGTGATCTGAACTCTCAAAGCAAAGCAAGTGTTATTAACTGCCTGCCATGCGAAAACGTGCACGAATACTGTTACGCCCACCTTCTCCATGGTGAAATGAATGCCATTAAAAGGAGAATAATGGATTTAGGTAATTGTGCGAAAAATGCGCATGAATAATGAACAAGAAGCTTAAATTGTAAAAGGAAAACCTCACGTCGCAATCGGTAAACTCGCACTTTTACCCACAATTTACTCGGTTGTAAACGATGAGTTGTAATGTGCAGCCGTGCATGGCTCTAGTTACAAAAATGAATCACAATAAAACGCGGCAGCAATAAAAAAATACAACCCGAAGAAGTGCGAAGGAAACTGAGAGAAACATTTCTTTTGCTTTCAGTAAAATTATTTACAAATTCAGTCGCGGGCAGCCCTTTAATGTAAATTATTCCGTTTTATGGCAGCAATTTATCAAAGTACCTATCATAAACGGTAACGGGTGAAGTTACAGGCTAACAGCCATAACTGTTTACAGAAAACAACAAAAACACGAAACGATTTCTGTTTAATAATTAACATTGGATGGCGCCGAAAATTATGATAAAATATCAATCAATTCACTAAACAAAAGGCTGTGAGCACATTATTACTGAAGGCCGCCGTGTGTCAATTTAAGCGACCCAATTTTGTGCATTACCCGTCCATTAACCCTTTTCTTCGCAACGTTGAGTATTCTCAACGTCCGAGACAAAAAAATCTCAACGCTTTATCTTTCTTAACTTCTGAAAATTATATTAATAAAGTAATTTCTTATATCCGAATGCATCTAAGACAAACAAGTTTTTTGCCCTGACATACCTATAATGACACCTAGAGGCAAGATTGCGCCGAGGTAACACGCGACCGCAGGACACGAAGTAATAAAAAAATATTTAAAAATGTTTTTCATTCTACTGTGATTAACACTAGTATTGCATTAAGTTTTTTAAGGGTTGTGCGTTACGTTGCCATATATATCTAATTTAATTGATTTAAATCTAAAGCATAATAACGATGCAAATTTGCATGTTGAGTATTCTCAACATTGCGAGACTTTGAAGCGTTCACCCGCTGGGGTACATGTTAAGTATTCTCAACATTGCGAAGATAAGGGTTCTTAACACGACTAGCCTATTTTCTACAATAACTACGTTTACTGTGTTTTTTTGCATTAACATTTATGCTTTTGGATGTGGT
Source organism: Adoxophyes honmai (assembly GCA_005406045.1). Classification (NCBI taxonomy): domain Eukaryota; kingdom Metazoa; phylum Arthropoda; class Insecta; order Lepidoptera; family Tortricidae; genus Adoxophyes; species Adoxophyes honmai. The sequence continues at coordinate 147,340 of BHDV01010400.1, forward strand.
GTATTTACTGCATGATTTTTTTTTCATTTGCTAACTTGGAGTTATCTTAAATTAAGGTCGCATCATCAAAATAATGGCACTAGTGCCTAAGTTCTGACATGAACCGCTTCTTCTGCTGACAGCAGCTACCGCTGCAGCTACTGCTCTGAAGAAGAAATTGTCTAATCGCTCTCAACCTTATTCCCTGCCATCTCTCTTCAGAAACTACATTTACCTTTTGACGATGAATCTAATCTATTTCAAAGTATTCCAGTAACACTCTCAGAGGAATTTCTTTTTATGTATTTATTTTCATCTATGGAAAGGTTTTTACAATATTTATGTTTAAAAAAGTAGTAGAAAACATACAAGTAATATTAAAAATCAAACCTAAGGTACTATTGGCAACGCCGCAAGACCCAACTACCAATGGTTAGGGCTGCAGACAGTCCCCCTGACCGATACGCACCGTATCAAGAAGTACCGCTTTCTAAATTAGACCCATGAACGAACCGTCGAGCTTGAGTCTTTTGAAATGTTCGTCGAGACTCTTATTCGTACGAGACATCTTTCTGCGACGACTATCGGTACGATGATTGTCTAATCCACATCCCACTTGGCGGTAACCTCGTGAGCCCAATTGTCGTACTTGCTGAGCTTGTCCTTCTCGACTTTCTCGAGATTCTCGTCATGGGGGATGGTGATGGTGATGTCTAAAAGCACTGTCCGACGCTATGATCGGTCTATTACCACAATATCAGGTTTATTGGTAACAACAATAGTCCTATCCGTGATATACTATCATTCTCAGTAGAGCGTAACACGACAATTCTCAAGAACTGACGCCGGTGTGTATTTGTAATACGTCACTTCAGTTTCTACAAGACTATATCGAAGACGAAGCTGCTGGTGGATAATTATGGCTACATTAATTAACATTTTGATATAAAAAACTTTGTGCCAAGTTTCTTGGGGCAAATTCTTCTTGGCAGTCAAGGTATTTACGAAGCGCTGGTAGAGTAAACAGAGGATGTGTAAAAGAGCGCTTACGGCCTACTTGCATAAATTAAAGTTTGATTTTGGTTTTTGATTTTTGGTTAGACGGATATTGTCAATAACAAACTTGTCGTCATAAGGACTTCAGATCTTCTACGGCCCTCGGATACGTCTGATATGCTAATATAGAGGATTTGCCTGTTTATACTTATACAGGTTTAGGAGGGTGTAGACACCTTGAAAACGGATATACAAATATGGAATGCCCAAACTGCAAATTGAGATTGTGCTTTTTAGCAAAATAAGTATTTTTTTTGATAAAATACAAGGTAATTTGTTTATTATTTATGTCCTTGAGCAATGCGCAATGTTGAGAATACTCAACATACGTCATCACTAGTTGTTTATTGAAAGTTGGGCAATGTTGAGTATTCTCAACATACAATATCTTCACATAGTATATATGTGGAATTTTTTTATTATTTTTCTTAAGCTCCTATAACACCTGACAACTCATTTTGACATACAAAATAAATAAAAATTAGAAAAATATGTCTTGGTCGTTAAAGGGTTAAATAGTACTCTATTAGTGGAGTCGGCGGAGATTAATTGACTTGTTTTATAATCGCGGCATGCGTGCAGCCTTTCTTTGTATCTGATTACATAATTGTAGTTGAACGAGAAGCACAGAAAGCCCGCCGCAGCCAGCGGGTCGCCGCGCCCAACTGGGTCAGCTGTAGGGTTATCGATGCCATCATTAAACATGACGACACTCAAGATAGACGTCATCTAAAACCGACTCTTATGCAAAGCCATGACATGATGCTCACGGCTTTCAGATTGTTGTGCTAGAAATTGTGTCGTCTTTTGCTCATCGCCTTTGTTTTAGGAAAACGAGTCTATACATGGATATTCTCATTATACCTATGTTAAGAGAGAAATCCACGAAGAAAGCGCTAACCTATCTACGTTTTAAGTCTACACACTGTGAAAAGAGTTTTTATCTACTATTCTAATGCTTTAGGTTGACTTCCAAATGTTTTTTAATCCTGTTGAAATTTCAAAAGCCTAACGACAACGCCAAAGAAAACGATATTTGCGCTGACATTTATTGGATCATTAAAACTCCTTTCGCACATGATTTAAACGCTATTACAATTTGTTTGTGGAATTATTTTATTTTAACAATACTGTTAACCTCATTCAGTGACAGTAAACATACTAACGATGTCCATACAAACATGCGATGCTCTGTAATATGATCTTTGCCAATGACGCTCTATAAACGGGATCTAATTTTCATAGTAGGTAAACGTATGACAGTGAGACCCCACTTGTAGATTTTCATTGAGAAGCTCATATTTCAGGAAAACACGTATTAGTACGGAGATTGCCAATCTTTACAATTACTGGTCTCTACCTCATGTCGAGTACCATTTGTTGCGTCAACTCTTAGCAGCGGACACAGTTGCTCCGCTCGTGACCCAAAACATATTTTCGGCGTCGCTCGTCGTTTGGCAGCCCTGAAGCGCACGCGCGAATTTTTTCATTCAGATCATTATCGAGCTTTTTTTTACTAGACATGTATACATGGCACTTAGGTACAATGTACATTATTTACTTTGTAGATTCACTTCAATTTCGTCTGGTAGTTAAGCAGTTAAATAATTTTGGTACTTACTTTAAATGGGCGCTTATCAAAATGTAAAATAGATCAACGACTCAAACTAAATTAAACCACATCTTGCTACTATTATATTTTATGTATATTATGCTAGAAGCAAAAAGTTGTCTGAGTAATCCTCCTGCGAAATGTCTGAAACCAGAAACTTTTTGGTAAAAGCATTGTTAGCAAGTATGTACTTTAAGCAAGTAATTTAGGTAAGCACAATTTTCATAAGAAAATTTAAGTTTAATGCGAATTCTTAGTTTTTCAGTGTCTGTCAGCCTCTGGGGATATCCGTCTAAGGATTTACTTAAAAACTTGTTTAGTGCTGTTGTGCGGGGTCAAGAGTCAAATGCACAATTATTTACGGAGCTGGTCAAAGACCGTCTCGATTCGCCTCGGTGTCGCTTCGGTTCGATTAGTCGATGCGATCTGTATACAAGACTGCCGATTACCCTTTGCATCTCGAGGCGGATTAAGGTTTTAGAATCATGGAAACATTCACGCTTTACGTAACAGAAACTAATTTGAGCAAACTAAATTTGAATACAAAGTATTTGAAAGTTATAATTATGTAAATGGCTCGTTGTTCATGAGTCTTTCTCAAAAAAGTGGCAACGATGAATTAATTTTGCATTTTTTTTAAAGTGTGTTTTTCTTCAAATTTTTTTTAGACAATGGCTAAAAATATAATCAAATAACCGAAATAACTTAGAGAGAACAAAATATTTCCTTTAGTTTAGAAGATATAGGTCCTCAAAGTTTTTGATGTACAGGTGAACGACAATTCATAGTCAGGTTATCGACAATAGTCGCAGGTTAACGACAATCATACGTAAACCTAAGCAAATTTCATAGCAGGTGAACGACAAGAGGAAGCAGATGATTGATGAGCAAATCAAAACAATTTTAAACTGACATTAAGTGCTTTATTTGATGCGTTTTACGTAACTTATGAAAAAAAATACCCGTAGCAATGTAACAAAAAAATTTTATTCTTAGGATGGGTTGGGTTGGTTCATAGTATTTATATTACAAAAATCTTTTTGTACTTTACTTTTTTCCTATATTCAGGATACAATTCCAGATTATCTTTAATTTTCTTAACCTTCGTTTCTCCTTTTCTCTCTTTTTTGCTAGTATTTCTCCATTTTAGACAGGTGAACGACGTACACGTTATGGACAAAATGACAGTTACAGTATTAATCTTAAGCGAAAAGTTTGTTTGATAAATTTCGCATTTACACACATGAAAGTAAACCGCCTTTTACATATTTTAGGCTAATATCAGATAATTAGCTCATACAGAAAACAAAATATGAAAGACAGAATAAAGACAACTTACCCGTTACAAACTCCAGATCGCGTGAATGTATTGTTTGTATTTTTTTTTCACCGACACATCGCTGACTTGCTACTTCCACCAGCGTTAGCAGACAGTTGCAGCTTTCGTCTCATGCTGGGTGAGATGGATTAGGCGTAATAGAATTCGCACAGGAATAGCGTTTGTGTCGTGACAGGTGAGCGACAAAAACTACCATGGACAAACTTTAATTGCAAATAATTAGCTATGTAGGTACAATTATTTTATTCGAAACAATAATATTAAATCTTGATCATATAGGTCAGTGAAATATAGAACACAAATAAAAATAAATTGGAAACATCTACGAGTTTTTGAGCTCCAAACATAAGTCCCTCGCGTTGGGACACGACAAGTGAACGACAAAACGTAGTTCTAGTTATTTTTTTAACCTATTAATTTACATTATTTTTATGTTAAAACATTTGGCCACTATGTAAAAGATGTCTTTTAATTTAAATACACTTTTTAATTACAAGATTAGTGCTTGACAAAAAAAAGTTCTAAGAGAAACCTACTGACAGGTTGCGTTGCCACTTTTTTGAGAAGGACCCTCATAAATGTGGAGCTTTGTACGTCACATTGTAATAGCAAACAGCGTAATCCTACTTTTAAACATCTCGGCGGACGTGTAATTTGTATGGGTGTTCAATATTAGATGAGCAAACACACTCAGCAACGGACGTAATTCGATATGTAAATATTTCACATTTTTCTTTTAGAAAGCTATGAATGGTGAGTGAGAACAAGGTTATTTGGCGAGCGTTACGCGGATGTTTTATGACCCGCTTAAGTAATACAATCGATGAGTCTATGAAACTGTATTTTTCGTTTGTTATACAACTTTCCTGTGCTATTTCATTCACAGATTTGGTAAATCAAGGTCTATAAGAGGGATTGGCTTATTTGTAGAGGAGATAGAACGCACTGGAACCAAGCGATATCTTACCATCGGATAAGCTATAAATACCAGTTTTTAACGGCGAAAATTTATAAATCTATCAGTGGAAAACGATCATGACCGAGACTCCGAAATAAATTAGAACTCAGTATCGAAAAAAAAATTAGGCAGACATACGCGCACACATTCCTGTCCATTAGTGACTTTGCATTACTCTGCACATGAAAACTTTACTACGTTTAGTGTGACAACGTTCTACGGTGGGTTAAAAATCAATTGGCTCTACCGTTGGTAAGTAGAAACAGAAGTATTGTAGCTAAATTTAAGATTTGGATTAGTATTACAAATCTAGCCCGCAAAGTTCATAACAGCAGAAGAAAAAATGTCAGTGAATTTACATGATAACCAAAATAACAATAACAATTGACATTCTCGCACGATTCAAATTTAGAACTACAAAACTCATTGCCTTGGTGGTTACGGGTATGTGTTATGATTATGAATGACACCGTCTCGTAAATCCCTAGAAGCAATAATGAAATGAGGAAAAATGATTTCAAATATTCGCGCGACCCAAATGTGAACGCTTTGCATTGGCAAATGTGTAGAAACTGCGAAAGAGTTGCCACAGCGCGGCGTCGCGTCGGTCGACTGCCGCTGGCAACGTAAAGACAATAAATAATAGATTTCCGTTCCTAAATTTCATCGTACGAAAATTTCAACTTTATTTAATGGTCATCCATCTTAAATGTATACTCTAATTTAAAGGTATGATTACCTGCATACTCAAAAAAGGTAGGCAAAGCACACGAAACGCTCTACAAACTAAACTATGGCCATTTTACGCTTCGCGGCCACTTTCAGTATTTTTTTACATACATACATACATACATACCTACATATTCTCACGCCTGTATTCCCAAAGAGGGGTAGGCAGAGCACATGAATGCAAAAATCAAGTGCCACGTTTAGCAATTTCAGGGTAACTAGATGGTTAAACGTGATATTGCTGTGACAGGTTGCTAGCCCATCGCCCACAATACACTAACCCTTTCCCAGAGTCGATTCTTACGACACCCACGGGAAGAAAGGGGGAGGTGCTATTCTAACCAGGCACAACACAGGACCTAACCCGGCACCACACAGGACTAGTATATTTTTTGGGTTTTAATAAATAACAGATATCTAGCCTGTCGCGTGAAGCATACCTACACCAATTTCTTTAATCTCTTAGAGGCTTTGTTGTTCTGATCCGACACCTCGCAGAGTCTGAATTAGGAATTGCAACTTGATAATTAGTACAGAGCTTCCATACGGCCTGCAAAACCTATTCAAATCAAAATACGTAGGATATTAATGGAACTAGCTGCAGCGTTCATGCGTCTTCGGATATACAGGCAAGCATTAATGAACGTGAAAACACAAAGTTCTGTTCGTTTGCAGTAATCACCGTGCACAGGATGCGCTGGACTCGAATTTCATTCATTAGTTTGTGAGTTGTCCTATTTTATTTTGAAGTATATGACTTCAAACGCTTATCTGTCGTAGACTTCTTTTGACTGTAGTATCGGCTTATTAAAGCGAGCATCTACTCTGACGATAATTATTTTAAAATAAAGTAGATGTAAATTAGCGGACTGAAGAGAAAATAAGCTCACTAATATTCAATTTATTCTAATTCTATTCAATGTGGAACTTGTTCTCATTAAGGGAAATATTAAAATGCATGATTAGCATTTATTCAAAGTAATTTTCTTAGAATTTTAAATTTGCAATGAGACGTTTAATTAGGTTTTGTGATTATAAAACTAGCTAAATGTTTAATCATTGGTTCGTGTTTCAAAATTTTTTTGGTAACTCACCCCTAAAACCGAATTTGATTAGTGTCTACGATCTTTAATACACTATTACCTATCTAAGTTAGACACTAATTCCGTGAACTACAAGACAATACACGCATGCTTTCTTGAACATCAAAAACGTAACAAAAATAGCACGGACATAAAAGGTAGAAAGACAACAGGCCGTTTAAAAAGAAATGATAAAAATAAAAGTACGTATTGGGTGTCAAAGACTATTTAATCGTTAGCATCACGGGGTTGGTGTGTAGCTATCTAATGGTGGCCTGTTTTGAACCTTTACAGTGGCGTAGGCCTAACAAAGGTTATCCCTATCTATGTGCGTTTTTGTTAACACTTTTATCATAACCTTTTGTGTCGTTTTCTGCGTCTTTTATGTTTTTTTGCAATTCAAGTCTTTTCCGTCCTGATTGGAGAAAAATGCTCTCACAAAGCATTATTTCTTATTTTAAGTTCCCATTGTTCACATACTTTGCATGGAGTCACACGAGGAAATTACAATTTTTGCATGGAATTTTTGGATCACTTTTTTCCCAATGGATTGAAAAGAGCTACTATAAAAGTAACAGAAAATACGCAATTGGTAAGTCGGTCGAACTTACAGAAATTAGAGGATACAACAAATACAATTTGGTAGGTACCTATGTAGCCTCGTAAGCAGTGATAAATTGCTTTTATGGCGGAATGCAAGCAGCCACGTCACGCCACGACAGCTCTTAGAGGCATGACACGAGCACCTGCGGGGTAAACTTGGGCGCACATTTTGGGACTCCCGACACCTACCCGTTGATTGGTATGAAAAGTTTCATTTTGTGATGTAGCTGCTTTCACTAAGCGATCGATCAATAGGCTGACAGCTTCTTAAACTTATCATATACATAGGAGTGAGGTCAATCTATGCTATCGCACAGAACACGCGCATCAGTCTCGCTAATCATTCGTTAAAAACCTGTACTGCTCATCTGGATAGTAATGTAACTACTGTCATGTCAGAAGTGTCACTACTTTTTATAAGTTTGTCGTGAAAGGTCTACGGCAAGCAGGTATCGGTTGTGAGAGACAAGAAATATTTTTACGCCTAAACAAGTTAGGGTGTGAACCTTCTGTACGTACCTACTTTTACTTATTCTGTGACAATGTCCACCACAATTAAAGTAAATCAATATTACCTTTTAATATTTTTCCTATGGCAATTTTTAGGGTTCCGTAGTCAACAAGGAAGCCCTATAGTTTCGTCATGTCCGTCCGTCCGTCCGTCCGTCCGGGCTCGTACTCTGCCGCTACAGCACCAATTGTCACGAAAATTGGTGGAGAGATAGATAATGAACTTCCAAAAGTTGGTTTTTAAAAAAAAAGAAAAAAACATTTTTTTTAGCCCCCGTCCCATACAACAACAAGTGAATTAAAAAAAACCGGCTAAGTGCGAGTCGGACTCGCGCACGAAGGGTTCCGTACCAAAAACTGCAAAAAATCATAATTTTTGTATGGGACTTTTGAAATATTACTAAAATAATCCTGAAAATAATATAGTATATACCTCAAAGTAACTACTTTCAATTAAAATTATAGCAGACTCGGTATCATGAATAGTTATTTTTGTACAACTCGACCAACTTGTGTAGTTCCAGTCGTCCGAACAAAATGGATGTAGTCAACCGCAAAATGAAATTTAGGTAGCTACGGAACCCTATCTGTGCGTGCCCAACACGCTCTTGCCCGGTTTTTTATATTAAGGAGGTTGAATCATTAACTTTTTCCATATTTGCATTAACAAAGTAATGTGTAGAGTCGCTAAAACCTCATTCTAAAGATTTAGCACGTTGTAGTGTAAAAGTAGTTATCTTTCTGTCGTTGGTCTAAGTTTAAGAGGGATCCCTTTGATTTCCTTCGTTCTTGCCAAATCTTGTGTCTAGACGAAATTCGATAATTCAATGTCAATGTCACCAACGAGAAAGGCTGGTTATGGTTTTATTACTCACCTCAGTAGCTCGTAAAACGTAGAGCCGCATTGCGATTGTCTACGCATGACGGGGGATTATCTAATGCCGATAAAAATGTAACATGTCATAATAAACGTTGAACAAACTTAATTGGTGTCGCTGGGTGTTATTAAAGCTCATATATCCGGGCTGGCGCGGAGGTAATGTTTCCGGCGACCCGAGAAACAGATGTCTCCGTCATTGTCATATATCACGGGGCAATTTATGTTGGTGTCGTCACCTCGCAATTTCGACTCCTTCACTTAGTAAAGCTGCTAAGTCAGGCTGGGACGGAGTGATTTCTATGAGAATACAGGACCTGAACTTTATGAATACCTTTAGAAGTGTGCTTTTGTTACATTAATTGTGTCATTTCTAAGCTTAGTAATATCTTCCTTCTTCCTTACTTACCCACCACAAGATGCTACTTGTGATTTTACATTTATTTGGTAGAGAAAAGTATATTCCTGCGTGGTGTTGGGATAGAATAACGCTGCTCCATTTATTCTATGGATGTCATAAGAGGCAACTGCTTCTATCCAGAGCTGTCATCCTGTACCTTGCTTTTTGTAATTGTTAAGTGCAATAAAGAGTCATAAAATACAATACAATGTGATACAACTCCGGAAATAGGCTATAGGTTTAAGTACGGTTTAAGTACGCTGTAAGCGTCAGGCTAGCAAACTGTCACTATTATACCTCTTTCATCTACTTTAAAGCTAAAATTATTCTAGAAGTGGCTGCGAAGCTTGAAATACTCAGCATTTTGTCTAAGTCACGTTTGGTGTGCTCTACCTAGTCCATTTGGGAACACAGGCGTGATTATGAGTATGTACTCGTATGTATAAAAGTATATGAAGTTGATACAGTTTCGTAGTTCTTTTAAAGCAACGGCCGCCTCGTGTCGTTAGCGCTCGTTCCACAGTAATTAACCAACCCTCCGTCCGCAAAAAATGTCCTTAAAACGTATATTTAGGTCGTTATAAAATAATTACTTTTAAAGGCATCCTTTGATTTAACATTTTATATTTCACGCTAGGTCCTCTACCTAAAGTTACGTAGTTGACCTACGTTCATGTATAGAATTCGTAAGTTGAGTCGGCCTCAGACACTAGTATTTTAGAAAGAGATAACGTTTAAAATTAATAGACAAACAGAGTCTGGGGACCGATGCGGGTGTGGACTACAAATACACCAGCAACTGTTTTCCGCCGGTGCCCTGAATGATTTAGTTTTATCGTTACGTTGGGCCAAAGAGTTATCGGGCCCACAGCGCAGGAAAGATTTGTACAAGGTGCCTCTCTGAACGCTCGAGGTACACGTTTCAATTTCTTGGACTAAAGCTGTATACTACTACGTACTAACGTCCTTACTCTCAAGCTACTTGTATCTTTTCTCAATGCTCGAATCTCAAGCAATATTTGATGTAAATAAACATACTTAAGGAAGGCTAGGTGCTTGTTATCAGCGTCAAACAGCTCCCGTGAAAAAATATTTTTCTATTACAGCCGTAACCAGCATGACAACTCTGTCGTTATCGAACGATGCCGAAACCGAGGCACAAAGAAGTTTACGCGAAAATGTCGGTTATGTAGTCGATAAATCATTACTGGAATCTTGAATATTTTCGTGCCATAATCTGTTTTATATTTGAGACGTGGGTGAGCGCTGCAAGTGATCAAGGATCAACAAAAAACTTGTGTATGAGTAACTATTTAGTTTGTAGCTTTTGGTATTTCCATTCAACTTCAAACGAGCTCATTATAAATGGTAATACCTCTATATAATTTAAGTTCTATTAAGAACAAGAAAACGTCTTCGGCAATTTTCATAATCATAACAAAATGGTAGGTTATGAACCGAACTGAATGAAATTAATATAAATGCATTGTATCCTAGCGGCGCCGAGACCAGCCAGCGTCCACAACGATACTGAAAACCCATTGAACCTGCCTGACAATCACAACATTATCTGATAAATCTGAAGTATAAAGCGTGAAATGTTATTATAATGGCTTCATAACGTTTTTCTCAATGTCGCTGAAATGCATTTTTTCTTCTTCTAACTAGTTATTGGTTAAGTGGATCACTTTTCCCGCAAGTCGATAAACAAATCTGTTACACAAGGGCTACGGACTACTTTACTACCACTTCAAACCAGCAGAGTGTTACTTCCACGTGCATAACTCGACTTGTTTTGTGAAAATGCTTTAATTTTTACAAATCCCATGAAGACCGGTTTGTGGAACACTTTCCAATGATATCAGAGCTAAACCGTATTAGTTACGTCACGGCAAGTTAACTTGAATGGAAAAATCTTTCATTCATATAATAACATTTCTCATAACTTTTAAAAGAATTGCCTACGATTGCGTCAAAAAGCTAACTGTTTAGTCCTATCAGATAACTTTATGCCAACTTCAGTGCTGCAATGGGTTGTTTTAGCCAGTGCTTACTCGTCATTTAGATATGTATAAGTAGGTCAATCGGACGGCGAGAAGCTAAACCCGTAATGAATTCTAATTTGGAACAGTATTATGCTAATCAGACAAAGCCGATTTAACAGGAAACTGCGACGATAGATAGTTGATAGTGCGTAATTGTAAAGAATCGCGTACTTTCACGCGTTACTAATGAAATTTGCGATTAATACGTTACGCGGGGTTTGCGCAAGCGCCGCCGCCGCGTTATGTCACAGGCCAGCGCCGGCGCATTGCTCATTGCACGTTTTGACATACCGTCTTAGATTCCTCTCCAATAAAACATACTTTTATCTAACTCCGAATACTTGTACAGACGCGGTCTAAATTGTATTCGGGTCAGCGACATTTTTACTCAGTTGGTTCTGGGTTAAGTAGTTGAATTCACGTCGAGTGTGACGAGTTCACTATTCGTTTGCAGATTGAGTAATTAAAGTAATTATTTAAAAGACTTCCCGCCAAACAAAGTCGAATCAACTAGTCAGATTCAGTTTCACGGGCTTTATTAGCAGAATTTTAGGTTTAAAATTACTTAGATAAAATAGGGATTATAAGTAGTGACAGGTTGCTGGCTCGTCGCCTAAAGCGTACCTATCTAAACCTATTTCCATATTTATCTATCAACTACTTAGTTATTTATCCTTGCCGTGCTACTATTTTATTGACTGTAGGCTGTTAAACTACTATGTTATTAACAGAGAGCAGCCGATATTGGTTTGTAGATAAAATGCGCGCTAAATATTTGATTTGTGGATCGTTTTAAAGTGTGCCAAAGCTTTTGAAGCTCTATATTGCTTGTTCATGATTCATGATGCTCATTTCTGCGTCAGATCGGATGTCACTGTTTATATTTCAAAGGAAGAATAGCATTGCAATAAAAATTTAAATTGGTAGATACCATTTTACGGATTGGTTTTAATTTGCGAAGGACTGATTTCTGAAAGTCATGTCGGAAATGTCGCTTGAAATCGGTTAAAACTTTAGCATTCCTCCTAAAATTTGTGTTTTAACTTTCAGCCTATATCCGAGTACCGATAAGTCCATATGATTCTAAAAGTATACAGATATTTAAGGTTTTATTTTCTACTTTCGAGAAAAAGTTTCAGGAACATGACTTTCTTAAATCGATTTCCAAGATTGGACTTGTTTGCGTCCATAGAAAAAAATATATACCAACACCTCATTCTGTACCTGGATGATCGATTTGTACCAGGCGATTGGAGACGATTTAATCCAGTCTCTGTTGGGCGGCTATTTCCATATAATACATAACATTAATACATTTGCTACTTGATTAAACACGAGCCTGTAAATAAAGTATAGGTTTTAGATAGAATATTACAAACTTCACTTCATCCATCCAAGACTAGAGGGACTAGACTAAGGCTTAAGGACTTCCACCTCATCTACTAGGTACACAAAAAATGAGGAATGGTATTTCCATAACTTATTTATTAAGAAATCTTACCTAATTTTACTTTAAAAAAAGAGTATCCTTAGCTTGCGGGTTGGATTCAACTCCTGTGGACATTAAAAATGTGCAAACAAATCCTGCACAAAATCATAATCATGGACGATTTTGTGCGGAACCCCGCAAATAAACCAGCCTTTCTATGACAACATCGATGTCTGACCTGATTTAGCAATATTTTAGAATTTAAATATTCTAGAAAGTGAAATTTGCATGCATGTTTGAGCTATTAATATTAAAATTACCTACCACTATCCATTGCTTACAATGACATTGCGCTATCTCAGTTTAAGTAACCGTGCCTGGACTAACACAATGCAATGCATAGTGGTACCTATATTTTATAAGTTAGATATTTTGAGTCCAAGGTTGTGCCTAAAACAAAACTAGATCGCAAACCGGTGATAATTAGCGTGACAAAGTTAGTTACTCGATTACTTTTTTGGTAAGTAACACGCCAAAACTAGTGTTTGTGTGCGATGTGGGCCAGATGTGCTCTCTCCGGGGAGTGATTCGGCCTAATTCTCCTATTTGTATAGGAACGAGTATTCATCAATCACATTATAATCTTGCCACATACTTGTAAGCTGAAATATGTTATTTTCGCACACTGTGGCTCCGTTCTGAGAAATATTGATACCGGCTGGTACTTTGCTTGCGACTTCGAGTGTAATTTCAATGTCAACCGCATGCAGCAGCCACATTGACACATAAATAAACTGCGATTATTTAAAATACCACACTGACTACAAATGTCAATTGAACTGTCTTCGTACGTGTACTTATATCGTAGTTTTATTTCGGCTCTTCCTAATTTTTTAAGTTTATTGTATTTATTTTTTATATGTATGGCACCTGCTTAAATTTATTCTTATAATGCCGCCTATTAATTGCCCTCCGCGCGTTTTATTTTCTATGATTGAAATTGTTGTTTTTTGGTATTACTGAATTATATTGTACCTACTCGTATTGTTGCATCTAGATGAAATATACTGTAAAATTTTGTCGCAATGGGTATAGCATGTCACACGATTGTTTAACAGCTAAGATTTAGTGTTTGCAGTTGTCCGCCGGAGTATGACGCAACGACAGGTCGTCGACGTTTGTTGCTGCTGCGTGCGGTCGACATTGAGACACCTTAATTGCTCTTTACTTAGACGGCTTTGGATATTTTTCAGCGGACCGACCTCACGACCGCCTGAACAACAATAGTAGATTACGTAATCGTATTATAATTGGTCACCCATATGGTGCAGGGAATGAACGCAAAGTGGGCCAGTGTCCGAGCGCGACCCTGACTCAACTCGGTGACGGTCATGGCGCTCGCGCACGATTTCGTTCGAAACACCGGACAAACTTAAAAAAACTTATAACACAACAACATCCTATCACGGCCGTGCTCCTTAATCTGGTCGGCAGAGCATACGGCATGACTTAGACAAATCCATGACTATATCACGTTCTAATTTTAGGTTTAAAAAACAAATGGAAGTAGTAAATATGTACATATGTATAATATTTACAGGTAGCTAGCCCGTCGCCTAGGAAAAGGCATCTACGGTAAAAATGTAGAAGTGTTATTCTAACCCGATACCACACACAAAGCTCTTTACGTTTAAAGAATAAGTTCATTCTTATCGTACCTTTACTGTACCTACCTAATACAGAAAACAATTTGTACTTACACGACAGAGAACTTCTTTAAAAATCCTACCTATAAAAACTGCGTAGCGAATTGAGTTTCAGTAAACTGTTTCACTAAGGTCGAATAAACCCCAATTCCCAATTCCACCGAGCGGCTATTTCAGAACCTTTGCGAATTAAAAGCCTATTCAATTTACTATAGTCTGGTTAGAACGTGCGCCGACGATCTACTCCGAATAGAAATGCACTGGGCCTAAAGTAATCGTATTATTGAGCGCGGAATTTAACAACAGATTCCAATTAGATATCCCAAAATATCCCGAATAAGTACTTGTGTTTTTGCTGGTAGGCTGACTCTCAAGTAGATTTTCATTCCGGTTCAAGAAAATGTTTTCAAATACTCTAGGACTTACTTCAAGTAATAAAAACAAAAATATCCTTATTAAAATACTACGCTGTACTCATAAGTGTATTATTGTCACAGAGAATCTAGTTGACGTACTTATAAACTTATTTTCCCTTTAACTCCGCGCGACCGTTCTACTCGGGATGGTTAATTAATTTTTTCTCATTTCACTTTTTTCCATTTAGCAGAATCTTCTAAGCCACGCTTTGTATGTAAATCTTGTGTTCTTTGTTGTCAAGTTAAACGTGATAGAAAATGCTACCTGAGTTTCATAGAACGTCGTTTAAGTATCATACTATTAAGTATTTTGGAACTTAAGTGGTTTTTGTCTGTTGACAAGGACTGATATTAGATGTCATTCTTGATATCTAGACGGAATTCACCGGACGCTCCCAACATACACAATAACACGCTTCACTAGTCTGTATGAGTAGGTTTTGTCAGGAAATTACAACCATGTTCTATTCATAAGAGGCGTGTTGTTGTATCTTGCGATTTATTTTTAGCGTATTCTCTCCACATTAAATAAATCCAACTACATACTATCTGTATAATTCAACTTAAAGTAATAAAAATGTATTAGTTATTTGTTTCAAACAGAGCGCTTTCCTTTATACTTTCTATTGACTCCGCTGCCTATTGTTAATATTCTAATAGGTACAATGCAAATTGTGTTGAGAAACATTATTTTGGCAATTCGCGTGTTTTGAAAGCGCACTGATGAATATCTTTGCAAATTAGAGAGTACTCGTTCGCATGTTCGTGGCATCTATGCTCATTAGAGATAGGTAAGTATTTCTAAGTAGTAATGGGTTGAATTTTGGTTCCAATAAAATCACGCAGCCGTGCAGAATTTTGCTTATTTTAGTATGTACGTACTAAACATCATGCCTGTATTCCCAAATCGTTATACATGGTGCTCGTGAGCATTGCGAGAGATTTCAACCACGAATTCCAGAGGCTATAAGAAGTAATAAATGTTATATGAACTTAGGTTGAAACACGATTTTTTTTACTATTATTAATTCACGTTTATACGACATTAGCAATTATTATGTATGTCGGAGTACCGAGTGGTTAATTCGCCGACATGATCGGCAGGGAAGTAAATAATCTTCTTGTTGAATAGACTACGTAACACT
>BHDV01010400.1:181381-299844 GCA_005406045.1 Adoxophyes honmai
CACACAAAAAAAAAAAAAAAATTAGGTCGAATTGAGAACCTCCTCCTTTTTGAAGTCGGTTAAAAAGGAATTTTTCGTTCATAAAATGGAACCTATTTTTTAACAAATTGTTGCGCTTTTTTACATTTTAAGGATGCAGGATACTCGGGAATCAAAAGGCCTTTAGCAATTTGACGTTTATTGTCAGCTATTCCGCTGTATTGGGGTCTTAGTATTAGATTTTTTTTCAATCACTTTTGAGCTTCTATGTTTTGGTTTTTAAGATATGTAAGTAAGTATATTATGTAGCTTCTGTAACTGTATATAAATGGCCCAGTGAATTATTACCAGGGGATGATACCTATATCCATGATACACTGCTAAATAGCAAATGCGTATTGGCAATCGAACTAAGAAGATAACGTTCTGAGTACGCGGGATCAGAATTACGGAATAAGAGTTTAAGCAAATAGACTGGAAAAGGAACAAATTCAATTGCGATTATATTACTACTCGCTTGCCAGTTCGCAGCCTACAGCGGGAGGTTGAAAAGCTTTTGTAATCATAATAAATTTAAAAGCACTTTGTTACGTAACGAGGTGCCCTTTCTGCTTTGTATAAAACAGCAGAAAGTATGTAGGTATTGGGTAATTTATTTACAAATTGGTTTATTTACTATGAAGCGTTAGTTTTTAATTTAATTACTCAATTTGAATGCCTGAATTTTAGATTCGTTAGGCAACCAACAGCATTTTGAATCTCGAATGCAAAGTATTAAAAACGAATAGAGAAATGATAGAAATTAATTAGTTTATTCTTGGTAAAAAAAAGCACTTACTTAGGTACGATTACAAATGGTGTTAAAAATAAAATTAGGTACTCACGTAATTCGTAAAAAATATCGAAATGTGCAGGTCTTGTGTGGTGTCGTACCTATTTAGAATAACTCTCCATTTATAACGTGGATGTCTCAAGAGGCAACTGAGGAAGGTTATGGTACATTTTAGGTGAAAGGCTAGTACCTAACCTGTCACTATTATACCTGCCAACTTAAAACCATAAAAATATGCTGGAAGTGTCCACGAGACGTGAAATAGTCGTGGATTTATCTATGTCGCCTTTCGTGTCCTCTGCTTGCCCCATTTGGGAATACTTACATCTGTAAATAAACAAACTGATTGTGAAAATACCGTTGGTAATTTAAAGCGTTGGTACAATATTGATTTATTTGTAGCGTGCTCTATCACTGGCTTTGTCTGCGTTATATAATAGGTAGACTTAGACATTTGATCCCAGACAAGGTTTGGGTCGTATAGTTTTTTATGGTTCATCGTTTCCTCGTGAAACGAACTTTTCATCACAGTCTTCATCTAAAAATTAAACGAGAAAATGTGTTTTGCTAAATGAATTATTAAAATGGCAAGCAGGGTTTAACTAGAACTACTCCTTCGCTTCAGGTCGGTACTTTTTATTTCCCGCATCATCTGTTAATCTCGCTTAATAATAGGTAGTTAGTTTTTTTAGTACACTACACACATCGCACCTGTATTCTCATAGTGACAGGTTGCTATCTGTCGCCATAAATATACCTTAACCTATTTCCTTAATCGCCTCTTACGACGTCCACGGAGGAAGTTGAGAGCTATTGTTCTAAGCCCGACACATTGCATTTATTTAATGACTTTAGTCTTTTTCATCAAGTAGAGTTTCAGGCAAGTAGAGTGGAACCATTTGATTTGAGCCCCGCCTCAGAACGTTGTCACAATAAACTTATCAAGTGGCTACGAAACGTGAAATAGTCATAGATTTTTATACGAGGTGTGTTCAAAAAGTATCGCGAATTTTGAATTTTCGCGGGTTACGTATATTCGAATTTCGAATTTTTTGTGGCGTTATGTTGGTACTCATGTCTCTCACTTATGCCGACAAGCTCGGCCATTTTGAATGTTCATTTAATTGTTGACAGCTGCTTTGCTTGCACGTGTTTTGGATCGTCTTCGATTTTTACCTATTCAAAAAAATGGATCAAAGAACCTGTATCAAATTTTGTGTGAAAAATGAAATTAAGTGCGCGGATGCATTCCGAATGTTGACTGTGGCATACGGAGAAGCTACCTTGGACCGAAGCAACGTTTATCGGTGGTACAAAATGTTCTCAGAAGGCCGAGAAGATGTGAACGACGAAGAGCGTGCCGGACGCCCGAGCACTTCAACAACTGACGAAAAAATTAATGAAGTGGAGAAAATGGTATTAGCCAATCGTCGAATCACCGTGAGTTCTAGCCACAGGGAAGAACGGTCAATAAGGAATATTACCTGCAAGTTATGCGCAATTTGCGCGAAGCAATCCGCTAGAAACGCCCGGATTTGCGGAAGAACAAAAATTGGCTTTTGTACCACGATAACGCACCTGCTCACACATCGTTGCTTGTGCGCGACTTTTTGGCCAAAAACAACACACTAATGATGCCGCAGCCACCGTATTCCCTAGATCTGGCCTCCTGTGACTTTTTCTTGTTCCCTAAACTGAAGAGGCCCATGAAAGGACGACGTTACGCTTCTCTTGACGAAATAAAGACGGCATCGATGGAGGAGCTGAACAAGATAAAAAAAAATGATTTTTTTAAGTATTTCGAAGATTCGAAAAACCGTTGGCACAAGTGTATAATATCTCATGGGGATTACTTTGAAGGGGACAAAATAGATATTCATGAATAAATAAATAATTTTTGAAAAAACACAAAATTCGCGATACTTTTTGAACACACCTCGTATATCCTTTTGTATATCCTTTCGTGTCCTCTGCCTACCCCATTTGGGTATGATGATGTATGTAGGTATTTGTAAATTCTAGAGTCAGTATAAAAACCAATTGGTTCAATTAGTTTATAAATTTCCAGCAACTCTTAAACCAAATGGTTACTCTCCGAATGTTTTCAGAGCAGAGTAATCCTGGTTGGCGAATGTGTGCCAGCGTCTTGCAACGAGTCGGCCATCTTGGCGTTGATGGCCGAGGCCGAGAACGCGGCCACGGCGCGGGCCTCGGCGGTCGGCCTCTCGTCCTCCATCCAGACCGTCGGCGTGCGGCCCGTCCCTAGCAACTACAACATATTCCGCGACACCAAAGTGCACATTCTGGGGTAAGGCTTGTTCACGCTTGTCTAGGGCACAAAACAGAATGGTACAGAAGTCAATCGCACACAAAACGCACACAGACACCGATCACAGACAAGATATCTCGAAATAGTTCGGACCAGTCTCCGCGATTGCCGTCCACTTGAGACATGCTCCATCTTCGAATGGTTCAGCAACGTTTTCAAGAGTAACTACTTCAAGTATGAAATTCTGAAAGGGAAAATTTAAGCAATGATATCGACTGTTGTCGACGACTGTTTCGATGAGGTGACTGTAAAAGATTGTACATGAGAATGAGAACTTATTACACTTTTCAATATGTACAATACAATTTGGCGGCCGGATAGCCCAGCGGTTAGAGAACCTGACTGTGAAGCTTAAGGTCCCGGGTTCGATCCCCGGTCGGGGCAAATGTTTGTATGATGAATACGAATGTTTGCTTTCGAGTCTTGGATGTTTATATATATATATGTAAATTTATCCGTTGTCTAGTACCCATAACACAGGCATTAAATTGCCTACTTTGGGACTAGGTGATTGGTGTAAGAATTGTCCAGTGATATTTATTTATTTACAATGATCGAGCATTTCACCAATGTAGCAATCACGTCTATATTCCCAAAAAGGGGTAGGCAGAGCACCTCTACTACGGTCATTTTATACACATGCGTCATAATTATTAACAACCCTAGAGCGACCGCCGAGCGTATTTGTGAAAAATGAAATAGATACACCATACACTTGATTTCAATTCTCTAAATATCAGCTTTGTGGCTTGAGGATCTAATGCGACATGTGTAATATTCCATTTGCGTATCGAATGGATCGGATTGTATGTATCTGTCTGTAGCTGTGCCACAATAACGCAATTATGCGAGGTCAGCCTGAGGGATCCGTCTGAAATGACGATATATATCAGCTGCGAGTAGAATACAGAGCTTGGCGGCTGATGTATGGTAAGTCGTCGAGCAGGAACTCGCCGAAAAGTAATTCGTTTTACTTAATTAATTTATACTTTCTTAAGAAGGGTCCGGATTCTACAGGACTCATTGCAGATTCATGGAGTGTGTTTTTACTTTTCGCTTTCGTTTGCGTAAGATTACAAGCTGGTCGTTTCTCAATCCCGTTGTCCGAGGTCCGCTGCGCTTGTCGCGCGATAGCCCGGCAACGCGATAAATTATGTCGAGTGGTATGATTTATACACAAATCACGGTTTGCATAAATTGTAGGAAAGCGGCTTCCCAGATTGGTTTGAATAAAATATGATTTAGGGACCGCACGAAATATTATGAGTGTAACTTTACAATGTTAATTTTACTTACCGAACAAACATTAAACAGTGGTTGCCCATTAGTGATGTCCCATTTTAATGTAGGTAATCTCTACGTAAATTGAGGTATAATGGACGTAATTAGGGTAACGTCGTTATTTCCAACACCTACAATTAATTAAAATGTTTTTCCAAGACGCCGCAGGATCCAGCCGTAATGTCCTCGGCGAGTTGTTCAATTAAGTGCCCGTAATTATTATTATCACCGCGGACCATTAGGACAAACAGTCATCCCGTGAAACCTGCTTAATGCTCTTTTTGATATCACATTTTGAATTATTTAAAAGATGAGGAAATTACTTTTTTAAATATAATTTCCAACATAAATGAAGTCATGAGTCGACCAAAATAATATCATCTACATTTTCTCTATAAAAACTAAAAACACTATTGGCGGTGAAATGTATACCACGCAGCCCACTTTTGTGCGAATTTCACAGCGATACGTGCTACCCGATACCGTTGCCGTTAAATTTTATGAAAAAACCAGAATAAAATACACGACAAGCTATTTTATACGTCAGTTTCAGAGACGCAGGCACCTGACGCTTGATACCACAGAAAAACCATTACGCTTTGCAAGCCCCGCAGACGTTGTTGCACCTCACTAAAATCGCTGTCGCTATTTTATTTCCTACGTCATCGTATGTGAAAGAAATTGAGATGATTTGTTGTCGCTTTTGACGAATTGCTTAACATTTTGCAGGACTGTGTCGCTGGTTGTATTTCTGGTGATGGTGGCGGCGTCTTGCTACGAGGGCTACTTGGAGCGCCGCTACCGGCAGATCTCCGAAACAAAGGATCTCGAGCTGGCGCACAATGAAAACAACAACAAGCCTGTACGTTCTATCACAGTAAACTTACATGATTACAAAGAGCCGTGCAGTTATGATACGAGTGCAGTACCTTCGAATTCGTGGTTCTTATAACTCGTACGTACTGGTACTGAGTAAGAGGAGTGTGTAGTAATTAAAACGATAACGAGACGAGACAGGATGCAACAAGCTATTTAATTATTTCCTAAGCACCCATAAATAAGTTTCCTTCTTTAAATAAATATTTGTATTGCTCTTTTGCTGGCATTTGGATTCAGAAATTGTAATGTAATGAAACATCGGGACGACAAACGGGAATGTAGTCTGACAATCGCATAAAATTAATAGATTAGGTATATTGTAAATATAATGTAAATGTTAATATCAAGATAATGTAATTTTAAATCAGCGATTATGGACCCGCAAATTGTAATTGAGGACTTACCGCCTGTCACGAATAAGCGCCCGCCGTAGACATTGCATATTAAATATTAATATCATTCAACCGAGACAAACTGACGTCGCTAATGCCAAAGTATTAATATTGGAAATGTCGGCACATAAACATAATTGTGGCGTAGCCTTTTTGCGGTATCATTTACGGAATTGGTTAAATGTATCATCATAAAAGGGGTTAAGCCGTAAAATTTCCGCACTCTGACCGTCTGTTTTGGGCCGTTACCCTGAAGCCATAACTCGAAGATGTACCACTACATATATTATACATGTGTACACAAGACATTGTGCTACAGAAATCACTACCTACGTATTAGTGGTGTATACGTGGAGAATACAAGTCATTAACCTAAAGCAAAGCTCACCCCTGTTACGTCCGCCCGGTAATTAATTGCTTCCCGGATTATAGTCAAAAAAATGCCAAATTGCAGGTTAGCGACAACACGCAGCAAGCCGATGGGAACTCGCCCGCGAAAGACAATCAAGACAAAGACCTTCGGCGGGAAACTTGCGGTTAGTACAGCGCCTGCCTCATTGCAACTCTTACGATAAGTGGCGGTAAATTACCATGATGTAACATTATATAATCAGCAGGTACCTAACCATGTTGCTCTGTCTACTTGCGCGACTGCAAACTTAGGATGGGAGCGGCGGCCGACCTCTTGAGACATCCGCTAATGAATTTAGAGTGCGGCTCTGCAGATTTCGTTATTTTAATGAACGTAATTCTAATTTATCACGTTATTAACTAGCCCTGGAAATTAGTGAACCCTGGATCCAGGTAGCGGGCTACTTTAAATATTACGAGCGCGAAACAACTTTGCCTTAGTATAATTGTGTTTAATATGGAGGTACCTACTACGCTTTGTTAATAAAGCTGCTATAATTTTTTAGATGGGCTTATTACGCGTGTTAGTACCTTAGTACCTACCTATTTGTATAATAAAAAAAAATAACCTACGTAATATATTCCTGGGTGTGTTGTATTTCCGTATAATTATGATGTTCCAGGTTCGACTCCAATCAAAATTTAAGTAGGTATGTGTAAGGAAAATTTCACGTAGTCTTAGATGTTTAATAAGTTAGTATGAATAATAAACATTTATACGTATAAGTTATATTTAAAATTGAATACTAAATAGTTGGTAAGAAAATTTCTGCGACGGATCTTTTTTCACATTGACACTCAATATAAGAAGGTTCTATAACTAGAAACCCATAAATTGTATTGTAGCGACCCTAGCGCTACCTATCTGCTAAAGCTGCCACCTAGCTGTCAAAAACGGTGCTACATGGCGCTAATGAAGTTTCGAAGATCGTTTGCATAATTACAACTTCCTACTTTCTCTCTCTTCTGTAGTCTTTACTAAAGCTTTAAAAAAAATTAGCAGTTTTTTAATACAGCGACAAATTAACATTTATTCTAATTTACACAGGGCTGTGGGCTGAGGTATTGCTCTCCTTCTCTATGCTGTCCAACGGAAGGGCCATTCTCAGCACGAACCGCCCCACCGACGGCGCGCTCACTTCGTTACATGGCATGAGGTACGATATTCGTTATGAAAAATATTTATGTCACTGTTCCATTGTGGCATCGCACGACAATATTGCATACATTCAACATACATGCATCAAAGTCATGCCTATTCTTAAACGGGGTGGGTAGAGCATGACAAAAATGTGACGTATCTAGTTTTATGGCCACATTCTGCACAATTTTTGGACCAAACTTAGGTAAAGTGACATAGCATAGCATAACTTATCCTATTTTGAATCTGATGGTAAGAAGAATACGAGTCATACTTACTTTCGCATTTATAATTTCATTCATCCAGAGCACTCTAAACGCCACATAGATTAACCTCTGAATTATTTCACGCTTCGTGGCCAAATTTAATTAACCAGTTACATAAAAGAGAAATGGTGACAGGTTGCTAGCTTATCGTCTACAATATACCTTTACCTAATTTATTTGGTCACCTCTTCCAACGACCACGGAAGGAACGGAGAGGTGTAATTCTAAACCCGACGCTACACAGGGATAAATAATTTCGTGGTATCTAAATCCAATTTTAAAACTCTGAAGTGGATGCCGACACTTGAGATAATTTCTTCGGGTGTACAGGTAGCTTACGAAGCCCCTAGCATGTCATTAAACGGGGGACGCTCTCAAATAAAGTTATTTCAAACTCTTAAATACGATTCCCGTGTTTGGGTCACATATTTACATATTATGCGTGGATTGCATTCATTTCGATTATAAGTTCGAAGCCCGGGGGCACGAAAATTTTTGGAGCTTAGAATACAAACGCAACCAATGAAAAAATATCTGACTTTTTCTAAAATTAATGTATGAATTTCAGATTCTTATCTGTCGCATGGGTGATAATGGTGCACACGTACCTCACCGTATTCTACATATCCACTAACAAAACAATGCGAACAATCATCGAGCGCAACTTCATGTACCAGTCCGTCGGCAACGCCTCCTACTGCGTTGACAGCTTTTTCTTCATCAGGTTCGAACTAACTAATTAACCGAAACATCTGAAAACGAAAGGAAACAGATAAAATAATAAACCATTTCTTTTTCAGTGGTCTACTAGTAACTGTCCTATTCCTCAGGACCGAAGATAAAAAAACGGCACGAAGAGACGAAGTGAAACAGCAAAAAGATAAACAAGATATAAATAAAAACATGAACGGCTACACTAATCCCGCGTTGTCGGTGTCCGTGATAAGCCAGAGTTCCTTCTGCCAGGATTTACTTGAAAAACCGAAGGGAAATTGTTACACGCCTGGGGAATTCTTCAGGCTGATCAGATCGTTTCTCGTTCTGTTCTTCTACCGCTTGGTGCGGCTGACGCCGGCGTACGCTTTTGTGATCGGGTTGAACGAAGTGACCCTGCGTTACACCAACTCCCACTCGGTGTTCGAACCGGCGCAGTACGACCACGTCACCTGCGACCAGTTCTGGTGGAGGAACCTCTTGTACATCAACAATCTGTACTCGCAACGTGAGATGTGTATGGTTTGGTCCTGGTACATGGCTAATGATACGCAGTTTTATGTTGTCGGAATAATACTACTATTGATTTCTGTGAAGTAAGTAAGAAGAAAACTGCTGTAAAAATGTGTAACACCTGTAAATGTGATAAAATATAAGCTGTCTGTGAGAGCTTTTCAATGTTGTGCATATTAATAAAGTGGTACTGTGTCGCTTCTTTAGGCACCCGAAGTTCGCCGTGGGCTCGCTGGGCCTGGTCATGGTGAGCTCGTGGGCCACCACGATGTACATTTCCGTGTCGAGCCAGTACAAGGCAAGGATCCAGGAGCCGTTTGAGATGTTCGACGGGCTCTACGACAAACCTTGGTCCAGAATCGGTCCCTATTTAGTGGGTAAGGTGATAAAACTCCCACGCAAACTACTAACAAACAACCCGATGAACTCCCAAGTGGCCAAAGCTATCGTCCCTTTTCGCTGTAATATCCATCGGACCTTTTCCAAAAAGTAAATGCTTATATTGTAGTTAGGTTGTAAGTACGTTTCAAATATCCCCTTTGTAGGTCACTGAGCCCGCCTTAAACGCGTCCCACAAAAACCAATCGGCCGGATGAACTATATCGATAACTTCACAGGCTCCCATTACTTAAGTCGTGAAATATTATTTGCACACCTTTTTTTAGCTTTCAAAAAATACACTAAAGTGTCTTTTTAAATCAGTGGAGTAAGTAAAGGATACAATAGAAGTGCTAAGATAGTAATTTACTAATAAAATAATAAAAATCTTGTAGGAATGACAGTCGGGTGGTACCTGCACAAGACGAAATGCCAAGTGAAGATGCCGTACTGGCTGGTGGCGACGGGCTGGCCGTCGTCCCTGGCCATCATCGGCAGCCTGATCTTTGGGATGGTGGACGGCTACTTCGAGGTCTGGCCAACCGCCTTTTATGTCAGCGTGGGACACACTGGTAAGAAACTCGCATTAAAGACAATTATTAGTTACTAGTTCACTTATTTAAGAACTTTGAAATGTTTGATTGATAGCTTTAAACTAACGTATGATGAACTATATAAATATGTACCGATTTGATCCTCTCAAAATATGTACCGATACCTTATTGCGTTGACATACGGTGAAGTAGGACAAATAGTTTGAAAAGTTACTTGGGTAAGGCTCAAAAAAATTGTACATAAATTAAGGGTTAATAAAAACAAAATCACGATCGCGTCACGTGTGTAACGAAAATTACCTATACAAAATGTATGGGTAATTGTCGTAACACAAAAGAATCAATTAACTTTTGTTTTTATTAAAGCCCTTAACTAGGTACAATTTTTTTGAACCTTACCCACTTAATACCTAAACAAAAGAATAATTGGCATACCTATGTAGTACTTTTCTAAGTAGTGAATTGTCGTTTAAACTCTTAAAATAGACGCGTCCTCAAACTAATGTAACATTTTTTAAGATGGAAATCTCCCTATTTGTTTACGCGCTATTTTAAAATTAAAGTAATTAGGAATTATTTAAAAGCTATCGAGATGCTAGTGAAGGAAAAGTTTATATTTACACGGCTAACAGACATCGTTTACTGTAACTACTACTACTTTAGGCTCTAACCTACTAACTACTTGATCTTAGTTTTATGGTATTTTACTCGTAATATCTTCTAAAGTTATAAACACGTCTAGTGTTTTTTTATGTATAGACTAAGTACGAATAATATTACTAAATCGTCATCGCTCCGTCAAACACATCAACTTATTAACAAGTTATTCATATAACAAATGTGTTGCCGACAACACAAAGCCCAAACTTAGCCTTTGATACTAGTTTTACCAGCATTAGGTTGACCTCATTCCGGCAGCAAAAATAGACTTGCATTTTACAACACCAGACTGAATTTCATTGCACTGTCTACTCAAACTCAAGCAAAAAAATATTTACCTACGAGTGTACGAGTCATTCCAACGAAAGTTTACAAGCTGACTTAATATGAATCTTAAATAATTCTTAGGGAAACGATTTTAGTTGATTTTCACTGGACTAGATACAGGACTGCGCGAAATGAAGAATAATAATGTATCTAGGGATGTTCCCGGGGGATTTTACAACTTATTTTCTTATCGTTCAGTTTGACTTTCTGCGACCTACTTATCCATTACCGAATACTAAGTTTATTTTTGTTGCTTGCAGCCTGGGGAGTCGCGTTGGCGTGGGTGACGATCGCGTGCTGCTGCGGCTACGGCGGGCTCGTGAACTCGGTGCTCTCGTACCGAGGGCTGCTGCCCCTGAGCCGGCTCACCTACTGCGCGTATCTGATACACCCCACCATAATGATGTACACATGCTTCCTATTGGACGGCCCCTTTCACCTACAAAACTCTATGGTGGTAAGTACATAATGACCGTCGTTATCCCCCGTTCGTCACAAAAGCTTAAGCCTTCATAAGTATGTATGTATATTCTCGCATTACATTCATTGGCTAAGAAAGATTAGAAACTTAAATTACACATAATGTTTTTATCGCTTCTTACTATCGTTTATTGTTGCTTGTGAATTGTTCACAAGCTAAGTCATAAAAAATCAATGTATCTCGAGAGGTTTAGAATTCCGACAGTTGAAAACTAATCAACGCCGCTACTACAACATGAAGTAACCGCGAGACGTCGTTAAACTAGAACAGTAAATTTGATACCTTGCACATATCAGAATCGTTCATACTCGCAAAACGCAAAAGGAGAGAGGGAATCCCAAACGGGTAGTCAAGTAAGATTTTGATCGCTTTGAGCGATTTAAGTTGTGCAGTCTTAGTCTGAGAAATTGATTCCGAATTCTATTTAGATCGCAGTGCCGTTCCTAATGGAACCATACATTTTATATTTTGTTGTGCTGTTTCCGATGGAAATCTCATAAATTTCCTGCCGAGCGTTGGTTCAAGCAGGGTTCTTAAGATAGTTTTACGAAGGTCGTACTTTTTCTTTAATATCAGAGCTATAAATCTCATGCTCTCAGTGTGACAACACTGGAACGAAACTCGAAAATTGCTCGAAAACGAAAACATGCAAATAAGAGATCAGCGTTCCATTCCCGTAGGAGGCGGCGGCGGCGACCCGTGAAACTGCCCCGAACAATCGTCGGGAAAAAACTTTTAACACCAAAGTCTTGTTGTTATTCCCCGAGGTTTCATAATTTATCAACACGAGATATTATATATCAAAGCTTTGCAATAGAAATAAAATTCATGTACCTATCTCTGCTGGCCCGTTTCAATAGCGATGTGCGAGCGTGCTAGGATCCCAGATGCGTTAAGTGATAGGATTTTCTCTCAAAGAGCTACAGTCTCAAAGAACCGACTCAGCTTTCAGTTGTATGTAGATGTAACTTTTTTTTGTAAAGTTTTCTGCGGAAGATAGTATCTTACCTGCTGTCTTATAGCAATAGAATGTAGTGTGAGTGTAAAACTTGAAATATTGTTTCGTAGTTCAGCTCGATAAAAGCGTCAGGATTACTATCATAAAATGTAAAGGCTCGTCGCTGCAGAGCATTAAATCAATCGATCCCGCCCAGCCCCGCGGAGCACTTGTGCAGGCAAAGCACACCGTTTGTTCTACAACTTTGTCCGTTAAATTGAATATCTGCCATAGTCCGCTTTTAGGACAAGAACGATTCCGCAGAAGTATTCCACCATTATTCCATCAGACAACATAAAAGCGGATCGAGAAAGAGATTATGGTGATGCGTTCGTATTCATCCAGTTTGACAATATCCGAGCGGCATTCAATATGCCTCCTCTTCATGGGAAACTAAATAATAAGGAGCCTGTTCAATGTCAGGCGGCGCGATTCGTATTTATCCCTTCGACGGATGCCGGAGCGATGTGGCGGGGTAACTTTTATTCCTTTATGTTCGTAACGGGGGTGTTTTCTTATTTCAGATCATATCGTACTCGGGCTACGCGGTGATGGCGTTTTTGACGTCGTTCGTCATCTCGCTGGCTTTCGAGGCACCTGTGGTGCGCCTGCTCAAGATCGTCAGCGGGGGGACGCCCAAGAACAAAAGCCATTAATTTACAAACGCTTTATTAGTATTAATAGTGCCCTTCGCGTCGAGCGACAGGGCGCTCTTAGTAACGTAGTAACGTTACACCAATCCATATTGGAATGAAACTTCGTACTGAACTATTTCTAGTTTTATCTGTTGTTATTTACACGAGTCTCGGTAGTTCATTTGAATAGGCACACTCGTCACAAAAACGAAACAGTTATCATACGATATTGCATTGCAAGTGCACTGCAAAAAAGTGCCTACGGGCTGGAATAGAAATAGTTTACTCTATAGGGGCCTGTTGTTTAGCCGCTGTGGCCTGCGAATCGAAAATACGATTCCTTTGTTCCTTTCAAATGTAAACCATATAAAACAAAATGTCATTCCAGCAAGGGCAACAGCGAACATTTACTTTAGTAACAAAGACTCAGAAAATTATGAAACTTACAACAAATTCAGTTATTTTCATTAATTTCTTTTATGAATCACTTGCATGCATTGCAACTTTACTAGTTTTTTTAGATTGAAAACTTTCAACTTATATAACTCATATATATATAACAAGAAAAAACCAATACGACTACTATACAGGGTGGCCAGAAAAGTGACGTCCAAAAATTTTTTTTAGGTGCCTCGTGCTGAGAGGTATCTGAATCACCCCCATGTATGTTTTACGATTGTTGATAGTTTTCGAGTTACGATTTTTTAAATGATTTTTTGCGAAATTGCTACTGGATCGGTTTCAAAATTTTTTTCTTTAAAAGTTGAAGATTTTTTTGAAAATTTTTTTTGGCGCTTATTTCTGAATGAACTGTACATTTACTGAAAAAATAAACAGCTTCATAGCTTTGATGGCAGTTACTGAAAATAAGACCTAAAGTTGAGAATTCGTGTTAAGTGAGTTATCATTTAAATTTTCGATATCAAATTAAAAATCTAAATTGGCCCTTTCTTAGTTTCTAAGTAGCTTCAAAAAATGCGCTAGACTTTCAGCTTTCATAATAATGTTAGACAAATAGTACTTCATTGGCTATTTTTCGTTGAAATCATCCATCAAAGACAGCGAGGTGGAATTGATTAATTTGTCAACTAATGAGAAATAACTCCAGAAAAGTTATAATCTTACATTTTGTGAAAGGTTGTTTAATTTTAAGGTTTTTTGCATCACATGAAGTTGAGAAATTATGGTAAAACAGTTATTATTAAAATTTTCGACTTCAAAATTTAAAAATCTAAACAGGCTATTTCGTAGTTCACAAATGGCTTCATCCTAAGTAGAAATCAGCCATCGAAGAAAAAAATAATTGATTCAATAAAACAAAGAAGATTGTAATGAAAAATTCAGTTTCTTTACATGTAAAACCGAATGTAAAGAAACTGAATTTTTCATTTTCATTGCTTTTTAATATCCTGTTCAACCCTAAGTCCCCTTCCTATCTTTCAGAGAGATTCAGTTACTTGGCTGACGGTTCTGGGAATCCTTTACGGTCCAGTGACAACCTCTCTCTTGCCTTTCCTATCGTATCATCAAGTCCAAATCCTACTCCAATTCCTTATCTGTGCATGTCCGGTTGTGAATTCAGTTTCTTTACATTCGGTTTTACATGTAAAGAAACTGAATTTTTCATTACAATCTTCTTTGTTTTATTGAATCAATTATTTTTTTCTTCGATGGCTGATTTCTACTTAGGATGAAGCCATTTGTTAACTACGAAATAGCCTGTTTAGATTTTTAAATTTTGAAGTCGAAAATTTTAATAATAACTGTTTTACCATAATTTCTCAACTTCATGTGATGCAAAAAACCTTAAAATTAAACAACCTTTCACAAAACGTAAGATTATAACTTTTCTGGAGTTATTTCTCATTAGTTGACAAATTAATCAATTCCACCTCGCTGTCTTTGATGGATGATTTCAACGAAAAATAGCCAATGAAGTACTATTTGTCTAACATTATTATGAAAGCTGAAACTCTAGCGCATTTTTTGAAGCTACTTAGAAACTAAGAAAGGGCCAATTTAGATTTTTAATTTGATATCGAAAATTTAAAAGATAACTCACTTAACACGAATTCTCAACTTTAGGTCTTATTTTCAGTAACTGCCATCAAAGCTATGAAGCTGTTTATTTTTTCAGTAAATGTACAGTTTATTCAAAAATAAGCGCCAAAAAAAATTTTCAAAAAAACCTTCAACTTTTAAAGAAAAAAAATTTTGAAACCGATCCAGTAGCAATTTCGCAAAAAATCATTTAAAAAATCGTAACTCGAAAACTATAAACAATCGTAAAACATACATGGGGGTGATTCAGATACCTCTCAGCACGAGGTACCTAAAAAAAAATTTTTGGACGTCACTTTTCTGGCCACCCTGTATAGTAGTCAACAGAAACACTACTTTGAAATATGAAGTTACCATAAAAATGTACTTATTCATTTTATTTTGTACATAATAATATATGTAGGTAATCCACTAACTTAAAAAAAACTATTCGATACTTACGAATACTGTGAGGCAATAATGGCAAGAGAATAGAAAATAGATAAAGAAATCTTCTCTCCCGAAATTGCCATATTCAGCCACTCCACTTCAAAGGTAAGACTCACAAAGAAATCGTACAGGTGTACCGCAAAAAGTGCTATCTTATTTAACCTGAAAACTTTGTAGGTATTTGTCGAGCTCTCTCAATCAACTGGGGTACCTAAGCTACTAAACGTTTTCGAATCTGACACCGAATACTAAATTTCCATATGAATGAATACATACAAAGATTGCGCTAATTTCATACAATAGTTGACTGACATTTCGGCCGTTGGCAACTAAGTATTCCGAGGTTCACTGATGATGATGACAAAGCGTTTATGCGCTACTTCTGTACCACTAGTTCTCTTTGCTCTCGCACTGCAAGGCAAAAGTCGTTCAGTTTTTAATATGTACCATAATATTTAATACATTATTCTTAGTTATAATAAGTTATAGTTTGAAACAATAAAAAAATAATCAACATTTAAAAGTTAAAAACAACCAATTACTTTACGGATATTTTACTTTTGAGTTTGTGTGTTTACACAAACATCATAATGTTTACCCAGTATGATATTAGGTTTTTATGAAACACGTAATAGGCCTGATTTTATACAGAACTCGTGTTCTATGAAAACATAATAGATACCTAATGTCATCGAATTTTGCTCAAGTAGGTGATTGTAAATAATTTATTAGATCCCCGCCTCGGGGCGCCTTTAATGGCGCTGTCTTACAATGTTATAATTATAAATACAAAATAGTGAAGAAATAGTGTATAAAAAGCTTTATACTTAAGTGTAATAAGAAAATAAATAAAACGTTATATTAACAGAAGAATACTTTTGTTTTTTTTTTCACTCATACATTTATTTGTAGATTTGAATCATAGCTGTAGAAGAAATTTAACAAATATAAACTTGAAAACAGTTTTGATATAGCTATAATAGCGATATCATTATCTTATTGCGATTTTATCGATTCCCACGTCAATTGTTGCATATGTACATTACACATGTACAAAGTATGTAGGTACAACATACTTACTCCTGTATTTCCAAATGGGGTAGGTAGAACAGACGAAACGTATTGTAGTCTAAACCACGTTTCACTAATCCGACAATTGCTTACCCGACGCCTAAAACGTTCATAATATATTTTCCTCGGTCGCCTCTTACGACATCAACGGAAGAAATGGAGAGGTGTTATTCTAAGCCCGACACCACACGGGCTAGGTACATGGCATTCTAATGCTCAATTAGATAGGTAATATAAGAAGTTACAAAAATTTATATATCAAAGTTTTTTCACGAGTAAGTATAATGCATTTTGTTGCTGTTTTTGTACTTAATGCTTTAAATATGTATTTTTTAGATGAAAATACTTTGTGCCAAGTTTCTTGAGGCGCATTTTTCTTGGCAATCTTAGTTTGTACGATGCGCCGGTAGACTCAAAAACAAGGCATGCATAAAAAGCCTCTTAGCTTACATAAATGAAATTTTATTTTAACAGCCATACTTTTCTCTGTTAAGCTCTAAATCTCTCTCCTTTGTTATGTAGCAGCAGTGTTTCTAGCAGAGCAGTCTTCAAAATGTTGTGCATTCGTCATTCTACAATTTCATGCAAACGTGGGTCGCATGCTTCGCGTAAGTTACGTTGAGTTTAGAGTGTTTAGCAGAACTACATAACAACGTAACAAGTGGCACTAACAGCATCTTGGGGAATTGAAACCCTGATATGCAAGGACGGTATAATCGCGTGTGGTTCATGATAGTACCTTGGCGCCTTTGTTATTTTAATCAATGAATGTTTTCGAAAGTAACGAAACGTACAGATATCTAACGCACATCTTAAATCGAATTTACCTCAAAATGTTTCGGGTTAATCGGTAGCCCTTCATCGAAGAGCGGCCGCTCTGTTTGCGCGACTGCTCGTGTTAAGTCGTGTTCGACGAAACCATAGAAGATATACCTACTGGAGTACTAGTCATTTAAGTTGTTCGGAGACGATTCTGCCGCGATTCCGCCAAACCATTGAGGCGATCGCTGTGCTCTTATTGGCCGGCCCAAGATCGCGCATAACGTTAGTGCTTTTTTCTTTACGGTTATTGGCTCTGTACAGTTTCAGTGACAGTTAGTAAGTGCCAAACCACTAACCTTTTGCGGGCCTGGGTAGCCAACATTGTTTCTCTAGTAGGTCTGTCCTCTATGGACGAACTACCGGCGCACGACTACCTTCGTTA
Source organism: Adoxophyes honmai (assembly GCA_005406045.1). NCBI lineage: Eukaryota > Metazoa > Arthropoda > Insecta > Lepidoptera > Tortricidae > Adoxophyes > Adoxophyes honmai. The sequence goes on from BHDV01010400.1 coordinate 198,916, forward strand.
CTTTATCATTATTTTTATTGTCAAATGTAGAGTAGTACACAACACTAACATCAATTTGTAAAGGCTACATCTGCTGTTCGCGCAATAAGTATGAAAGTTCAACACCGTCTTTCAACTCGGCGGTACCGACCAACCATTATCTCGATTGAATGTCGAGCTAAAGTCGATTTATACGTGAGTTAACCTGATTTTCATTATCATATTGAGCGCTTCTCTCGGTAGTATTGTTCTATGTGATTTTGCATAATTATTTTAACAAAAAGTAATAATTGTTCTCTCTTAGGTAATATTTTTGCCTCTATAGTTTACTAGTCTATGGTCTACTGTTTATAACTGAGTATTATGTTACCAGCTCAAAATTTAGCTAGGTAGGTACTTGATTTTATTCAAATGTTAATACATTGAATAATTAATACTAAATTAACCGTGTGAGAAAACAAACAAAAAAAACATAAAATGAGAAAATCTCGATGGAATTTTACGTTCCCTCATATTTTACCATGGAAATACGCGTACTCAGCATTCCTGGCATTGCTTTAGTGAAATGAAAAAAACATTTCACACAACTCGCCCGATGTACGATTTATACATTGAGCACTAAGGTGTAATATTATGTAGGTAGGTATACTGTCACTATAAGTATCTGGACTATTAGAAATTCCTAAAGTTTCTGAGTAAAATCTAAAATTAACTAATTCTGAATGGCACGAGTTTAAACGTCAGACCTGAGTATGCTGCGAACAAAAAGCAAGAAAATAACAATTTAATTACAATAATTAAAATCGACCGAGGGTAACATTTTTTTCTACTAAGTAAATTTGAAAAAATACTATACTCCGTTTCATTTAAGATTTGAATCTTAACTGTCAAAACCTCACACATATGTGCATGAACACAAGGCATCACCACAAATACTGATACTGTTTGTATTGAAATCATTATAGCAAACAGTAATAAGTGTTATTGCACTAATTATATCTAGTTTTACCTTTGGGTTACAGAGAAAAAATATTTTCATTCCGTTGAAAATTCAAATGTTAAAAGAAACAGAGTATAACCCGTGTGGTGTTGGTTTTAGAACACCACTTTATTTTTCCGTCGATGTTGTAAAAGGTTACTAACGGAATAACTAAATGATATTTATAGGTACTTACTTCATCGTCATCGCAAAACAAGCAAAACAGCACAATTAAAACAGATACTCAAAGTACTCAAACCACTACCTGCACAAAAGTACCTACCACAGGCTTTTACCGTTAAAAGTGTCGGTACATTTATGGTTACGCTCGGAAATTTAGGATTTACCATTGTTTGGGCTTTCACAGTGACGTATACATTCGTGAACACCCGCAAGTTAGGTCCTGGGTTGCGGGTACGGGCATTAATGAACTTTGCTTAATTAGCCACTTCAACGCCCACGTTTCTATAGGCCCCGCTGTCAACAGGACAGGGTATTGATCTAGTAATTTAATTGCTCAATTCGAAGAATGATGACAAGAACTATTAGTGTAACCAACTGTGTTGCGATTGTCGTGAGATCAAAACTAAAGCCAGTCGGTGCTGTTTTTGAAACGCGCCAATTATTTCTAAAAACAAACATCACGCCAGACCACCACCAGTAAGTACATACCACTTTTACAGCTATTATACATTTGCCACTTTTCTTGTTCTATATGTTTTCACTTACTTTTCAATGTCAGTTGCGTAGTTGTGCTGATCCCATGCTGAACCTGTCTTATTGTTTTAGTATTGTTAATTACTTAAAAAAACATTGTTTCTACTAATATCTAACCTTTCCATTCATACAGTCCACTCAATAGCTGCCAGCGCTTCTGTGAGAAACAATATCGGCGTCTGCTGTAAAAATAACGGTCAAATCGGTAGCACAGGAATAGCACAGATCTAAAGCGACTCATAAAAATATATCGAGGGACGGCCAATCGGCTGCCATGAAATCGATTAAAATTTGGATGGAATGCGACAGTAAAAGGCGTGAGAATAGCGGCGGGCAAGCGCGATGGTTTGCGCAATCTCGGAATACAGGGGTTGGTATGACAATAAAATTATTTCGTTTGTGACTCGCTTTGATATAAATGGAAATGGCTTCTCTCCTTTGTCTTACGATTTCCGACCAACCACTTGATTGCGTGCGGGACGAACTGTCACGACGAGGGCCGGATGGCCTTTTAGGACTGTTTGTTGATAACTCGAATAATAATTTTACTGTCTTGAGCATTTCAAAAGGCAAAAATAGTTAAACTTGCTTTGAAATACAAAATAAAGTTAAAATTTTATTAGTAAGTAGTAATTTATAAAAGGAGTAATTCTATGCATCATGCCATTCCCCTCAAACGTTCATTAGGTATTGTGTATTAATTCCATAGTAAAACTGACAAACAAATTAATGAGTTAATCCATCTAAATAAAATGAAAACAAAAAATACGGTAAATCTTTTTAAAAGCTCTTGCTTTTCAATTCTGGGACTTTTTAACATATTTGAACGCTTTTCTTATTTAATAGAGCGGCGGGATTCATGCTCGCGTAGCCATGTTCGGGATGAAAATCTGTTCCAGATTGTTGTTGCTGGATTTAGCGCTGAGTATCATCAGTTATAAAGCTTTTAAATAAATCACGCTTAACGTAACGTAAGACTATACACCGCTTTATTTACCACCCAGTGGAATCGCTTTTACGGTATGGAAAACTACAGCAAACCTTTCCAATCACACATTTCTATAAACGTCTAGATATAGATAACACTGCCTGTGCGTCGCTTCGAACGCTGTTAAAGCGTCCTGCTGTAATAAAATAAATCAATTTGAGTTAGGAGCCAGCAAATCGTAATCCTTATCATTATACTAACAATCTACACCGAATGCAGACGGGGTCACAGTTCTCATTGCCAGTGAATGCCGCAGGAGGGTGAACCGGTCTATTAACCCCTAGTCTTCAACTGGGACTCTGGCGTTGAGTACTCATTTGTCCAATAGGAATTGTTGAACTGAAGTTTCCAGTCATTTAAAATAAGCTCCGAGATTAAACTCAGCAAGCAGCTATTTGTTATTACGAGGATACCAAAACTTTGATTGCTTTATAACCCAAGCATGCTCGCAAATATCGCGTCTGTATTCCCTTATCGGCCCTTATGGGGTGGGCAAGGCACACGAAAAGTTCCAAAATCAAAACCATAAGTATTTCACATTACATAGACACTTTTAGGTTCATTTTAGGTTTTAACCTTTCCATAGTAGCCCGTTTTATAATAGCCTAAGATCCCGCCATACAACGACCTTCACCGAGCTGGTTAATGGATCAAACACATTTTTTATGTAATTTAATATATCACAGAATATATTGCATATGGGTTGCCTAGCAAATTTCAGTCCAGTATAAAAAAAACTATATTTCACCAGTTTGGTTAATGGATAAATTTTATACCGATCGAAAGTATGCAGCCCATAGTAGGATGAAAAAGTGAGGATGCCAATTTTTTTCCTGTCACAGCCCTTGGGTTGCCAGGTATGAACAGGTAAAACGATACTAGTAATTTGCACCGATCTGCTACAATAGGCAACCTAACTTTTGAAATATCTGTGCTGCATACTTTCGATTGGTATAAAATTTATCCATTAACCAAACTATAGCAAAAAAAATTTTTTTTACCCTGGACTGAAATTTGCTAGGCAACCCATATGCAACATATTCTTTGATGTATTAAATTACATAAAAAATGTGTTTGATCCATTAACCAGCTCAGTGAAGGTCGTTGTATGGCGGGATCTTAGGCTATAATAATGGTCACTCAAGTCAGCAAATTTCATTTCATAAACATACATTTGTAAACTTAGGGACCAAAATGTGATCGTTTATCTCCATAGCTATGAAAATTTATTCACAGGAGTTTGAAAATATGTCCAAGTCAAGACTAAGTCGGTTTATATTCAGGACGGTAGTTACTATGTCCTCACCTCACATTTTCCTGAAGTGTCAGAATGAATTTAATAACGATAATTTACGGCGTAATAAGCCAATGGGAGCGTAAGGAGCGCTTTAGCTGGATGCAGCTGGTTCGGCACTCTGTTATAGCGGCTTGCGACCCCATTACGAGAGAAAAAATGTCTTTAATTAACAGCTCAGGGCATTTTTTGCCGTTGAAGTCGACTAAGAGCAATTAGTGGAATCATCTCGCGGCCAAATGCCGCCGCATCTTCGAAACTTAAGCGTTGTTTTTCCGAGAAAACCATTTAGCCTTAGGCAGGCTGAGCAGCAGATTCGTACATTCATTTATCATGTATACCTACCTACAGACAGCGTCAAAAAATCCGAAATTTGGTTTAGTCGGTTATTAGATTCGTATGTACTAAATTATAAATTACATTTGAATGGGAGGGCATAATCAATCAACCGCGCGATATATGAACATTATGAACTATTAGAGGCAAAAAAGGGTGTGATTATTTGTGTCCGTAACTGATGCCGAAAGCCTTTTATTTCTTTTGTCATATAGTGCATTAATAGGTACCCAAAAACCAAATTACTACGTTTAACTTCTTCACTCAACATTAGTCTCAACCGTAATTTCCGAGTTGGTAACGTGCCAAATACAGGAACTTAAAATACAAAAAAATAACACTTAAAGATTTCAGAAGCAACATACGATTCATAAATAATGATGGCTGAAATAACTTAAGAAACGTAGATACAATTTTTCTCTGAGGCATTAAGCTTGGTCAAAGGCGTAACTTTAGCTGGAAAATGGAGCAGCCGTAACATAATTATGGTTGTCTCTTGACCCGTCTGTCCTGCCTCACCTAGGCCGAGACTCAGTTCCGACTTTATAGATCAAAAGGATTTATTCCTTACTAGGTCTGGAGATTAAGACAGATGCTGAATGGTAAAATGGAGTTGATTATAAAATTAATTCCGACAAGTACCGAAAAATTAATAATAGTGCCATCTCTGTATTTATTAGGTTAGGTTTGGGTAAAATATTTTATTATCACCAGAGACAAATACCTAGTCACTAATGTGATACTTTTAACTTACATAACTATTATTTGTCAAATATTAGCAAGTTTATTTACATACATACATACACATTCTCACGCCTGTATTCCCAAGAGGGGTGAGCACATGAATTGAAAAATCCTGCGCCACGTTTAGCAATTTCAGGGTAGCCAGATAAATAAACGTGATATTGCAGTGACGGGTTACTAGCCCATCGCCCACAAAACACTAACCATTTCCCAGGGTCAACTCTTACGACACCCACGAGAAGAAAGGGGGAGGTGCTATTCTAACCCGGCACCACACGGGAGTTTATTTCACACTTACAAATATTATGTATAAATACAAACACACTACAGGCAATGATAACGTTACACACTTTTAACACTTTAGCATCATTTAAGTACTCGTTCTGCTTGCCAACACTAAACGATAGCCCAACACTTACACCTTAATAATGTTATAAAAAGTTGTAACAAAATGTCCCGCATTGTTAACTAAAGCACTCAGTACCAAAAAGTCATCTCGCTACCAAACCTGTTGTTAGAATGCTAAAGTAATCCGCAATGTGAATATAAACTGTGCGAAAAGATTCGTATTTCCTGCTGCGGATTGCATTTTTTTGAGCCCAAGTATTTTACTTAAATCACGAAAATAATCAACGCACCGATCCCTCTTTTATCCTGCTGGATTAACCTAGAACAAGCGTCGCTCTGCCTTTATGCAGAGTCTTAGCGTCATCTGCATTTACCTTTACGTCGGTTTGCTCATTCATAATGCAACCTAATTTAAGTAACTTTCCCGAGAGCTAACGGGGGGTGCTGCTCTAAACGAGGCTTGTATTCAGGCATACATACAGTCACGAATGTTCCCAAACTAGTAGGCAGAGTTCACGAAACGTGTAGATAAAACCTAGCTTAATTTTAGTTTAAAATAATGATGAAAGAGGTACAAAATGACAGGTTGCTAGCTTACGACATCCCCGGGAAAAAATGGTGAGGTACTGATCTATCACACCTCACACTGCGAACTCACCTAGATCCAGCCGAAGAAGCAATCCGTCTGGATAAGAAGGAAGTGCATGCTTTATAGTATAAAATTTGTGTCGTTCGACAACGGTGTGATCGCTCTAATAATAGAATCGAAGCCAGGATAGAGTCACGTACGATATCGTTTAAAGTTATATTGGAGCGTAGGAGGGTTCCGCGCTGACACAATCCACTCAACTCAGTAATGCGGAGCTTAGGTTAGTTTAGATTATTTGTCGCCAATCGCGCTACATCGGAGAGCTGGGCCGCGACTTCAAATCCAACAGGGATGTCGACTGGGTTACAAAAATGTAATTCTAATTAGACCGTTCGTTACAGTAAGGTAAACGTCCCTGTACTCGACACTGACCCAATACTTGGCATTTGCAACCGTATGTCATAGTAACACAGGTGACAAATGGGCGTTGAAGCGTCGACCATTAGTACTTTTACCTTATGGCAAAATATGAGGCATATGTTATTTTCTTTTATCAAATAACTAAACTTCGATTAAGTTGTAGACCATCTCATCAAACTTCCGGAGTGGGGGCTTGTGACGTCACGCGAAACTTTTTAGCGCTGTATTATCGTAATTTTTCGTTTGTCAAAAATATGTGTATAATATTTTTTGGTACTATCTGACGGACTATAGTACGTTGAGAAACCAGGGGAGTAAACTCCCGCGGTTACTATTTAGGCCTTTGTCCTGAAGGATACACGCGCTTGTAACACCACCATTGACGAGCAAGTGTGATGAAAAATAGTTTTATCTAGCCTATTGATAGACTCCGAGTTCAGCCCGACGAACTCTAAAAATCCTCCATAGCACGTTGCTACCGTCGGAACGTCACAACCCGAATTCAAAGGCAGCCTTAATGACGTTATCAGAGCCAGCGAATTCGAAGCGATTGTACCTCGATGATTTATTAGCGTAATTTACGCGAATGACATGTAAAACAGATAGGAGAACTTTATTTTGTGATAGCTTTCTTGCTTGTCTGTAAGAAAGCGATTTACATACATATATCGCGCTATTTTTGCGTAGGATTTTTTATTTTGAATTCGAGTTCAGCGAACGACAGTTTCATTTAATGGAAGTTAAGGCAGGTCTCCGCTGCAACGAAGAAATCAGATTGCCAGACTTAATTAAGAGTTGGCTGTGAAACACTAAACGCGTCACCAAAGGGCTAGTACACGTGAACTCGAATTTCATTAAGACTTGTAAGAAGTATGGTACAAATAAATTTTCAGGGTAGGTGTAAAATATGCTGTGTGGTGTCCGGAAAGAATAACAGTTCTCCATTTCTTGCGTGGATATCGTAAGAGGCGACTAAACAAATCGGTTAGAGGTATCCTCTAGCGACTGTCACTATTTTAAGACTAACGGCACCAGTTATGGACGGTTTAAGTTGACAAGCACCAGTGATGGACACTTCATTGATAATTTTAAGACCATAGATTTGTGAATTGATTGTTGTAAAACAAATGACTTTTCCTTAGTGGGTAGTAAATAAGAGTCATTGTCCATTACTTGTTCTGTGTCCATCACCGGTGACTTTACTTACTACCTCTACCATCTGTTTTCAAAACTAAAATTATGCTAGATGTGGCTGCGAAGCGTGAATTAGTCATAATCATGGTTTTGTCTATGTTACATTTCGTGTGCTCTGCCTACCCCATTTGGGAACACAGGTGTAATCACACGTGACGTGATGTATATTACAAACCATTACGTATGGATTGTCAGATAAAGTTCAGGTGTTATTGGGTAAATATTCGGGCGTTTGAACCGCTGTCATTATTCTCAACACTTAAGTTATCAGTTTAAGTAGGAAATGTGTACATAATAGTCTAGTGTGTACCTATTTGCAAGACACAGACACTATATGACATACTTATTGTACCAATTTCTAAAGAAATCTAATAAAAAAAGTGTTGAGAATAATGACAGCGGTTCAAACGCCCAAATATTTACCCTATTGCACAATCACCAGCACCAATATCTGATACAATAAAGCTGCAAAAACATCTGACACGACTCTATTGCTAGGGGCAGTAGGACGTATCAGGTTTTTTGGCATGCTTCCCCATGGCAGTTACTAATGCAGGTGACTGTACTGATTTGTGGCTTTCCAAACCAAATCCGAGAGAGTGCCATGAAACGCTATCCAATTCCACTGGAATTCCCTAAAACAACCCGTATACGTTTTCATTCCCCTGATATTGAAAATCAGTCGCCGTAACTGTTCGAAAAGCATCACTATTCCCGCGTCACTTTTTAGGGTTCTATGCGTAAGAGTGAAATTCCTATACATACATACACTCACGCCTATGTTTCCAAAAGGGGAAAGGGGAAACACGAAAACTGACATAAACAAAACCATGATTATGACTCTTTCACGCTTCGCAGCCACTTCTAGCTTAATGTTAGGTTTGAAAACAGATGGAAGAGATAGTATTGCTAGCCTCACGCCTAAAGCATACCTAAACCTATTTCCTTAGTCGCCTTTTACGACATCCACGGAAGAGTTGGAGAGTGTTATTCTAGACCCGACACCACACGGGTAAATTCCTGTTAGATCTACATATATGCGCGCACGCGGTCGGTGGTTTTGATTATTTGAATTTCGAATGTAGCTTCAGGGATATTGACTTGATAACGTGTGAAGGGATGAAAGCGGCCGGCTGCGATATTAGTTGACTGCGTCGGGTGAGCTAACAAAGTGTAAACGTGGTCAAACTAGGACAATAAATTACGGCCTCCAAAGGTCACGTACACGGGCAGCACATCGGCTGCTCTCGCCGCCTCATACTCGCAGTTAATGGTTCGCCCATTGACACATCATGGGGAAAATGCGTGCTGCTTTCCTACAATCTTCTATTGAATGTGTAACGTATAAAAGTAGTTTTTATAGCCATTCATTTATTTTCAAATCAAGTTAAGCGACCTCCAACGCGTTAATTGTAAATTGTTTCCATCTAAAACACAACCAGAATAAGAAACACAACAAGATAAAATGCGAAAATTAGAATGATTGTGGATTCGGAGCGAAGTTAGCTGCTATTTTTAGACAACGTTAAATGCTAAATCGTCACGTACAGAACAGTACAGAACACAAAGTGAGAATTTGGAGCGCGGACATGGTGCGGACAGTTGGCTCGCAACAAACGCAAATGAAGTCTAACTTTTCCCTCAATCTTTAACGTACAACTTCTGAATTATGCGAGAAACATAAAATCTGGCGAAAAACCACTTTGCAACAGAAGTGCTGACGTCATAAAAAACATCACGTTAAAAGTTTTAGGTGTCCTTGAGACTGCAATGTATTGCCATTACAGAAATAGACGTGAACTTCGAGAAATAAAATTGCATACATATTTGTATTACACTACATAACAGTAGATCAGTTACATGATTACTATTATTAGTCCTAATACGATAGGATATCCTTAAATAAAGTCATCACACATGAAGATTTCTTTATGGCGTGCATTTGCAACTGCCTACCTATGTATTTTTACGTATGATTTTCCTCACGGGGCACTGTACTATTACGGGACTATAAGTTATCGCCGCCGATTGTCCTGGCCATAAGACTCGGCCGTCGTCCCTACACTTTTCTGTCAATCGAGGATAAAGCGGTTGGTCTCAAGTGCGCTTGTGATCATCGATTTCTTTCTTGCGCCGCAGACCCATCTCCTAACGTTTTACGACGATCCCAACACGATCCCAAATAAGTTATTTTAGTAGGCGATCCGAAACTCTCAGTTGTAGGTACATTGACGAAGTTGTTACAACGCTTTTCTCCGGCGCTCGTATTGCGGCTAACAACATGAATAATTGCTAACTTGCCCCGATTCTCTCCGCAAGGTGGAGTAGGTATCTCTTTTTATGACCCTCATCGCGGGTCGTTTTACGACCATTGAAAACCCCATAACATTCTATAGAACGAGGGCGTGGATGTAAAAAAATGATGTTTCCAGGCAAATACAACACCAACAATAAAACCCGGCATTGATTTACGGCGTAATTCCATTTCTATAGAGAATTTAGAAGCTCCATTATGAAAGCGAGTTCAGGTTTCCTGCCAGCCGCTACGATCGCGGCCACCGGCGCCCGGAGCGTGAATGCACAGAAATCATTTCACGTACGCACCTAATTGAAATGAATAACGCATACCTGCCGCCCACGAGCGCTCGCTCGGCAACAGTTCCCTTAATAAACTCTGAGCAATGCGGTACAAATTTAAAAACACAAACAAGCCCAGAGGCCGTCGAGATTTTCAATGGAAACCTTACCATACCCTTCACGCCAAGAGGAGGATTGTAATCTCGTTCCTTCCTTCAGTGAGGAATTTAGGATCGGCTTGAGTTTTCTTCATGTTTACTTTTAAGGCGGAAGTTGGTTCCGTACCTAACTGATCGTGACTGATTTGTTTAGCAATTGTAATAGCGCGATATGCACTGCACAAAACGATTACAAGCATGCACCGGATAAGAACAAATTTAGTAGTAGACGCAATCAGAGACTAGTCATTTTAAAGACTGGCAATGATAATCTCAGTATGATGTGATGGTGGTCTGTAAACAAGATTTTACAGTCATAGGTAAGTTTACAAAGAAACTTAAACCCCGCTTGAAAAAAAAAAACAATACTCGGCAAGGACACACCATTTTATTTTTAGTAATTGTTGTTATAGCGGCAATCGAATAATCTGTGAAAATTTCAACAGTCCAGCTATCCAAAAATATGAATAATTAATATCTCTGTATTATGTATATGGCCGTATACAGTGGGACCACACATTACATAATTGGGTCATTGTCAAGCCTGGCAATTTTTTTCGCCAAAAAATGAAACACGTGATTTATAAAAATCAAAGGTATATTACGACTCTTACTCTAACTTGCAACAGAACTGAGTATCATTCAGAGATCAATTATGCGAAAAAAACGATTTAAAAAGAAATAACGATATTTCGGTTCCACCGAAGAGACTAATATGTCCACCGAGTGGACTAATTATGTTAGTTAATAATAAATAAACAAAACAAAAAGCGGTAAACATCTTAAACAAAAATAACGTTCATGATATATTCTCATAATCATGAACAATCAGACACGTAAATACATTCAAAAAGTATATAAAAAATATTTTGTGTCTGTCTACCGAAATGACAATTCTTTTCGGTGGACCAAATATGCCTTCGTCCTCCGAAGACTAGGAAGCCTTCAAGTATTCAAGAAGCATGTATGAAAGTGGGGGTTTGGTGGTTCTTCCTGGTTTTAACGTTGACGTATCCGAACTTTCAGAATATACGTCCAAAAATTGTATACTTTTATGAACATTTTTTTCAATCAACAAACAGATTGCACTCGCTAATTTTTAATGGTTGCTGCATTCTGAAGTCATGAACTTCTTTCTGAGTAAGTAAGTTTCTTTGCTTTCAACATTCTTCTGTTTTTCACTGCAATACGTTCACCCATTTCATGGTACTAAAATAACTGGAATCGAAGGCGGTATTTTGCGTGCGATGTACTTTTAAGTTTCTTTTTGTATATTGTTTTTTTTTCTGCATCGTCGTGCATCATTCCATTTTTCCTCCAAAGCTTATTTTGTATGGTTTTGTTAAATCTTCTACAGTTTTTTTACCTTTACAGAATTTACGTTTAAACATTCACTATTCAGTCACTAGTCATTTACGGATAAAACAAAAAAGGAATCAGAAGCTAGTTTTTAAAGTTATAATAAAAAATTAAGCCAAAGTACAAGAATCAATCAAAATACAATCATTTATCGTTTGGATGTACAAAAAGTCCACCAAAAAGACGTCCACCGAATGGACTTTTTCCGCAATATCATTCACAACACCAGCCATTTAAAGGATTATTCAAAAGGCAAGGCATAATTTACAATGATTGATTGCTTAACTAATTATTAAAAACGTTTGGTGGATTTATAGCGATGTACTTACAAAATACAGCAGTAACCGGAAAGACAATTCAACATTGACACCACCAAATATTCTTGTTAACACAACAATATCGTCTGCTGCGCACAAGTCACGGCAAAATGGCTGCTAACAGGGATAGTACGATAGTGAATGAGTTAAATTATATGTCCCGGTCTATTCATTTGACATTTCCCTAATTTTTCTAGAATTTAAAGTAATGTCCACCAAAAAGACAAAAAATGTTGTGACAAGATTCAATGGTGCAAAAAATGTGTTTTATTTCCATCTAATTTTTTAAATCCTATTAATGGTAAATGGAAATCATACATAGATTAGGGAAAAATGGCATTTTTGTACAGTAATAAAAGAGATGTATTTTTTTAAAGCCACATTCTATTAACAGGTGGAACCCGGACAGTCCACCGAAGTGGACTTTCAGTTACATTTGTGGTGATAAACAAAACAATAATTACATTTATAGAAAATATGATATAGTATAGTCTAGTACGTTTCCTGTACTTTATAGTTATGATGTAAATTAAATGCAATTATTAAAAATGTCTGATATATTACAAATGGACATGTTTTTTTAGGGTTATGACAATGACCCAATTATCCTAATAGAATACTAATCAGAACTACTAACATCCCGTGAAAGCCGAGATCGGGAGATACGTCACGAATACGTTATCTTATGGTTTCCACCAAATAGCTGCTCAGCGGCTAATTAATACCTAAGTAACTATCTTAGCTACGTAACGACAGCTTATTTTGTGGTCTGTCTGTCACGAGGTACTGTATATTTTTTCTACCTATACGTTGGAAACCAGATCGCTGATTACCACACCTAGCATCTGATGACATCGGCGCTCATTTTCAAGATTTTACGCGTAACTATGTACTTCCATATTCTTTATGTTTCTTTATGTTTGTATATTTGTCATTACCTACCTTTCATTATTATTTTAGAGGAAAAATGTATATGTAAACGTCTGGGTGCTCATGAAACGTCTTCTGTTCCCCGATTCAATATCATTTTAAGTTTCAAGCGACGTCGGCCAAAATAGCCGTCGGCTTAAATTGATTTCACAAACTAATAACTCCGAAAGCGCTAACGCTCAAACCCTTGTCCCAATTTTTCATAGCATTAGCCACATGAGTGGTTTGTTGCTTGTAGCGTACGCGGGCGATAGGGACGTGTCGTAAGTGCTCGGGGCATGCGAAGTGCGCTGGAGGCTAGAGGCGTGCGACGACCTGGAAGCCCTTATCAGATTGTCCCTTGTCACCCAGCTAGCCCCGCCCCAGTTTCACTCGCCTCACCTGCGTAGGCTTTTAAAGTTTAAAAGTGCGATTTCTATCTCGACGGCACGCAGCCGCAGCCGATGTGGCGTCGATGATACCACTAACTGGCAGATGTGCTTCCAACGATACGAATTTAATTGTATCTAAGCGTCTTTATGAAGTTCAATGTCGAAAACACGTTGTAGTGTCAAGAAGTCACATTTGTTTATATTTAAAGAATATTTTATCTCATTTGTTTTAATGTTGTACGTCTTCAAAATGTAAGTATCACGCCTCGCCTGTGTTCCCGAATGATGTGGGTAGACCACAAGAACCGTATCACAGCCACTTTTAGCATAATTAGAGGTTTTTAGTTAAGAGGTTAGGGGCAGGTTAACCTATTTCCGATGTCGCCTCTTACAACACTCTACGGGAGGAACGGAGAGGTGTTGTACTTAACCCGACGCCACACGGAGTATTGAACATGTTTAAATTAAATAGTTAGTTCTATAGGATTTAATTATTTTTAATCCAGAAACACAACAGCCGTTCTTCTTCCCACTACTTCGTTAGGAGAGCAAGCAGATACAACCGTTGACTTTATTATTGCGGGCGACATGATAAAATGCTAATTCCATTATTTTATACGCAAAAGCCCCTCAATTAATCTTTGTTCGCGGCGGCGCCTATGCGTTCATTTAAAAGTAAATTGGTCAAATGTATTTAGGCTGGAGGTTTATCATATCATGTTTTCATTCCGTTTTAATTAAAACGTACACGGTATATGCATAAATGAAGTATGAACGGGAATATTTCCTGGAATATCGTATTACTCATCCATTACATTGGGTGCTCTTTTTATTCGATATTCTCACGTGTATCGAGGTTTAGTCTTCCTGTAGGTAGAATTTTTGGGCTGGTCATTAAAGAGGATTCCTCATTAAATGAAATATGCAGTAAAAAGTTGTCTTGGACCGTGTGTAACACGAGTTGCCTATTAGTTTTAATTGGCTTTCAAGCGCAACTTCTGCTGGCTGCTTGGACGTCGAATCGTTCGTATTTGATGGCAGGTTTTGCGGGCTTTTAGTCAAATAAGAATTGGTAAGGACTTAAAATTATGTACTTTTATTAGAGCGTATTTTTGTAAGAATCATGTTCTAAATATTCTAGATTGTATTAGTGACTGCATATAGCTAAATATTTATGTTTACGCGGGACTTAATCACGGTATGTATTAATTACCTCTCTGTTTAAAACAGTATATGGCTTTGACTATATATCGTTTCGTGTACTCGTACTCTGTCTATCCATTTGGAAATACAGTATGTATGTTTGTATTTATGAATTTAAATCAAAAGCTATTGACGTAAGCCGACTACATACATAAGCATACAACCATACAATCACGTATGTATTCCCAAATGGGGTAGGCAGTCCACACAAAACACTACATAGACATAACGATGACTATTTCACGTTTTCTGGCCACTTAATACATAAGCAAGTACCCAATATGAGTACAAGGACATAGCTTCGGTGTTTATTAGGTACATATTGCGCTATAATATTATCTAACAAGCTAGGTTAGCGAATCAAGCTTTAGTTGTAGGTATCGCTTTACTAACATGCCTAGAAGCTCTCAGATATGTCTTTCACGTTCATTATTGAACAACCACACATCGTTATTCTGTAGCTTAATGCAGAGTACAGGGATTACCGCTAAAAGCGTAATATCGTGAGAAAATCACTCTGTGTAATCCTACTTTGAAGTAGGAAATGTGCACCTAAAATAGATTTATTTGAGAGCAGCTACTAATAATATTAGACATCCGGCTTTAGCTCAGATTTTCTTGTTACACTTCGCTCGTTTGGTTAAATATAAACAAATTGTAGAGGACGTTTTATTGTGCGCATTAGCATCAAAAAATCGTAAAAATGAAAACGTTGTTTGCTGTAGTACTTTTGCTGTACTTCTCGCGGCGTGTAGGTATGTAAGTAATATTTAGTCAAAGGTTATGTAAAACTCTCATATACAAAACATGTGATCAAAACAACTGATTATCTTAACAGCAACTTTTTGCGCGAGAGTGCAGTAAGTCTCATTTGTACCTGACACAAAAGGAAATATGCTTGGAAGTTAAATTAAATCCTCATAAAGATAACTGATGCCTCCTCAAAGCGTACTTCCTTTCTCTTACCTGTACTTATCCAAGAAGAGCTTATTATCAAAAGCTTCTGATCTTTGCCCTGTTACCTAAATCCACGCATTGCGTTAATTTGGGGCTCGCACTCAGTTTACGGCATGATTACGGCAACCGTTCGCAACGATGTTGTGGCCTTATTGGATATCGCTGACACTAGGACTGATGGGAAAACTACCTAAAACGTGCAGTAGAACTTAATAACGCAGTATTAGTGTTTTGATAAAAAAACTTCTTTGATAACGAACCCTTGAAACTTGCGTGAAGCAGTAACATAAAAAGTTTCGTATTTTAAAACACTGCTTTTGTAATTTACAATTCCAAAAATATGAACAGTTTACGTCCTTCCCAGTGAAATGTACGCTAACCTAAAAAAAACATTTGACAGGCACTCTATGTCAAAGTGACATGACTTACATTTGAATGAAGGAAAATCCTCTTAGATCAAATTTAACCCACATTGCTTTGACATAGAGCGCTCATACCATACAGACCCAATAGAGAAACAATCTTGGCCACCCAGGCCCGCAAACAGTTCTGTTAGTTGTTTGCCACTTACTAACGTCACCGTCACTATCACAGAAACTGTACAGAGCCAATAACCGAGTAGAGAAAAAGGCACTAGCATTACGCGCGATCTTGGGCCGGCCGATAAGAGCACTGCGATCGCCTCGATGGTTTGGCGGAATCGTCACCGAACAACTAAAATGACATTAGGGTCCTTCTCAAAAAAGTGGCAACGCAACCTGTCAGTAGGTTTCTCTTAGAATTTTTTTTTTGTCAAGCACTAATCTTGTAATTAAAAAGTGTATTTAAATTAAAAGACATTTTTTACATAGTGGCCAAATGTTTTAACATAAAAATAATGTAAATTAATAGGTTAAAAAAATAATTAGAACTACGTTTTGTCGTTCACTTGTCGTGTCCCAACGCGAGGGACTTATGTTTGGAGCTAAAAAACTCGTATATGTTTCCAATTTATTTTTATTTATGTTCTATATTTCACTGACCTATATGATCAAGATTTAATATTATTGTTTCGAATAAAAGAATTGTACCTACATAGCTAATTATTTGCAATTAAAGTTTGTCCACGGTAGTTTTTGTCGCTCACCTGTCACGACATAAACGCTATTCCTGTGCGAATTCTATTACGCCTAATCCATCTCACCCAGCATGAGACGAAAGCTGCAACTGTCTGCTAACGCTGGTAGAAGTAGCAAGTCAGCAATGTGTCGGTGAAAAAAAATACAAACAATACATTCACGCGATCTGGAGTTTGTAACGGGTAAGTTGTCTTTCTTCTGTCTTTCATATTTTGTTTTCTGTATGAGCTAATTATCTGATAATAGCCTAAAATATGTAAAAGGCGGTTTACTTTCATGTGTGTAAATGCGAAATTTATCAAACAAACTTTTCGCTTAAGATTAATACTGTAACTGTCATTTTGTCCATAACGTGTACGTCGTTCACCTGTCTAAAATGGAGAAATACTAGCAAAAAAGAGAGAAAAGGAGAAACGATGGTTAAGAAAATTAAAGATAATCTGGAATTGTATCCTGAATATAGGAAAAAAGTAAAGTACAAAAAGATTTTTGTAATATAAATACTATGAACCAACCCAACCCATCATAAGAACAAAATTTTTTGTTACATTGCTACGGGTGTTTTTTTTTCATAAGTTACGTAAAACGCATCAAATAAAGCACTTACTGTCAGTTTAAAATTGTTTTGATTTGCTCATCAATCATCTGCTTCCTCTTGTCGTTCACCTGTTATGAAATTTGCTTAGGTTTACGTATGATTGTCGTTAACCTGCGACCATTGTCGATAACCTGACTATGAATTGTCGTTCACCTGTACATCAAAAACTTTGAGGACCTATATCTTCTAAACTAAAGGAAATATTTTGTTCCCTCTAAGTTATTTCAGTTATTTGATTATATTTTTAGCTATTGTCTAAAAAAAATTTGAAGAAAAACACACTTTGAAAAAAAATGCAAAATTAATTCATCGTTGCCACTTTTTTGAGAAAGACTCATTAGTACTCTAGAAGGTCTGTCCTCTATGACTCGGACGTTAACACTATCATAAGGAAAGTAAACGGTAAAAAAAAATAAGGCCCAGTATCAGTGGAAGGTGCGTGGAGTCGCGGCGCGTCAGAGTTCGTCTTCAACGACCGAAATTTTAGTGTAATTAGCAAGGATTAATGCTGACCGTTAAAGTTGAGAGCTCTTGACTTAAAGGGATATTTTTCACAATTTCTCTTGACATTCGCAAACTGTACTTAAAAAATCAGGCCCAGGAATTAGTAGGTACCTACCGCGTCCATTTTTTACTTTTAGGCTTACAGGTACTTACAAATTGTTATTGTTCCGTAAAATACAATTGGCTGCATTTTCGATATGCGATGACGTGGTTAGAAGATAGTGAAGTTAAAAGGAACCACACGTCCTAATATCGTGACCAGTTCGACATGTTTCTAGCCAATTCGTGCCCCAGTATCGGGAGCAACGTAGCACGGCGGCTGTATTCTCAAAATATTACATTTTATTGATTTGGCAGAATACTGAACGCCCCACATTAGCTCAATTTTAATCGGTGTTGTCTCAGAAAATTTAGGAACCATCAGCTTTCTTTTCTTCGCTCTTATAACCCCATAAAAAAACAACATTTTTATTTCAACGATGTCTCACTGTATCATATATTTTCATGTCTTTGATATTATTATGTGCCAAAAGACGTTAGATTAAAGATAACCACGTCCAAATCGGTACTAAAATCGATTCAGGCACTACATGCAGACTGCAGATTCACAAATACGCACACATATACCTATAATAGACACAAAGACACTGCGAATTCAGTCTCTTGTGCTTCAGTGGTCTATTATTATAGCTTTTAGCAAAGCATAAACATATAAACAAGCTGAAATTACCATGGTTTGGTTTACGTAAAGTTTCCTGTGATTGCATTTCATTTCCAAACTAACACCGAAAACAGCCTGGAAACATGAAAAATTAAATAATGGTAATGAACATTAAGCTTCGTCAATTAACGTGTAATAATGTATTGTTTTTTTTATTTACAGTATGTACTATGTAAGGTAAAGTTACCGGTAATGGACATAGAACCAGTAATGGACAATGACTCTTATTTACTACCCACTAAGGAAAAGTCATTTTTTTTACAACAATCAATTCACAACTCTATGGTCTTTAAATTAAGAATGAAGTGTCCATCACTGGTGCTTGTCAACTTAAACCGTCCATAACTGGTGCCGTTACCTTACTCGTACTTATTAGGCCTTGTTCCTTGCAAGATAAACAAGGAGTTGCTTACTAATATTAAATAGGTAGGTATTATGTGATAGTATTATATGAATGTTTGTATATTATTATTAGTATTATTTGAAACCGTGTCCGTTTTCCTTCACGTTTCAACCGCTGGTAGTATTTCGACGAAATTTGTTTTGGAGATAAATTGAAAGCCGAGAAAGGAAATACTAGCCTGATTTGCTACTTTTATCCCGAAAATAGGGCAGTTTTGGAAATAAAAAGTCTCATTTTAAGCAGAGCTTTCGGTATTAAAATTTGCTACAAAAATGTTGTTACCTAAATTGCTGCTCCTCTCTACTGCTCAAGGGTTGATTGGAAGAGATCCCTTTTGGGATAAGTCCGCCTTTGTACTTTGTGTTTTTTTTTACCAATCTGTAGTCTTTTATTTCTTTTTTGTACAATAAAGAGTTTTTTACTTTTACTTTATTATCGGGGTTCGACTTCCTGGTTACTTGCGTTTTTATTTTATCTGGATTGGAAAGCGATAAAGCAAAATGTTCTCAGACGAAGTTGCAGGCAAGACCCAGTAATTAATAATCACAAATAGCTAGGAACAGAAACGTGTCGAGAGCGTCACCTACAGGCTTAGGGACGTTAAAGCAGTCGCGCTAAGTAATTATGCAATTAGCTTTCTTCTGGGTAAGAGTTTGTTGAATGTGGCAAAGACTATTAATAGTACATTACGCGGCTGCTGACTCAACTGAACAGAATTTATAAACAAGTAGCAGTCACAAAGCAATGACGTGAATGAACTATTTGCAGATAAGGACACGCCCGGGAAACTTCTAGACGTCATAGGAATTGAAACTCACTCAAGCTTTACTTCCTGGTGCGAGCTGTGGACCGCCCTGCACACTGGTCAAATAGAAGCTTTGAATTCGTTGATGCTAAAGTCAATTCAGCTGATGTACCAAGACCTCATTACAGATAGTACAAGTACTGGCTCAGAAACTTGTTTCGGACTGGTTATTTTTAAACTCCACCCCAAAAAGAGATAATGCTTTAAGTTGGAATCCACTGTCTGTCGCATTGTAGGTCACGACGGGATAGATCGATTTCCATCCAATTTTATTCAAGTGAAATCGTGTTTCTTAATTAGAGGGGTTTCGTGGCTAGTTTTGTACAAAATAAGCTCTTTTTTAGGGTTCCGTACCTAAGGTATAAAAACGGGACTCTATTATTGAAACTTAGCTGTCTGTCTGTCTGTCTGTCCGTCTGTCACCAGACTGTATCTCACGAAGCGTGACAGCTAGAGAGTTGAAATTTTCACAGATGATGTATTTCTGTTGCCGCTATAACAACACATACTAAAATCAAACTAATAAATAGTTAAGGGGGGCTCCCATAGAAAAAACCTGTTTTTTTTGCTGTTTTTGTTACGCAACCCTTCGTGCGCGAGTCCGGCTCGCCCTTGGTTGTTTTTTTAATTAGCCCCTCTAAAAACTGACCCTGTGAAAAATTTGAAGGAAGAGACCAAGCAACGTCGAGGACCGTTTAATACATATTTTACCCTCCCAACAATACTCTTAAAAGTTTCCCATTACAAGTTTTACCCGCTTTATTAGTCCCGTAATTTGTAGCCATTTCGCCGGATTAAGTTTAAATCACTAAGTTGCTCGAACTACGAAGCGCCAACTCTTCCAAGCCGGAAATGACAAAAACCAATCTGTTTCCGCTCTCTACCAGTGCTCTGCGAAAAATAGGGGATATAAAAGGGTTAGGCTTTTAATTTTGAGCAGAGAGTACAGAATGGAATTATTTTTTACGCCTGATTTCAGCAAAACACTTAGGTATGCATATTTACCCTCGTACTGAAATAAATTTAGCATCTAAATATTACGGGCGAGGACCAAAAAAGTTACACCGTTCTTAAAAAGCGTTAAGCATACTACATATAGTTCATAATTTATAACAATCCCAATGTATGTCTAATTTTCGTGCCATACCGGAAACAGTTAATAGTAACTTTAATTACGTGCAATTTTTTGTTACTCATCCTTATAACTTCAAAAGTTAAAGTAACCTCAAAAGTAGCTTTTCTGTTATTTCATTGGAGCAAGTTTCTCAACTCAGTGTAAATGTGTACTTTCAAGCTTACGCTTGAATTACTCAGAAATTATCGCGCTTATTTAACCAAATTCTAACATTTTAGTACGGATCAGTTTTAACGGTGCCCTCTAACCTGAACCATGTCAAGTGTTTATCTTAAGAGCTTGGAAGTGGTTGGTTTTGTTTTTCGGTATTTCGCGTAAACAAAAATAAAGTAGAACTGTAGTTGTTTGTCTCAAGCGAACAGGATGAAGGCAGATGGATGGAATCGGTTACGGAGTATTAGCCGAGGTCAACACGACGTGCCCGGACGGACTCCCTATGTTCACGTGATATTATCTGCATAACGACGAGAAAGAAAGTAACTAATGAGACCGCCTCCGGCCAGTCGAGACGGTAACCAGATAAGAGTAAGTAAACAGATTGTCTTAACGTTGCCGATGCTCAACCTAATTTTTCCTACTCCCTTGAAATTATTTTCTCACAGACTATCGCAGGTATCAAAAGCTTTATTAATATTCAGATTTAGAGGGAAATTTGCCAGTATAAACTTAGGTAGCTAGGTTTTCGTAGCATTAATAAAAAGTGAGGTCCGAGACGCGGCGGGGATCATTACTCTTCGTTCCGGCGCTAGGTGTCGGCACGTTCATGCGCTCCGGCTCTTGTCTGCAGCCACATGGTAATAAGATGTCTCTGCTTAGGATGGATTGGAATCCCCGTCAATTTGAAACTATACCTTGCTACGAGGCTTGCCGAGATGCATGTGTGTGTTACGAGGCATGTGTGTGCGTCTTGTCGCTAGTTTATTAGGCCACGATTGTAAAATGTAAAGTTCCACATGCGTTTAGAAAACAAAAATGACATTGAGGGATATGACTGTATTATTGCAGTTTTGTCCCAATACATAAACATTGCTCCTGTGTAACTAATTGGAGTAGGCAGAACTCACGAAACATTAGACAGAAAATCAATGTCTATTTAAAGACATTTCAGGCTTAAAATTTGATAGAAATAAAGCAACTTTACACAATTCTTTCAAAAATTCCGAGTGGGATCTTATTTAAATTCCAAGAGCATGGTCATGTAGAACTACTTTATTATTTTCATTTGAGTATCTGAGAGCTAAATCAAAAAATATATTTGTTAAGGCGATCAATCAGAACAGTTTGTCCCTAATTCTCAATACCCTTTTAGTAGTTTATTTTCTGTTGAAACGCTTGACTACTCTACGGACCGCACTGCGCGGAGCAAGACCGAAGCTAGCTTTAATAATTATTATTTGGCAGTGACTGAAGGCAAGTTCGCCGTTGAAATTCCGGAGTAAAAGCACTAAGTAATTTATAAGCGTACTCGAGAGTGTACTAAATTTAAAGCTATACTAGCAAGTACAATTAAAAATTAGGAAAGCATGGACTATCTTCAGTAAAGATTTGTCTGTATACATACGCCATGTATACAGTATACATTTATTAAGTTTTCTACGAAGAAATAAATTAATTTACTATAATTTGACCCGCAAACACAGACCGGGCTACAATTGCATGACCTAAAAAACTAAGACAGCTAAAAAACTTCCCGAGTATGGCATTTTCGTTTTTAACCTCAGTATTTTAAAGTTCAAAACCTAGGTAAGATAAAATCCGATAAAACTCACTTTCACATAAAAGAAACCAATTCCAAATTGGTGCATCCGTTCAAGAACTACGCGAAACCCATAAAACTCCTGTTTTTTCGTCGGAGTGTTAAAAAGTTACCACCCCAATTTTAAATTTAATGAAAGACTGCATCCGGCATACCACTTAGTACATCACAACACAATACTAAGTACACTGACCAATGCTGAAAGGGCCGTATCATGTTTAGTACAAAGTACCTACAAGTAGGTACAGTTTATTGAACTCCTATAATCTCTACACCTATGTTTATCCATCGATTCCAAGTTCATGGTTCACAGGAGCCACTTCAACTTAAATACATAATTAGCATATTACTCTTTAGGCCTCTAGGTTAAAAAAAAAGTGGTCGTAAATCTTGTTCTTTCTTGATCAAAACAACTGAATTTCCCATTGTAATCCTTTAAAGTACCTAAAAGGATTTATAGAGAAAAAAAGTACCTATCCGTTTTGCCTTAATTGTCCTTAAATTTTCCGTACAAAATTTATTGTCCGTTTTGTGGCGGTCTTTGCAGCATGTATGCTTAACTGCGCCACAACACCGACAGTTAAAAGTGGGACACTTTTTATTGCTTAAATCGATAGTGCTCGTAATTCCGAGTAGAAATATCCCGAAATTTAAGTATTAGGTAAGAAAAACCGAAGTTACTGAAATCGCTTTTTCTGAAAATTGTCCCAAACATAAAGCCGCGAGTAAACAGATTAGGTACTTTCCACTACTTGCGAGTCGCAGTTCACGTGAATAGCAAAGTCTCTAGAGTTTCGTGCCTAATTGATTCGATTGTTTGAGCCAATCTCTAATATTCATGAAAATTATGTTACTAAACGGGAACTCACTCGACTACGGCCGTTAGGGCGCTCCACGGTAGAAGGATAAGTAGGCCTACATGTGTTCGACATTATTACCACCAAGTACTTAAACGCTCAAAGCGCGCTCCGGCTCACAATCTATTAAAGGAACGACAACCAAAGGGAGGAAATAAGCAAATTCAACTCCAATGCATGCTTAATATAATACAGCCAATTTTGTAATTGGCTTCCACTTAAAAGGCTATTTTGAGTGAGGGGAATTCCAGCGCTCTGAGATCTCCTTAGGAACGATTCGATAGGTTTGTTATACCGATGTGTAATGTGTAAATTCTAGGAACTTATGCGATAGAAAGTTGCTTTTATATACTGCCCAAAAAATGTAGAAACGGACTAAACGGAACTAAAAATTCATCCAATTTCTACTCTATTTAGTAACTCTGTACACATCATCATCTTAATCTCCAACTATCCAATGAAAAACATGAAATATGGCATTAAACAATGTCGCGTACCTAACATAAGTATAGGAAAAATCCGAAAATCTGAAGTTTGTGATTACAAAGTTAATTTTTAGTCAGTGCTCTAGTCAATGTATGGAGGCGACGGCAAAGTCATGTTTGTTTCTTAAACCTTGATAGTGTTTTGCTTGATTACGGCTAAATGTATGATGATGACAAGGAACCTTTCGAGCACGAGTCCCTGTCGCACTTGGTCGATTTTTCATACTGTCACCGAGAAAGTTTTTTTGTGGTCCAGCTTGCCACAGGCCAGGGGTCTGGCTCAGCATTGGTATAAAGTTTTCATAGCGAAGCTGTAAACATCAGACCGCTGCTGGGGCTAAACTGTCTGAATAAAATTAAGGTCTAGGATCCAGTTTATCTATCCTCGCATACTCAGTCTAACACAGCTAAATATAACATACCTACATACCACGTCTGTGTTCTAAATGGTGTGTACACTGAGCGAAACGTGACATAGACAATATCATGACTGAGACATGTTTTGTAGCCACGTCCTGAAAAAAAATAGGTTTAGGAACAGATGAAAGATAATAGTGACAAATTGCAGTCGACATACGCTAAAAAAAAACAGAAAAATACACATACATACGTACATACATACATATTCTCACGCCTTTATTCCCAAGAGGGGTAGGCAGAGCACATGAATACAAAAATCTAGTGCCACGTTTAGCAATTTCAGGGTAACCAGATGGTTAAACGTGATATTGCATGCAGTGACAGGTTGCTAGCCCATCGCCCGCAACGTGTCCCGGGCCAAATTTTGGATTTGAAATTTGAATATTTTTCCAACGGTTGCGCGTGGGGGCGGGAAAGTGTTTTTACCGTTTGACTTGGCATTTGTGCGGATTGTTTAGCCAAGGTGCAGCAGTGGACTGGCGTGCAGCGCGGTTTCGCAGTTAAAGCGTATTTTAAAGCATAAATTTGTGCGCTGTAGCGCACTGGTAATTTTTTTCTAACTACAATATTCGTCTATTAAGTGACGCACCGAGTAGAATTCTGATTAGGACGTGGGTCCAGAACTTCTGGACCAGAAGTTCCATGCAACACATTCAATAGTAAAGGAGCCACCTCCCAGGTCCCAGCCAAACGAAGGACTGATCAAAACATTGCACGTGTTGAAAGCAGCATGCATAAATAGTCCCCGCCATTCCGTATGCAAGAAAGCGTCAAGTTTGCGGCTGCCAAAAACCATGGTGCACCGTTTTTCAACCTTGTACATTAAATTCCATCCTTTTAAGTTCCAATTGGTACAGGAATTTAAAACTTAGTCGGTCAAAGAGCGCAAGGAGTTCTTTGAGAACATTCATGTGATGAGCTTTCTTCGAGACAATCTTCCTCGGAAAATCGAATAGCCGGTTTGAAGACATTGCATGGCCATCCAAATCACCAGATCTCACGACTTTGTATTTTTTTAATATGGGGAAAACTTAAAGATAAATTTATACGATAATGACCTGACGAATCTTTTTGAATTAAACGATAATATGACGCGAGAAGTTGACGCTATTTTTCCGCCAGTACTGCAGCGCGTCAATCAGAATGCACTGGAAATATTCCCCGAGTGACTGCGCTGCGATGGAACACATTTCGATAAAGTACGCTTTAAAAAACAAAATCCGCATGTTTCATTTTTTTTTCATTACAAATACATTTTTATTCTCAATAAAAAACATCTTTAAAATTAACTTTGAAATCCAAAATCTGCCACGGGACACCCGGTACACTAACCCTTTCCCAGAGTCGACTCTTACGACACCCACGGGAAGAAAGGGGGAGGTGCTATTCTAACCCGGCACCACCACGGGGTAATAATAGCCAAGGCCTATAATATATCTTTACCTTTTTCTTTAGTCACCTCTTACGACATCTACGAAAGAAATGGAGAGGTGTTATTCTATCCCGACACCACAAGGGGAAAAAACAGATATTAGATTTTGGAAATTCAAGCTTGTGACTGAATTTCAATTCAAGGGCCTATCGTAGTCAGTTCACGCGCCAGATATAGGCTCCGATAATACATTTCTGTAGTTCACTGGGGTGGGAGTAGATACTGCAACATGTACGAATACCTATCTGTACCTACAGGGTGAATTTTTAATCGTGAATCGTGACCTTTTTTTCTAAATCCTTACTTAACTAATAGTTACTTGCACCATAAGTTAACTCAAATAAATGAATTGATTGTTTTATGTAAAAAATATATTTTTGTATTTATTTAATTGAAATTCGTGGACACCCTACATGCGATGATTAGTTGTCATGAAGTTCAGAGTGAAACATATTCAAACTCTTTGCGATTAGCTGGCTGGATAGTGTTTTGGCATTTGTCAATAACGTAAATGTCAACATTGTAAACATTATCAGAATCTCTTCAAAGAAAATTTCAAGATTTTATTTCATTAAATAAGAAAAAAATGCCACCTAAGTATCATTATTCGACCATGCAAAGGTTTGATATGGTGACTTTATTCACTCAGACCAGCAGATTTGGACAAACGCAAGAACTTTTTCAAGACAAAAAAGATATCCCATATCTAGTACCGAGACGTAATTTGATCATAAGGATGATACAAAACCTTCGTGATTTTGATCAATACACCATTCCAACGCACGCCCAGGCCCGCGGGCGCCCCCTAGTCCATCCAGATAGGTTGTACAGAAGCATACGACTATTTTTTTTACGTAATCCACAAGTGAATACAAGGGCTGCAACGATGCCTATCAAGTGAGATTTAGTCTAATTGTGTGGACAGGCATTCTCAATAATGCATTAATTGGACCTTATTTCATCGAAGGACACCTAAATGGACAAACCTACCTCGAGTTTTTGACCAATGTGTTTTCAGATTTGTTGAGTGAAGTACCGCTTTAATTGAGTAACTTACATTATCAGCAAGACGGAGCCAATGTTCATTTCCACCGCGGAGTTCGCGGCTATTTAGACAGAGAATACCCTGGAATACATCGGAAACAGTAGTCGAACTGCGTCAAAAAATCATCAGTGCTTTTGAAGCAGTAAGAGCTGTCATGTTTGTGTTAAATAATCCCAGGCGACGGGCGGAACTGTGCCTACTGGTCCAGGGCGAACATTTCGAACATTTGTTTAAATACGTGTAAATAAAACTTGAATTGAATATCTTCTATCTTTTCTTTCTGAACAGAAGTCAAATATTCTAAACGTTAAGTACCTACCTATTGGATAAACTGTAAAATGTGTCGTACTACTTAACAGTGATATAAAAACCTTTGCAGGTGGGGAAACGTTGCATTTCTAGTCACGTGGTTAGAGTAGGGTGACCATAGGTGATAACAAGTGTGGATCAACTTTCTATTTTTAAAGATAACTAATTAACAAACATGTTAATTGCGATACCTATAAGAGATTCGTGTTAGTCATCAAAAATATTACCGGAAAACGAGATTACGATTCACGATTAAAAATTCACCCTGTATACAGGATGGCCAGAAATTTACTGTAAATTTCTGAACCAGTGATCGGGTATAAGCCTCTGAAAACCTCTGTAAAATAAGACCTGAAAATTTTCATCATTGACCTTGTGGGAGACAAATGTCTCATCGCTTTTCAAGTTGTTGTACCCGTACCCTGTATTTTACCTATTTTACGTCCCGTACGCAAGTCCCGTTAGTCGGCGCGTACGCACCTGCAATCGTTCGACGTCGCGTTGCTACGCGGTTCACTAAAAGCCGGTGTACAAAACACTGGGCAATATTATCAGATTTTCGTAGGTTTCTAGATGCGTATACCCAACCACTAGTTAAATTATTTACGATCAATTTCTGGCCACCCTGTATACTAATATTATAAGTGTAAAAGCCACTCTGTGTATCTTTTAGTACCTTTCACACTTCAACCGCTTAACCGGTTAATTTTAGGCGATACGCCAGCAACCTGTCACTGTTAGGGTCAATTCCCACCAAAAGAGCAGCGCGGCGCGGCACAGCGCGGCGCAGCGGAGCGACCTGCTCCGTGGAGAATGCGCGCGGATTCCCGCGACTGCTCGAGATGTCGCTGGAATGCGCGGGACATCGCTGGAATTTACATAATTATTGACATATTGTCATATATATTGACAGCGGCCGTCGCGACTGCTCGAGCATCCTCGGGCATTCCAGCGAAGGCTCGCGCAGTCTCGCGGCTTCGTTTATGGAATGCGTTGTTATTACCATGGATACGCGGGCATGCGCCCGCATCATTAGAGTTTCTCATGCGATAATAAGTCTTATTGTAATGAAAATAAAGTTGAAATTCTCATTCCACGGAGCGGGTCGCTGCGCTACGCCGCGCTGCGCTGCTCTTTTGGTGGGAATTGACCCTTATTCCTGCCAATTTAAACCCTAAAAAAATATGCTAAAAGTAGCCACGGAAAGTTAACTAGTCATGGTTTTGTCAACATAGCCTGCCTACCCCATTTTGGGAATACATACCACACGAAAACTCAATGCAGCTCTTTCAATTAATGAAGGAAATGTATTACATACGTCGACAGCAAAACTGTCTAAAGACGAAGTGGTCATAAGGTGAACGTCCCTGTGCTGGACACTGACCCAATGCTTGGCACTTGCAACCTTATGTCAATACAGGTGACAGATGGGTGCCATCTATTAGGCGTTGATGCCTCGAGCATTGTTACTTTTACCTTAAATGTCGACTTCCATTTTTTGTCTATTTAATTTTCATTAATATATAAAGTTGAAAACCTTGTTCACGACGCTCCCGGCCACCTAAGAAGCTGTTATAGGTTCAGCAACACTTAACTTTATAGTCCGATTTCTACACTTGAAAAATAAACTTCGTACCTACTTCTCCTACGAGGTGCCTAAGCTACTTTTCTAGTTTGCTAAAAAGTTATCTCCTAATAGCCGAACTACGCTTGTTAAAAAAAGCTTGCACGAAGTTTGTCTAGTGAGTTTTTTGTATTTATAATTTAAATTTTCAAAGTTGTTTTTCGACAAAAATGTTCATGCTAGAGGAACCGTGAAGAGACACAAACATACACCAAGTCTGTATTCCTAGAAAAGTTTTTCAAAATTCAAAATTAAAAACTTTATTTATGCAAATAGGCTCCTAAGAGCACTTTTACACGTCATTTTTTATTATACCAGAGCTTCGGAAAGAACATCGTTGCCAAGAAGAATGCGCCGCAAGAAACTTGGCAGAAAGTATTTTTTTTCAAAACAAAGAAAAAAATATTACAAAAAAAATGGTAAAAATTTACATAAAAACAATCATATTTAGTGTACTAAATGTGGAAGCAGGATAGGAAGGAATGGAAAGGTATGCTATGCAGAATACACGAAACCATGACTATTCCAGATTTCATAGGGGGCGTCCATAAATTACGTGAGGTGTTTTAGGGGGGGAGGGGGTCGACTCAAATCTCATCTAATCTCACGTTGGGGGGAGGGGGGGTCACAGCAAATATCTTTTTCACGGCAATTCTTGTTTGAAACAAACAAAAAAACTACTATTTTTGTCCATTTAATCCAGATGCCTAAGGTCTCACCATTCAAAAAATTGAAAAAAACACCTCACGTAATTTCTGGACGCCCCCTAACTACTTTTAACATATTTTTGAGGTTTTCAGTTAGATAAAAGAGGTATAATAGTGACAGGTTGCTAGCCTTTCGCCTAAAACATACCTTAACCAATTTTTCCATTGTCTCTCACGACATGCGTGTAAGAAACGGAGAGGTGTTTTAATGTTAAAAGGTGTTATTCTATACCCAACACGACTTGGATGGAAAAATAATAAATGTAAGTTATTCTGAGTCAAACTAAACAAAACTGAAAAAAAAGTCGGTTTTACGGGCGAAGATTTTACGTGACAACGTCTTTTTCTCGGTAGAATATTTATTGATTTAAGACGTTGTCACGTCAACTCCCAATCGTGACAGCTGTCCATGTCTGCGTTTGACGTCTCACATGATACCATAGAGGCTGCGCACTATCGAAGCGCCACCTCCTTAACACTGCGGGCCTCTCTCTCGTTCGGTGACGTCATCGTAACGTTACCGAGCGTTACACTTTTTCATAAGTGACTCCCAGCCGCAACCTAATTTAAGACGTTGTCACGTCAAAAATAGCCCTCGTCAACTGCAATAAGTAAAAACTTCGTTCAACTTTTCATTTAGATTTTTTATTCACAAACAACATCTTACGCGAAGAACTTCAAATAAAATTAAAACAACCACTAGAATAAAAATTATGCTTTCGATGCGAAACTTTCAGTTGGAGCATGCTAGCAATTTAATTTTACTGGGATTATCATGGCAGTTAAAATGTTTTATCCGTAACGTCTGAAAACAGAATAACGTGCCTAACTGGTGCTCGAAGCAGTTTCGCGAGTATCTAGCGGGGGAAGGGAAACATCCAATCAAGGAGCAATTTGCTTTTTTATGAAAATTACTACCACGGAGGATGATGCTCTAGAAGAATCGCTTTGTGAGTTTAAAGGTTCCGTTCGGGTATCCGCACAACTACATCAAACAGACATTTTGTTTTAATTATTTGCGAGTGGTAGGGTAAACCATATAGCTATTGCCCGCTTAAGGATTTCCGCTACATTAACATGCAATAAAAAAGAAAATATGATAGTTCAGTGATTGCCCACAGCTAAAATAACCGTTAGGATTCAAAATAGAACGCAGGTTTACGTTTCTAAACGTCATAAATATGCTTATTTTTATCATATTCATGCAAAAGAAGCTGAATATTGAATAATGAACACACAAAGATAACCTTTATGAAAGTAAGTTCTTAAGAAAACTGTTAAAAATTTTACCTATTTGAGTACTTAACACGTTTACCCATCTAGACAAAATCCGCCACCACTGTTTTTCTGTTTAGAATATTGCCAGAAGTCAATGCTAAATCTACTAAACATCAAATTAACGCGCCATCTAGCCAATTCTAATCCAACTATACTCCGTTTTTTTTGGGTTGAGAATTTTAACTGTCAAATCCTTACACATTTTTGAGTAATCCCAAGATATCGGCGCAAATTATGATGATGTTTGATTTAGGAACATTATAACAAACAATGTTAAATGTATTTGCATAAATCATTTCCAGTTTTACTAATGAATCATCTCTGGAATGATTTTCAAATTGTGTCCGTTGAAATTCTCAACCCAAAAAAAACGGAGTATAGATCGATCTAAAGTTAATATTCGATATGGTTTTTGCTAACGCCGGCAATCACTGCAAGTGGGCAATCATACCCTGGTTTACCCTAATTAGGGTTCCGTACCCAAAGGGTAAAAACGGGACCCTATTACTGAGACTTCGCTGTCTGTCTGTCTGTCCGTCCGTCCGTCCGTCTGTCTGTCTGTCACCAGGCTGTATCTCACGAACCGTAACAGCTAGAGAGTTGAAATTTTCACAGATGATGTATTTCTGTTGCCGCTATAACAACAAATACTAAAATTAAAATAATAATAATAATTAAGGGGGGCTCACATAGAAAAAACGCTTTTTTTTTGCTGTTTTGGGTCTGTTTAAATAACTGTAACAGCTAAACACTTGAAATGCTCACAGAATATTTAATTAAATATTTACTTAAAAAATAAATACTAAAATTACCCTCCACCAAGTTACCCTCAAACTTACCCTCTTTTTGTATTAATTCATGTATGTGTGTGTTTTGGTACTGTTTTAATTTTAGAAACTGCGTGTGAAATGTTATATTTAATTCTTCTTCTTCTAGTTTTAAGTTTCCGGGGTCGCACTGAAAATCAGCGTTGCGGCTTGCCGCAATATTATGCTGAGTGCGGCCCTTTTGGCACTGTTTGGCACGGAAGTGGCATGCACATTTTTAAGTTATTATTATTTATTTATTTTTTTAGGCTAATTTATGTATTTTAGATAAGTTAATTGTTATGTCTGTGTCAAATTGTTGTCAATAAATGTCTTTCTTTCTTTCTTTCTTTCTTTCTTTCTTTAAAATCAAAATAATAATAATAATTAAGGGGGGCTCCCATAGAAAAAACGTGTTTTTTTTCTGTTTTGTGTCTATTTAAATAACTGTAACAGCGAAATACTTGAAATGCTCACAGAATATTTAATTAAATATTTACTTAAAAAAAAGAATAAAAACAAAAAAATAGTATTTAAGGGGGGGCTCCCATACAAAAATTCTGATTTTTTGCAGTTTTTGGTACGGAACCCTTCGTGCGTTAGTCCGACTCGCACTTGGCCGGTTTTTTTTTATTGTTTTCAGCTTTTTAAACGAATAATTTACCAACCGATGTACACTTTACTACAAAGTAAGTAAATGCATAAGAAACACAATATCCAAAATTTTTAACTTTTTCCATATTATAAACGTTTTCTACTTTTTATAGATACATACACATCCATACATACACATCTATACATACATAAACGCCTATATTCCCAAGTGGGGTGACAGAGCACACTAAACGTTACATAGGGTGACCGCACCAGTAATGGACATAGAACCAGTAATGGACAATGACTCTTATTTACTACCCACTAAGGAAAAGTCATTTGTTTTACAACAATCAATTCACAACTCTATGGTCTTTAAATTATGAATGAAGTGTCCATCACTGGTGCTTGTCAGCTTAAACCGTCCATAACTGGTGCCGCCACCCTAATACTTCTCGTTTCGTAGGCACTTTTAGCCTAATTTTATTTTGAAATATTGATGAGAGATAAAATAGTGATAGATTGCTAGCCTGTCGCCAAAGGCAGCTATAGGTACTCTGTCGGATTAGGTACTTTACGAATCTTACGTAATATTTATTGATCTGATGAACGTTAGTGTTCTAATTCCGATTGTTTCTGGTATTAGTTAAGGCACCAACAAAAAAAAAATGTTTACTTCCTTTGCTAAACTTTTTGAATATCCGAAAAAAGTTGGGCAGTAAAAAAAACGTTCTTAACCTGTCAGATCTGACATAAAGTTTGTTTACTTTTAGTTAAGTACCTGAACCAACAGAGTATAATATAAAGCGTTAACCTATTTCCTTAGTCGCTTCTCACGACATCCATAGAAGAAATATATGGAGAGCTGTTATTCTAAGTCCGACACCACACGGGCACGAGCCGTTATTATATTACATACTGTGTAAGGCTCAATTCACACCAGAAGAGCAGCCCAGCGCGGCGTAGCGGAGCGCAGTTTCAGTGTCATGAGAATTTCAACTTTATTTTTATTAGAATAAGACTTATTATCGCATGAGAAACTCTAACGATGCGCGCGGATGCCCGCGGATCCGCGGGAATTCCAGCG
The DNA here is from genome assembly GCA_005406045.1 of Adoxophyes honmai. Taxonomy (NCBI): domain Eukaryota; kingdom Metazoa; phylum Arthropoda; class Insecta; order Lepidoptera; family Tortricidae; genus Adoxophyes; species Adoxophyes honmai. The sequence goes on from BHDV01010400.1 coordinate 232,060, forward strand.
CATTCCATAAACAAAGCCGTGCGACTGCGCGAGCTGTCGCGGGAATGCCCGAGGATGCTCGAGTAGTCGCGACGGCCGCTATCAATACATATGTCAATATGTCAATAATTATGTAAATTCCAGCGACTTCCTACGCATTCCAGCGGCTTCTCGAGCAGTCGCAGGAATCCTCGCGCATTCTCCACGGAGCGGGTCGCTGCGCTGCGCTGCTCTTCTGGTGTGAATTGAGCCTAATAAGCACATGTTACATGTTACCGCCACGCTGCGGCAGAAACTATGTAGCTGCTTTATAATGTGTGCTGAACTTTGCGCCGCTAATGGCGACATGGGAATAATAAAATACTAAGTTCCTTTGCTCTGCCCAGACATCAACGTGGATGGTCAGTTTTTCCGCATTATATCTCTTGCATATTCTCTTCCACTAACCTAAAGCTATACGATAATTGAATAACGCGCTCGGAAGCACGATCGCCTTTTTTTTATTATTAATCAGCAATCAGCTATTCATAGTTATAGAGATTCTAATCTTTGAATAGGTTTCATTGAACACCATCTCTTTTACATGTATGTGGCTTAGAGTCTTTGATCTAGCACTAATATTTACATACATACATACATAACCGTCACGCCTAATTACCAGCGGGACAGATAGGGACAACAGAGCGCCATTCGTTCCTATTCTGACATATATCTCTCGGTTCACTCTATATTTGCCATCTTAAATTTGACAGGTCGAAACCAATCCCGTTTTGATATTAAAACAAATGGCAACGTGTAACGTCGTGACAGTCGAGACTCATTCCATTCCCAAGCAAATTGGAAGCTGATTGAACGAATAATTTACTAAGAACTCGTTTCGCGTAGATAATATGACAGTTGGGGATTGGCTTACTACATACACGAAAGCATTTTACCGAGACGCTCGGGATCACGATCGCTTTCCTTTACTGATTCCAAGCGCGTCATCCAAATCCCTTGCAGAGAACAAAAGTGACACCAAATTCCGCAATGTTTCAAGGTGACGTGCAAAACTAAGTAGGTATTTCGTTTCGCTCGGCCTATCGTAACAACAAAACAGACACAAATCAGACTATAATTATGATAGTTCAATTCCAAGTTCAGGTCTCCCCTATTATGGGGCACATAAACAACGGAATAACGACACAGGGCCACCCTGGAACATGACGCAAAAAGGCTGTTAAACCGCTATTTTTAGCCATTCGAGCCTTACTTCAACTCGCAGTACAAACTTTTTGGGAACGTATTGGGATAAAAGTTTTTTCATTTCCTTAGCTATCCTCTTAGATACATTCAAACCAAACTAGTTGTTCATGTCAAATCCAGATTATGTACACCACTTTACTCTGTATATTTATATTAGTTCATAAAGCCAAGTAGCGCCTAACAAGCGTGTACCTAGCAGTCCTAACGATACATAGGTACATCACGGCTATATTCCCTAATGGGATAATAGGCAGAGCACTCTAAATGCTACACAGACAAAACCATGACTATTTGTCGTCAATGTGGCAACACATATTCTTAGGTTCCAAGTTAGAGACATATATTTGTGAGAGGTTATTAACGTGTCGCCTAACATAGTATAGCTACTTTATTTTTCTAAGCCGCTTCGACATCAACGTAAGAAATAGAGAGGTCTTATTCCAAACCCACAGAGAATAACGATGAGGTAATAAAAAATGATTTACACAGGAATCCAAAACATTTATAAGTTTATAAACAACGAGTAACACAGTCTACAAAATAAAATTACATGGTCGCTTCTGTCATTATGTTGTAATGGAAATTAGATTTAATAAAACCGTCTTAAAGCAACGTTCGTGTCGGCATAACTCCGAGTAACAACAGTTTCAGAATTAGCACTTCAGAAATGAAGAAGTGCTCATTTTTATATGTAAGTATAGTATAAATGTTATTTGACAACCACGAGCCACCAAATTAACTGCTTTTAGCGCACAGCCGCAGTGGGCACCCACGCAGTTGAGCCAACAGGGCGAGGCTCGGCGCTCGTTAGCAATGAGGCATCAATTCCTGAAAGCTCACGTTACCTAACCACTATCTACAACCACTAAATCAAGGAAAGCCCGCCTGAATACCAATTCATTAACACGTTATTAATCTACCTATATTTAAAATACCGAAAAAGTAGTCCCGAGCAATATTTTTGTTCGATCTAACTTCATATAAAATATTCTACACACCTGGAAAACGCAGTTTGAGTTTTCCGGGCTCATCACGGACTCTGCTATGTATAGTTGTGCCTTACGTCTTTAGTAATAAAATTATATGTTTCTGTCGGTCTTTCACGCGGCTTTGGCTATAAACTTGACGACGACGATGCGACGCCACTCCCCGTAGATCGAGGGATTTCTCACAGTGTTGTGCTCCAGTCGGCCATGAAGAGGGATCCAAAAGGTAAATTCATGCCAACGCTGTCCCCGGATACAAGCGGACAATATCCAAAGTTTTGCTACCCCGGACTAGTGAGGCCACGACTCGTAAAGGAATTAAGTGTTTTATATGTAAAATTATGCGAGCTGTCAAATAAGTTGCCGAAATTATTCTGCTCTGTGTTGTAGGTCAAGGTCTAACTTTAATAAAAGTGCAAATGTATTTAGGATGGAATAAAGGGAAGTTTTTGCACTACAAGTACGTAAGGAACTATTGACACTGCCTTTCTGCACAATATACAAGTCAGCACAATTATTGTCACATGAGGTACACCTAAGGCCTTTAGGTTGTTATTTGGTAGCACGTCTGCATCAATATGTGATGTTTGTTCGTATGCGTTACCTACTGGTATAAAGAAAAATCTATGCACAGGCGCTACCTATGTTAACTAAGCTGAATAGGAGCGACCAATCGAAAATTACGAATTAAAATATTGTGGAACAAGAAAACATTTACATTTAATTTGACTTCTTTCAGAAAAAACGCCAAACTTATGATGTCATGAACAACTGATAGATGGAATCAGAATTTAAATGAATGAGTAGAAGAGAAAAACTATTATGGAAATGCCACTAAGTTTTAAGTCTCTCAAGCTCTGTCTTTCCAGCGAGTTATTCTATCCGAACCGGGATAAAGATTCAAAAGTTTCCGACTCCACTACAGTAGCTAAATTTAAATCATGGCGCGAGGTCTCATCACTCATAAATCAGGATCGAACGAAAAACAGTGTCGCGTCCATAGCACAAACACGAGTTACAGACCCTCTCAAGAAAATTCAATTACCCGAGAAATTTTCGATAAATTGATTTCGTAGGGAAAATTTATGACTCTCGTTAGACTTGCGCTAACCTACAGCACAAACAGAGTTAAGTCAAGAGGATGGCTCGGATTTGAAAGTCGATTTATTTGAAGAAATGTATGGATAAAATACTTAAAAAATGTATGTTAAAAAAATATTTTCTACAGGTAGTCGCAATTTCTAGATCATGATCTGGATCACATGGAAATTATATGTAGGTAAGTTTCTATGAACTGAATTTTCATCAAAAAAAGCTTTCAAGACCAGCAAAGGCTCTCTAAAACACAGTCTTTACGGACTGTCACCCTAGAACTTGTCTTGGTACTTAGTCATAAAAAGCAAAGAGTGAAAATACAAATACCGTTTCCGCAAATTTGTAATATAACTTAGTTGGACAGAGCGAAACAGAGGCACGGTTCTTTAGTGTCAGCAAAGTAACAGGCGTTTATTAATTTGAAACTTTTATCGTCAACAAACTCCTTTGATACAATTAAAACACTTTCAAAATAATATCGAGACTGTCTATTTGGCGGCTAATAAAGAGAGATGAGATAAGTAACTAAACTTGTTCGTTTGCAAAGTATATATTTTCTCAAATATCAGATCATACTTTCTAGTTATCTGAACTTGCATGTTACTAACCCCGTCCTTGTTTAACACAAGTGATGTAAGGGCTTCATTAATCTGCGTATTTAATTACGATCTTGTCCGTAAATCACAGAAAAATCTCCCTCCACACAAGCACGTCGCTTTTCGCAGTTACGCTCGTAATTTTCTTTACGACCTTTGTTTTGGTTCCTTGCTAATTGAAGTGAAAATGCAATGTTTCTCTGCGAAATAATTCTTTGTGAATCATCTCATCGTCCATTTTAATGTAGCATTTTTTGTATTTAATAGGCCTTGTTGAAAAATTTTCTTGGGCTAACAGTACGACATTAAAGTTGTGTACTCGTATTAAACTATAAAAGGATACGTTTTCATACTTCTTAAAAACGATTTTTAAAATTGAAACGATTACGTACGTAAGTGAAAAAATGTTTGATGTTGGTTACAAAGCGAAGTTTCCCAAATTCATTCAATATCGCAAGACATATTTTATTCGGGCGCTTGAAACCCATATGCCGCCTCACGCGAGCAGAATTTGATGCACAGCATCTAATATTTATTATCGACTTACATGGCATATCGGCAGCCATGTCTCAATTCATAGTGCTGGTAGAGATATCTCGTGCAGGATACAGTGAAGGATCGCTGAAGCTTTTACCGTGTCAGTGCGCCTCGAGTGGTGTTCTTTATCGAGAGCCCGCAGGCATGCCTCTAAAATATTTTCCCCTGACCTAGTCAGACAAGTATTTTCTTGATTTTTCCTGTTTCCAACGGGACATGAATATTTGTTTTCAATAATCCCGCGTACTGAGTCAGCTTTGTCCTAGTTTAAAAATAGTGCTTGCTAATTTACTATTAGTCCATTATGACTGGGCACGTCAATTAGTAGCGAATTTCGTGAAAGCCTGCTAATTAATTGAAACTCGTTTGAAGCTCGCTAGTGGGTTCACTAGTATCCTGACACGTTGGTGCAAAATTCAAAATTGGCAGGTATTGAAACATAATGAGGTAATTGAGGGTAATCGAACGGAAATTGATGGTGTATTAGAACTGCATATCGCAAGCAAAGTGAGATCCATTAATGGTAGTAGTATCGTACCACTTAAACGATAAAATTAGATCGAATACTGGAATTAGAATACTGATTTGTAATCTGGAGATTTTTTGTTTATATGATGGCCGTACTAGGTCCGAATTGTGATGACAAGTCAAAAATAGAGCAAACAAAAAAGTGTCGCAGTTTGTTGGGCAATAAACCGGGGGCGGCGGGCGTCACGTCCGTCCGTCCGTGCTCGCGAACCGTAAAATGAGGTTGCCTTCTTACGGAGAAACAGCTTCGATATTTCATTGTCGCGGGTGAACTGAATCCTAGTGGTCGTGGGCGCATGTTTATTGATTTAAATTGAAAATAGAGAGATTTAAGTATTAAATTCTTTGCAAACATATTCACATTCCAATTTATTACTACTTGAACGTTAGCATTATTATGATAGTTATTTTTTTTTAGTTTAACCCTAACGATTCAACGAGCATTGGACAATGTCCGACACATTGACACACGTAGTTGCAAGTTACATGTACCTACAGGCAAAGGTTTGCTCTTCATCAGTACACTCAATGATGATTGAACCCACACAATTGCCCTAAGACACATTCCACGCAACTCTCAGTATTGTTAACAGACTCGGAACTTTAATTTCCTGCCATGTCGATTCAATTTACTTGCCTACCTTCGGCGCCGCGCGGGCCGTACTCAGGCTCTTCCGAAGTCCCCTTACCTGTAGATACAGTTTATATTCTTGGAAGTAAATGTAATTAGGGTCGACAAGGGCTTGTTTAACTGGGCCTTGCGTCGGCAGCCAATATATCGGAACGGACACGGTGCTCGAGAAGCTAACGTGATTATATGTCCAGGACCCTACGTCGCGACCATTAAGGTTGAAATAACTAAGCACTTCTAGCCCTCTTTTCTTACGTCGTTATCTTGGAATTTATGATAAATACATTTCTGATACTCACGGTTATGTCATAGTAATGTTTTTGCACATTATTATATCAATGGACATATAAAATATCGGCATCAACTGGCATCAAGCAATCAACTGAACTGAAACTGGGCAGCAGCAGCACCAACACCAAGCTTTACACAGCTTCTGAATTCCGCTCGGTTTTATTAGGTAAGTACCTAGGTGTACATAATTTATCTACGAAACTGCTGATATTTATTTTGAGCCTTCTGTTCAATATTAGATACACTACATTTTGATATCTCGTAGAAGTTTAGAATTTAAGAAAATAAATAAAATAAATAAATGTCCTCATATAGTTCTATAAAGTATGTAGACACATAACCCAGTGTTTGTTTGCAAAATACCTAAATTACGAACACAAAATTACCCCTACAAATCCAAATAAAACAGGAATGTCATACACATAATAGGACATAATACGTATATTCGTTTTAAAAAGCTTGCGGTTAAGAAAAAAAATCGTTTTAAAAAGAAGATACACAAGAACTACCTAAAACGAATTGTCTCTCAAAAACCAATCAAACCGACCGCGCAAGCAAAATATTTCAAATAGGGAAGTAAGCCAAATGACCTTTTAAACGACTTTTTATATTCCGAACGGGAAAAATGCAAAATAAATCGCTAATGATTCCATGAGAATCTTTTTAATATCGAATCCATGATTGGAAGAGTTTGTGGGTAAATCGCACTCTGTAAAACTTAAGTTATAATTTGATATTGATGAAGTAATTGACAGCAGCAAACTTTGATGATGTTATTTAACCTGACCGCAAACAACCAATGCAGTCTTCTACAGAATACCCAATCTATGGCTAAGCGCGTGCCAGGATTTTTTTGTGCGATAAGGCGATAAGTTTTACTTATAATTGTAATTGACATAAGGCATAAATAAACCCTTACGTTATTTATGTGACAAAATTATCGCACAACAAAAAAGAGTGTTGCACGCATAGCGTTAGGAGGCAACTACGGAAGCATTTTCTTATTAGATAGGTACTTAATACCTTCAGATCAATCAATGTCGTGACCGGAAAAAATATTAAAATCTATTTTAACCCAAAAATCCTTTCTTTGGGCTTTGTAATAAATTCTGCTACAAAGCGTTTAAACGCTGTAAGTTGTCACAATAATCCATCCTGGGTTAGGTACTGTAGGTATCAAATTGACATTATAAAAATACAATAACAAAGTTATAAAGAAACAATATCACAATTTTTACAATACCTGCACTTATCTAAAAAAAAAAGTCTATTTAATGCATTAATGTAAAATAAAATATCAACGCAGGAATACTTATAGGTAACAAATAAATTTAACATAGATTTAAATCGTCATTAACACATTGATTGACAGTTTGAAAAATTAAAGTTGCAATTCTGAATGAGTCTGTTTGAAAAAAAATCTACCTCAATAATGGCTATTAAACACAAAATCAGCCTATGATACCTAGCTATACCTACCTTAACCAATTTTCCTTAGTTGCCTTTTATAATATCCACAGAAGAAATGGAGAGGTGTTATTCAAAACCCGCCCCTAAGCGGGCAGTCACCATGAATAAGTAGTCCGATTTACTTTAGTGTCATTAGGGTTGTAGCCATAAAAATAGACTAAATTTATCTTCAGCCTTTCTTCTTTTGTTGATAAATACATATTTTATGTTTAATTACTTAGAAGCAGTTGACACGTTTCCTAAAACTATAAGAAGTGAACAAACTTTATTATTATGTTAATGAACCGGCGCGAGTACGTCGGGCACAATAAACTCGGAAGGAACACCAACTAAGTTCGCGCTAACTTAGGAGAGTGGGTTTTATGGTTTCTGGTAGCTACTACAAGGGCCCAAGTCGATACGAACATTACTAACTTCATTGCAAAAGGAGCCACGAGATTCGGAAATAAATGCTCTCCACTATTTGAAATCAGTACTTGTTTGTCACTTTAATTTACTTTAACAAAAACTAGTTTGTTCTCTTTCGTTTTAATCTGTTTAATTATATCTATACGATAAAGGTGAACAAATCTTAATAAAGATTGGTTTCAAGTAAAGATAAAAATTCAGTAGTTTCAGATTTGCAACCTCGGAGGAAGTACACGGAAAAATAATTGGTAGGTAACTAAAATTTACACGTAATTGATCCAAATTGTCCTGTACCTAACAACAAAACAAACGTCATTCTCCGTGAAATCTGACACAAAAAACCGTTTTTTTTTTTCTGAGCTCTGAAGAACACCTACCTACTTGCCTTAAACAAGTGCCTACCTTAGTTGCTTAGTTCACTTACATAAAGTATAGTAAATCATATAACTTTATGTGGACAAGTGTGATGTGCTCTAAATATAGCACATTAACCATCGCACAATACGATGAATAAAGTATTTTCGTAGGAATACCCTTCTTCCGACGAGAGAGTACTGAAAAGGGATAATAATATTCGATATTTATAATATTATCGTGCTATTTATTGCATTATTACTAATACCTGCCATACAATGTCTACACATTGTAACCACAAATAAGCATGATATGAGAACTTGTTTTTTTCCTCTAGAAAATGTTGTAGCAAATATTTTAACAGGATAACTAAGTTTCCTTACCAGTTCGTATGACTCACGTTAATGCGATGCAAGTTGTCGTCGGCTCATTGAGACACTAGACGCTAGACTAGATCGACCTGTAGTTTCTCTAATACCTCCATACCATAGGAATCATAGAATTTAACATGACGCAGCCCGACTTGGAAACTATTGTGTCCAAGAGCAAGTCCATGAACATGGGAGATAGGAGGCCTGATTAAGAAGATGGACGCGTATCTTGAGTATTCACCACGGTTTCTTCATACCGTCTCTACTTCAAACATCTACAATATCTCACTGTAAACAGGTAACTTCATAGGTGCATTACAAGTTTTTTATCGTTACGTTGACCGTAACAGCTTAATACCACTTACATAGGTACAAAAGTTAACCTATCTTCCTCCCAAAAAAATGTCCCTAAAATTGCAAGTCGTTATGTTTATGAAAATTCTCAACCTTAACACCTATGATGACCATGGCCATGGCACACTTGTTTTAACTATACTTATTGCTATAAACATTCAAGTTTGTGACCTCATGCCTGAACAATACCTTGTAATACCTATAAGTGTATTTTGAATGGTATTCGCAGAAGGCCGGTTACTTATTTATTTATTTATTTATTTATTTTTAAGAACAATTACAATAGTAGGCTAACAGTGCAGACCAAAACGCCTACTACGCTATAATATTAAAATACATAAAAGGAACAATTTATCAATAATAAATATTAAATATTAAAGATAACGCCACCGGCTATACAAAATACTTAGACATTATTATGAATATTTTAACAATCGGCATTATATACAAAATTAAAAATTTCTGTCAGCAAAGAATGCCAACTGCCAGCGAGTACATCGGCATCCTGGACCCTTTCCAACATCACGTTAAGCAGACGCGTCGCCCTGGCGGTGGGCGAGTGCCGGGCGCGCGCGGTGCGGAGCCCCGAGGGGGCCGCGAACAGCGGGTGGCGCCTGCGGCTGCCCGCTCGCATGTACTGGTCTGGGACAAAGAGACGTATTCGCTCTAACGCAATCGGATTGTCAATCTTGTTACGCAAAAGCAAGCAGAAATGGACCAATAAGTGCATTTTGCGCCTACAGCGTAAAGTATACAATCCGACCATACCCAGCACAAATGCAGAGGGATACAAAAATGGGTAATACCCATACATTTTTTTGTACAAATATCTGGCAAATCTACGCTGCACTCTCTCTATCATAATTGTATAATTTGCCTCAATTGGATCCCAGACGATACTATTATATTCAAGCCTACTACGTACAAAAGCGTTGAATAAGATAATTGCGACCCTTACATCCCTGAACTGCGCCGCCGTCCGCATGACGAAACCCAATATCCTGCTCGCATCTTTGCAGGTCAAAGTGATGTGCTGATGATAATCCATCCTTGAGTCAAGATGCAGGCCAAGATCCCGAATCTCCTGCACACGGTCAAGGGGAATGCTGTTCAGATAGTAAGTGGTCACTACTGGCACTCTAGATCTGCTAAAAGTTATGACCTTGCATTTTGACACATTAAAAGACAGCTTATTTTCGGTTGCCCAAGTTGAAACGGAGTTTATATCAGCTTGCAAATCGTCACAATCGGAGGAGTCATTGATGGAATAATACAATTTTAAATCGTCCGCAAACAGCAGAGGCTCTGCATTTTTAACTACTGTGGGCAGATCGTTGACCATTATTAAGAATAATGTTGGCCCTAATGTGCTACCCTGACTTACACCTGATCGGGTATAATATTCAACAGATGTGTAGCCCGAGACCTGCACATACTGTCGGCGGTCACTTAGATAGCTGGCAAGCAATTTTAAAAGATTTGCCGACAAAAGATTTACATGTTTATTCTATTTATATTATGGATTAGTCACGTGCAAAATGTGTTTTGACTTCGTCAAATTTTAAAACAACACGAATCTTAAAAGTACTTTTGGTTACAAACAGTTTCTTTACAAATACCTACAATAAGATTAGTTTACTTTTATTAAATTCTTTTATGTTTATAATAAACCTTATTCCCCATTTACTACGTCTCGTCGAAATTGATGCGGATTTAGTTCACAAAAGCTTCTCGTTTTGAGCGAAATGTTTGCTCAGCTCTCGTGGCTTGGAGCGTAAACGTTCGAAGAGAATAGAGCGTCGTCCACGTCTCGTGGAGTACGACACAACACAACTGTTATTGTTAAGCTGGACTGATATACACCCGTAAGATTTGCTGTTAAAATTACAGCAAACTTAAACGCAAAGATTAAAGAAATGCCATTCCCGTAAGTTCCCGCACTTCTCCTGCTTTTGTTTATGTGTAGCAACTCGTATCACTTGCCCGCTTTGCCGCAGCTCAAGTGCGAAGCTCTGATACGGTTGTTTGCGTTAATTACATAGCATTACTCAACAGCAACCGGCTATGAGGATGTAACTCATCAGTTTCCTCCTAAAGTAGCGCTGCATAGAAAAACCCGTACTTTGCTCTTAGCTAAGGAAATACTCTTTATCTAAGGCTTGAAACAGTGCTCGACCGACGGTCAGCGCTGACCGTCGGTCGAGCACTATTTCTAGCCTAAATCGAATACAGATTACGCGCGTACCGTCAGCGTAGCTGTGTGCGCGTTCAAGACTTGCATAGATATTGCTACGCCGACCGACGGTCAGCGCTGACCGTCGGTCGAGCACTGTTTCAGGCCTTAAAGTTGTACTTTTTGTCTGTCTAGTTTTGATTTACTGTAGCCTTAAAAATTGTGCACGAAACTTGCAAAACAACTAGACAAAGAACCAACTACCTACATAAACTGTTTTTAATTAGTATATTTTAATTAAATACATGACATTCGACTTCTCTTTATTTTATGTTAAATAAACTGCTTTTACAACAAAAAAACGAAAAACTACAAATTTACAAACTTGCAATGCTGAACTATACATGTCGCTTATCACACTGCAATAAAAAAATACGTATGTGTAGTTACTTTCTACCGTTCGCTACGTTACGTAAGTTTATAAACAAAAAATGCTGATTTTGGTATCAGTAATGATTAAATTATCAACGCGAATTGTTGTTAAGTCGGGCCGGGCACTCGATCAACAGTGTATCTTGGCAGATAGGGACGCGCGACCGCAAGGCTTAATCACATCGCGACTTAGTTTTCCTCTTCAACTAATTATTTAAATAACTGTGTCCGTGTAGTGGCATTTCAAGTCGTTCCCTGGAGCAAAATGGACGCATCGAAGATGAATACTGTCACGCAATATTTAGTCGTGACAGCTGTCACCGCGATCTTGCTCCTGTGTTGGGTAATAGTTCGCAAGTACGACTATTGGAAGCGACGCGGCATACCCTACGCGACACCTATACCCCTGATCGGTAATTTGGGGTTTGTTATGCGAAAATCAGTCACAGATTTCTTCTTGGAGCTAAGTAGAAAATATCCGTCGGAATGTGTGGGAATATTCCTCGGACTACAACCAACCCTTGTGGTGCAAACACCGGAGTTGGCAAGAAAAGTACTCGTCAAGGATTACGATAACTTTGAAGACAGATACGTGTATTCGGGACACGCCGACCCGCTGGGCTCTCTGAATCTATTTACCGTCAAGGTAAGTAATTTTTCGTTACTCGTTTCTTGTCATCAAGCTTTGAGCCAAAAACTTTTAACTTGCTTTTAAATCGGCGTTATAGTGAGAGTTGGCATTTGTTTTGCATGTAGGTATGTTGGGACAAGGTTTACAGATTTTGCACCTGATTGCTAAATTGAGTTGTGTTAAAAAGTGTTTCAATATATGTTTTTTATAGAATCCAATTTGGTCATCGATGAGACAAGAACTCACCCCCATGTTTACGTCCTCCCGTCTCAGGAAACTCACGGACCTCATGAATACAAACGCTTCCGAACTTGTGAGTAGAGTGCAGCGCAATTTTATCGAGAAAAAGGAGGCTGTTAATCTCAAGGTAAGTTGATAACAATAGACGACTGAACTTGAAATTACATTCCAAGTTTTCTAAATAACGTTTTTTGCAGGAAATTTTTTCAATGTATGCGTCAGACACGGTGGCGTATACTGTTTTCGGTATTCGGATAAGTCGTCTCAATGATCAAGATTCGCCTTTGTGGTATATTACTAGCCATATGGTCAAATGGACCTTCTGGAGAGGGCTCGAATTTAGCGCTATTTTCTTTATGCCAGTCATCGCTAAGCTATTAAGGTAGGTTCTCAATTCTTCCTTTTTTACATACCTAGTACACTTTAACTGGTTGCTTCTTTAAACGATGCTTATAAGATTATAATATTATTGTGATTCATAGCAGCCTTTATTACTATCCATTGCGACTGTCAATGAGGATACCGGCGCATTTTTTTGCAGCTATTTTTTATTACCAGCGATACGTGCTTGATAACTTGGTCATTTGTAAATAGCTAATCTTATACACTTGCATAGATGATTCAGATAAAATGTTACCTTCTCGGTGTATCTTGCTTACCGCTTTTAATGTCAATGCCAATGTTCATAATGATTAAGCTCATATTTTTATGTAAAAACGAGGTACCTTTAAATCGTATTGTCGTCATTGCTTTTGTAATTCTTCGTCGTTTAATAATGAAAATATTGTATTGTGCCATAATGCTCGCTGGTTTCGTTTCAATATCGCTTTTTCTTTCCAGATTAAAATTCTTCTCGGATGGTGCTACGGAATACATTAGAAAATTGTTTTGGAACGTAGTCGAAGAACGTAAAAAAACCGGCGTATCGAGCGATAAGGATCTTGTTAATCACTTACTGAGATTAAAGGAGAACGTGAAACTCCCCGCTGAGTCTGGATCGCGTAAGTTATTTAAACATAAACTTTTGCCTTTTTGTGAGCACCGAAATATTGAAGCTATCTCGGGACAAATATTATACGAACGGCTATACATACATTAAACAGTAATTACAAAATAATTCATTCCATTGTATGTAGAGAAGATGTGTCGCAAAAATAGCAGTTACAGCGCCAAGTTAACTTTTGATTTTCCTCTTATGTAGGCTTAGGAGAGTAAAAGACGGTTTCATGCTATTATCGTACTTTATCAGTCGTACTTAGAATTATTTAATTGGAATATGTAAAGTTCAATAGGTAAATACGCACTATTATCAAAAAAGTTGCAGTTTAAGTTTTTTTTCTAGTTTAGTAGGTATATCCCACAGCTGGGCAAAGGCCTCCCCTTTTAAGTTTAAGTTGTTTAATGTTATTTAAATTATTTGAGTTAATTAATGTTATTTTCTAATAGACAACACAACTAGGCATTTCAAACAACGTCATCATACTAATTGGACTTATTTGAGTGTGATCATGTTTACTCGTTGTCAGGCGACGCGTTGTATAGAAAGCCTAGAATTCAATATTATACGTACTCGTGTGTAGGTAAGAATACATATTAAGTATGATTACGTCACACCAGTTTCCACAAATAGAGCTTGTCGTAATATTTATGCACGTTTTAAAAATTAAATATATTAGCAGAAGTAGAATTTTCAAAGAGAAAAAGTGAATGTGAAAAAACATTCCATTATTAACAATAAGCAACTCAGTGAATTTAATTACAATAGGTATTTGACAAACTTAAATAGTTCTCGAGTTATCATGTGAAATGCTTTTTAGGCGCGTAATTTCTCGTGGGATGACAGCGAAATGTTGTATCGAAATTATACAGATTTTTACGGCTTTTGTATCCTCTCTCAAGGACGTGTTATTTCATTTCGGAAACACGTAATTTTCCTTTAGACACAGAAACTCACAAAAACGTCCACTTCTTTAAGGTTCCATGACCGTTCTTCAGGAAAATTTAGGTGCCACAGTAAAAGTGAATGAATTTGCGATTTCGGATCAGTCGTTGCGAATCAATTTAAATTTTGCTGTTTGTTCACCCGCATTTACTCCACATTTATTCACTGATAGACAAAGGAGCCGTAACGTTTGCTTCAGATTTCGTCGAGTGAACTTTTATTATATTCGTTCTTTTGATCTGCTTACAAAATTGAAATGTAACGAAATAAGAAGACTAGATATTCTTGCTGTTGACGTTTTGATCTTGAAACTCAAAGCTCTACGCCTATTACATTTTGATGTCTTATTTTTCAATACTAATAAAGGCGTTTGTGGCAGAGATTTTTAACGTTTTTCAATATTGTTTTAGAATTGGCTGATGAATTAATGTTGGCGCAAGCGGCAGTATTTATCCTTGGCTCTATTGAAACTTCATCAACTACACTCAGCTACACACTGCATGAATTGGCCCACCATCCCGAGGAACAGGTGAGAATACCAACGAGCAGTGAACCTGAATGGCAGCACACGTGTTAGCAGACAGAACGATAAATTAGAAGCGTTCTACAGTACTCAGCCACGAAGTTTGCACATCAGTCTTTGGAAAGAGTCGGTTTAGCGTAAGTTAGAGCGAGACCGCGCTTTTAGCACCTGCATTTGCTGCATTTGATGTGCATTCTTTGTGTCGAGTACTGTACAGCAAATTTCCCAATTTTATTTGGCTTGCATACCTACACAGGGTGGAAAGTTTCAATGGACCCTGGAGGGGAACTACTCTAAATCTTTTAGTTAGCCCATTTTGCTGAAAGGAAACATTCCTTCATTTTTATAAAGAAATAAAACAGCATTGAAAGATTTTTAAAATTTTAGCAGCACTATTGTCTAACGCACCAAAAATCTAAATCGTGTTTAATTTGACAGTTGATTTCAAAAATCTCTTCAAAATTGATACATTTCAAAGCGAACTGACACTAAAACTGTCGAATTAAACATGATTTCGATTTTTGGTGCGTTTTACAATAGCGCTGCAGTACCTACTAGGCATTGGTAAAAAAACATGTAATAAATATTCAATTTCATGGATATCTCGTACTTATCAAGTGTAAGACACAATTTTTGTTAGACAAATTTTATCATAAACAATAGTCCTACCGATTTGTGTAATAAACGAGCAAAAATTTTTCTTTTTAATTTTTAGTTGGTTCGATTCCCGGTTGAGACAAGCAAAATTTTAAAAATCTTTTAATGTAGTTTTGTTTCTTTTTAAAAATAAAGGAATGTTTCCTTTCAGTAAAATTAGCTAACTAAAGGATTTAGAGTAGTTTCCCTCCAGGGCCCATTGAAACTTTCCACCCTGTGTATACCTACAACCACGCGGTCCCAAATGGGGTAGGCAGAGGCAGAGCACACGAATGACCATTTCACGCTTTGCAACCACTTCTAGCATAATGTAGGTTTAAAACAGACGTAAGAGGTGACAGTGACACTTTACTAGCCTGTCGCCTAAAGTCCTCGTTCTGCCCAAGCTTTTTTAAACGAACATCTGGTTTCTGCCCAATGTTCTTAATTAAGCACAATTTCGTTTTGATGGGTTCTGCTCAAGACATTTTTTACTGAAAATTGTATGTTCAAGTTTCGCCATCTTTAACACGTGGCGTGACACTGATAGGCGAATGCAAGCCAGTTAAACAAAAAGTTTGATTGCTAACTGGCCAATATTTCAACCAATCAGAAACGAGCAAATCAAAATCGCCAAAATGTGAAACTTTTAGTCAGTAAGCGGCAAATTTAAATATGTGATTTTTTGAGAACATTGGGCAGAAAAAAACTTCGGGCAGAAACCACTAAACATAAAGTGTTCTTTATTGAGCACATTGGGCAGAACGAGGTTAACTAAACCTTAGTCGCCTTTTACGACATTCACGGAAGAAATGTAGAAGTGTTATTCTATGTCGACAAAGGTAACAATAATAGGTAGGTGGGTAGATAGGTTGTCTAAATTTGAGTTGTCGTTTATTTTTGTCGTTAATTTGAGCAAAGAGATTATTCTAGTTGTTCTGTATGAAACGTTAATTAAAAGTCTTTACTCTGCTTTACTTGTTGAAACAGCGAATATAAGTTTTAGTCTAATAAGGTTAGGAAATCACCTCGGAATTCGAGATACCCAGCTGGAAGTTTTGTAAATATTTGCATATTGAGGCCCTAAAAGTTGTCTCAAAACCTACATATTCTAGGGTGTGAGCGACTATTAAATTTCAAGGTCGAAAGTCACAAAAATCTGTTTTTTGCGCTTCTTTTGTAAATATCTCATTTCCTATGGATTTTTGCTATTTGTGTTTCTTTTCAATATTGTAGAATACAAAATTCTCTACAAATTTTGCGTCTAATTTTTTTAATACGGTGAACCGTTTTCGAGATATAGGTCGGAGAGCGCGCGGTCACAGCATCACTTAAGGCCTTGGGTACTTCGATGGCCAAAACGACACAGATATTGTAAAACTTCAAAATGCTGCAGAAGTTGATGGTCGGGGGCACGGCCGTGCCCCCACCAAGTCGAGCGCGAAGCAAGCACTGCCGTACCATCCTTTACTGGATCCATTTCGCCGCGTTTTCAGGCACCTATTTGAGCACTTCTGGATAAGACCAGAACGCTGAAATTTTTGTCATCTAGTAAGCTATAATTACATACTTAAAATCCAAAATTTCAAATCAGCAGGTCATTTAGTACCGAAGTTAAACGAAAGCAAAGTTTCGCATTTTCGACACTCACTCACTCACTCATGATCATCAAAATAGAACTAGTACCTACTTCCCATAAACTCACAAAGCTGAAATTTGGTACAGAATTAGGGATTAATGACTACATAAAGGGAAAAATATAGAAACTGGGATAATTGAAGATCTGGAGTACCTGGTGACCCTGATTAGAAAGCACTAGAGCCCAACCAAACTACTGTCGAAATCGACATACCTCCTTTACAAAAAATATTGAACTTAGTGGGTCACCTCATTTTACGTCAAAAATCGAAAACCAGCTGGTCTGGTACATAGAAAAAAATCAACTATAATTGCAAAAATCCAGGGTAGAGCGACACATCTTCTAATTTACGCCAAAAAACGAAGACAGTCAGCAGCCAACCCAAAGCCACATTGATTTAATTAATCAAATATTTATAATCATTGATCTATCGATAGTTCATCAAGTATAAAATGGCGCGTTTTCGATCGGAGACCGGTCGACCCAAAGTGATGTTATGACCGCGCGCTCTCCGCCCTCTATCTCGTAATCGGTTCACCGTATAAAAAAAATAAAAAACAAAACTTGTAGAGAATTTAGTATTCTACAATATTGATAAGAAACACAAATAGCAAAAATCCATAGGAAATGAGATATTTACAAAAGAAGCGCAAAAAACAGATTTTTGTGACTTTTGACCTTGAAATTTAATAGTCGCTCACACCCTAGAATATGTAGGTTTTGAGACAACTTTTAGGGCCTCAATATGCAAATATTTACAAAACTTCCAGCTGGGTATCTCGAAATTCCGAGGTTCTTACCTTAATTAACCTTATTTTATTAGGCTATTTAAGGATAGTTCGTACGCTTCGTTTGAAAACTCGGAATGTTTTGACAGAGTGAGTTATTAAAATGGTCCTTGGTATTTATTTACTTTCTCATCATTCGCCGCTAAAAAGTTTTGAATACAACTGCAAACTGAAAATGTAGAAAATTATTAAAGGCCCTGAGCGGAACTCTTTGTAAAGTTTGACTCTGCATAATGTCTACTACACGTCTCTCAGCACTATGAGCAAATAAAATAGATATCGGTTGAATAGTGTATTTGTATCAAATTGTTCTCATAGGACCTATTAGCGCGAACGCTACGAAAATTACATCGACATATTCTCACGCCTGTATTCCCAAGAGGGGTAAGCAGAGCACATGAATTAAAAAAAAACCAGTGCCACGTTTAGCAATTTCAGGGTAACCAGATGGTTAAACGTGATATTGCAGTGACAGGTTGCTAGCCCATCGCCCACAATACACTAACCCTTTCCCAGAGTCGACTCGTACGACACCCATGGGAAGAAATGGGAGGTGCCATTCAACCCAGCACCACACGGGGATTACAATTGAAATAATATTATTGCGTCATGGTATTTAGGTACTTGTTAAGATCAAGACTTAAAGTGCAATTTCAATCCCGACCTCAAGCAGCAGCTGCAGACGTCGACAACACGTCTTTGTATCATGATCCTGTGGCTATTGGTATGCTGTGCCTTTTCTCAAAATTAAAGATTCAGTAATGAAATTGCCAGCCAGTGTGGAATTTTGAGCAATTATGTGCCAGTAGCATTATTGATCTACGGTCAGTCGACATTTCGATCATCGAAAAAATCACATAATATGCCATGTGACAATTCTTGAAAATTTTGACGTCGAGGACAGTACCAGTCATGTTTTCGACGACACGTTGTCTGCTGCTGCATACAGTCGACATTGCCATTGCACGTTCTCTTACTCGACCATATTTACTCGTAACTTTTTTACCGAAAAATTCAAAACAAGACGAAAAAGTTAATTATGTTATATCTTCACAACGCTAACCTTTACTTAATTAGAAACACGAGTTTACAAACTTTTCCCGTCCCTGACCGGTATACAACATTTCAAAAGAAAATATGGAAAAGTTGACGGCGCAGCATTCTTACGTTACAAAAGATGGGATTGTCGCGTTATTCGAGAATTGACGGGATAGAATTCTAAAGGCCAATTTTATCAACACTTTCCATGTGTATCCTTTTATGCTGACCTGAATATACGAATACGAAAACTGGATACTAATTCCTATTGTGCTACCTACAAATTTAACTACGAAGTGCATTTTGAACTAGTTTTTATTTAACTAACTGCTTGTTAAAAAGCAGACGTAATAAACAAAGACATCGCGCGTATATTTCCGAATGGGACACGCAGAACCTTCGTTTCGTACCCACTTGTGGCATAATTTTACCAAGTTGCTAGTCTGTCATCAAAAGCATACCTAGCTACACCTATTTCCTTACAACATCCACGCGAGAAATGGAGAGGTGTTACTCTAAACCTAACACCAGACAGACAAGATCTGTCATAATCATAAGTTACATGCAAAAACAACACTGGGGCACGGATTATGTCGTTAGCGACATACCCAGAGATTAGGTAGTTATGGTGAACGATAAATTAGTTCCGTTTGTTTATTTTTTGGGTGGAAAATTATCAGTAATCGTGTGATTGAATAGAAATAAACTTCTCGCGTGCAGAAGCGTGACGCACAGATAAAAATAATTATCCGGATCGGGTTTAAATCAAGCGTCGCTTCAATGCACGGATTTAGATTAAGATTGTACATTTTAATCCATTTTTGAAACATTATCTTAAAATGAGTAAGTCTGGTATGTAATTAATTATTGGTATTGGTACAGGTACGAATGACATTTAAGTAAGAACATCATTGGATATTCTATTCCTATTCACCTGAACCGTTAATCGACTACAAAGTTTGTCCTCAATTGAGTGAAAATGATAACTATTATTTGATCAATAAAAATAAGGTTATCTATTGATTTTTGTATTGCTCGTATTGATCGGTTATGACGATGTAAATAAATAAAGATACATTTTTCTTTCATTGGTTAAAGTGTACTATGTTAAAGGGTATTTTCGACATACTCTCACTTACTTTGGCATATATATTCAATGCAAAACAGTTCTAACTTACGTCTCTTTACTCGCCAGGAAAAGCTTTTCAAAGAAATCGACACAGCGCTAAAGGAAAAGGGAAAGGACATTTTGGACTACGATAATTTATTAGAACTGAAGTATCTCACAGCGTGCATTAGCGGTAAGGGCCGGGACCTTCCTGTTTCATGTCATTTATTCCGCTGTTCCTTAAGTTGCGGGACTAATTCTTGCCTTTATTCTCACAGAGACAATGCGGAAAAACACGCCGGTTGCTTATTTGGAAAGGATCTGCAAGAATCAGTACAAGTTGACTGATGGCGTTGTAATCGAGAAGGATATTCCCGTGTTCGTGAATGTCATGGCGATCCACCGGAACGAGAAGTATCACCCTGAGCCGGAGAAGTGGCGCCCGGAGAGGTTCAGCAACCCCTCCGACAACGACAACAAACAGTTCACTTTCCTGCCCTTCGGGGAGGGTCCGCACTTCTGCATAGGTGAGTGGACTTTGCGGGACTATTGTATATGTTGAAGCACCAAGCGCTTGGCCCGATTTCCGTCACGGTTTGTTTATTTGATTTGGAATTTGTGGTGCGTGGAACTAAGTACGAGAAGTACTTATGCTAGATTCTGCCATCGCTATCTCATTGAGATTTCATTGGAGCATTCGCTCTGCCAAAACGCAACAGCATCCAGTCAAAAATTTTTGGGAAATAATCTAAGTAACATTTATTACATCAACAATATCAACATTGTAGTATTAACAATTTGATGTATAACTACTTAAGCTTAGCTGGTGCTTGAATAGTTTGATTCGATAACCACGATAACTCTAACTCAAAGCGTATCTTAATTAGATCCGAACATACTTGCGCTACAATTAGCAATCCGTGACGTCATGATATCACCAAATCTTACGAGATATCGTAGGTTTACTTCTTCTATGTATTCCTATGTATTTGTCTAAATAAATCTTTCTCGAAATTGATTCAATATCCGTCCGACGAGGAATAAGGAGTAGCGACAAACGAAAAAATGTTCTTGAATAAATTCGCTGCTATTTTATTCCCAGACTTACTTGTAGTGTACAGAGCTATACAATAAGATACAAGAAATCCTTGTCTGTTTGTTATGTCAGGACTTTCTGTATTTCATATACGTAGATACTTATCTAATTACGTGAGTTAGCTTCTATTTATATAAGAATATTACTGCTGCCGCAAACTCTAGTATTGAAGTACTAAAGATGATCGATCTTTGCCTCTCTGTTCACTGATTAGGTTGCTATGCCAAAAAATGTTCATATTCAATACGCAATTTGAGCGAATTACCTACATTTTTTGTACTAATTATTTTAGAAAGCTTTCAATTGTTTGTGTTTCATACGTGTTGTTGTTATAGACTAACAAGGGTATTAGATAAAAATACATCCATCGTTGTTACAAATGTAACATTTGCCAAAACGCAATATGTTCTTTATAATAGGTATAGAAGCAGGATAAAATGAAAAAAAAAACTTCATTCTGCTGGCATTTATTACTTATACATTTACTAGCATTTGAGTTTACATTTAATTTAGTTGTTTCTGCTTTTTTTTTTTTGCTTTGCGAATCAATTTACATACGTCATCCCTATGCCATGATCAATTTAGTTTTATGCCATTTAACCTCATTTTGTAACCCGTAAGAGCTACCTTATTTCTAAAACTTAAACTAGATACGTATATGATCCACATCTGCATACGGGCCCGATCGAACAAATCCCAAATACAAAAGGCGTCGATTTACGAACGGCCATTAACTTCATTTGGCGTCATTCCAGGCAAACGCTACGGACTGATGCAGGTGCGCGCCGCCCTCGCCCAGTTGCTGCACAAATACCGCGTGGAGCCCGTGACCGACAAGTACGAGCTCAAAGGGGACCCCTACGCCGTGTTCCTGGCCCCTGCCAATGGCGGCTCGGTGAATTTCATCCCTCGAACGTAATCGGCTTAACGCTGCCTGTATTGTAGGTTAAGTTAGCGATTTGCCACGCGGCGGGCTCCTCACGGTATCCCCGCCGCATTTTATTTATGTTTAAACTGATTGTTTGTGTTGTAGAAACTTTAATAAAATGTTAATCATACACACCAATTTTTCAATGTACCTATCTATGTTAGTCAAACCAGATAAGACCAAATAGTAAACCCCCAGAATGCTTGCTTTGATATGTATGTAGGTTTTTCCTTACTTACTTAATTATCGGCCTACTTGTTTAATTACGCGGCAAATAAGGATATTTTACTTAAATTATGTTATCCTTGTCCCGTGTAGTTGTGTTATGAAGTACCTACTCAGGTACTCGAACCAATTGATTCCTGACCCACCCTAGCAAACTACTTTCAGCAAACGTGACATGGCATTTCATGAAAAAGAAAATCATAATTGCGGTTTTTTTTCGATATCGTTATCTGGTGGGTCAGAAATCTATTCGTTCGATAGAACATAGATAATGTCGTCTAACAGTCGTCATTGTAGTAAGAATTGACAGCGAATTAATGTACCTGTAAGGTTATTAAGGGGAACTACAACAAGGAAGTACGAAGGCAGTTAAATGTTTTACCAAGAATATTAGCCACTTATCCCACCGCTGGCAATGAGTAGAACGATAAACTAGAAGCGAGTGGGCGAGCGGCAAGAACCTAGTGTTAGCTGCAATAGTTTTGTTGCTAGGCTATAGAAGAGTGTTTGAGGGCGACGGACTATTACTCGCGTCGCTCGCTCAAGCGGTGTTACACCTGGCTCCATTAGCAGCCACTGAAGTGGTGTAAGTTAGATCGGCCGTCACTAGTGCTCGTGTCGTGTGACTGTATGTTGTGTTGTGGCACTCTATCACTTAGTCACCAACTGGCCGTCGCTCAAGCTACATAAAAGACCAAGCGCTTATTTGTAAGAGTTAGACCTAAAATGACGTTCTGTGAGCTTGCGAGCTGCATTGAAGACTGTAAAAAAGAATACTTTTAGTCATATTTGATGCGTCAATAAATTATACTTTAGGGGAAAATAAAAAAAACACACGCTATAATGCAACAAAAGTACTTGACACTTGACGTGACTTGACATTGACATTTCGATGTACGTCAGAATAATGATTTTATGTACCAAGCGAGCATCGCCCAGCGAATATCGCGAACAGAGTATCGCTGAGCTATTTTAAATCGCTCTAACTAGTAGTTTAGTAGTAGTCTCCATTTCTTCTATGGATGTCGTTTAGGTTTAGGTGTGCTTTAGGCGACAGGCTAGCAACCTGTCACTATTGTACCTCTTCCATCTGTTTGCAAACCTAAAACTATGCTAGGAGCGGCTGCGAAGCGTGTAATACTCATAATCATAGTTTTGTCTATGTCATGTTTCGTGTGCTCTGCCTATTTTGGAACACAGGCGTGATTGTATGTATGTATACATATAACTAGTAGAGCGTGCTAGCCGGAAGTGTGTGTGTGTAATATAATTTGTCTCTATAACTAAGTAACAGAGGATCCTTATATTTTGGACTTTTCTTGGGCAAGAAAATCACAGATAGCTGATCGTATACTTGATATTGGTGGGACAAGTGCCTTACTGGGGGATTTTGTATCTGCTCGGTTTCTTACGTTATACCTCCCTATTAACACAGTCTTACTATTCATATAAAGTCAACCAAGGGAGAATTTTAATAATTTTGGAACTTAAACACAGAAAATACAATCAGGCTGGTCACATCATTGAAAACACGGCTGCGGAGAAGCAGAAGGTCGTACGTTCAAGTCCTAACTCGCGCCTCTGATTTTGTGTATTGATGTATTTAAGTAGGGTGCTATTCTAGTCGCATACAAACCATTGTCATAAAATCGATTGTCATAACACTTTAACCATAAAGTTGAAACTCATAATTTTTTTTTGGCATAAAGTGTACTATTGTCATAATGTTCCCTGTCATAATTATTTTTAGTCATAAATGGTTTTACCATAAAGACGAATGACATAATTTTGAATTGTCATAAAATGTATGGTCATGATTATTTTCAGTCATAATTATGGCTGTCATACATTTAACCAGCCATAACATTGATGATTAACGACCAAAAAATAGGTTAGGTTAGGTTAGAACTGTGACCTCGCATGAACCGAATCGCAGCCAAAAAAGTTAGTTAGGTTTGGTTAGAACTGTGACCTCGCGTGAACCGAATCGCGGCCAAAAAAGTAGGTTAGGTTAGGTTAGAATTGTGACCTCACATGAACCGAATCGCGGCCAAAAACGTAGGTTAAGTTAGGCTAGTTTATGCAAATTATTATGCGCAAAATAAATATGGCGAATCGTACATTATGCTTCGCATGTTTTATGCACAACCAGTTTATGAGTTTATACTGTATGCCCATTATAAAGTATGCGTATATTGTTTTATGCGAATCAAATGTATGCCATAAAACATTATGCTTAAAAATTTATGGCTTACTTCAGTTATGCTTAATGATGATTATGACAAAAATATGTATGCTTATAAATTGTATGACTTCAAACTTTATGCAACCCGATATGGACCCATTTAAGTAGCTAAGAAATAATTTCTAAAATTTACCAAAAGCCATCGGTGAAGGAAAAGATCGTGTCAAGGCGTCATAGTAAGTATGTAAATGCGCTTTATGGCTACAAATGACTTACAAAGTGTACACTAGACCGTAGACCCTACTATCCAGAACGCTCTAAATGGGTGGTTTTTTTTTTTCAATTACATCACATTTCGTATAAAAACATGTATTCGTGTGCCAAAGTCAGCAGCACACTAACTTTGTTAATTAACTAAGGGAATAACTTGCTTTTTACTTGCGAGTGAATACATTTTTCATGTAAAAGAGGACGTAAGAGTAAATCCAAGACTAAATTTTATTCTGGTTTGGTTAACTCGGCACAAAGATTAACAACTGGTAGTTTAAAGTCCCAATATTCAATCTGGCGACGAATACTTTCCTACAAATAGGAAAATGATAGATAATATATGGAAATTACGTCATTTCCCTAACTTTAGCCAGCTAAACCGTCGATAGATTCAATATTGGCTCGTGTCATTAACTATGCATGAAACAACAGACCTAAGACTCGTCGTGCAAAACAATTTTAGCAGCCTCACTTCCACGAGTCAGCTTGTACGGCTCGAGACTGTTACTAAATAAACAAATGTCAACAGGTACAGCAAAAAGGTCTTGTGTGGTGCTTTAGCTTGTCATGAGTGCCTAGGCAAAATAACGGGTTATGTATATTATATGTAGCTTACGGCATCAAAAGGTCACATGATCGTATTCGATCAAAATGCTTTGGAGATAAACAATTATTAAGGCAGACGTAGACTTCACTACGTATCACCCCTATTAAGTCCCACCTATTATAAGAACACACAGCAACCAACAATAGACAAAAGATAAATACAATACTCGATGCCATACCTAACGTCGAACAACAGTGGTCAATTTATTAGTCCAAGTTTCTGTCTCTTGTTTACAATCATTACATTAAAAAAACTACCTACGGATGCCAAGTTCTTCACACTGCTGTGGATGAGATGTTGATAAAATCTTAAACTTCAATTGAATATTCCTTTAAATTAATGACCAATTCAGGAATAAGTATCAAGTAATACCTAACAAAAAGGAAGGTAGGCAGCCATGAAATATGTACGGTCAGTAAGGAATGTTCGGAGAAAATACACCCATCCAATAAATAAGGAATGGGTTAAGCCGCAGGCTACATAAATTAATAAGAAACGTAAACTAATATCTTCGACCAAGTATGGAACTACTGATGAAGTTCTAACCAACTACTTGCATAAGAATGTTCTAATAACAAAATTATTAAAATATACATTAACTTCTACAATATAACAGAATAAATGATACTCAATATTACTCAAGACTTGGACTTCATTGTCTGAATATCAAAAATCTGGAGCTAGATCATTAAACTACAAAAAAAAATACGTTTATTTTGTATCTGGAATTTTCGATTGGTTGCAATAATCGATCAAATTTACGCTAACATGTTTGCTAAATTAGTGAAGAAACAATTAGAACAGAAAACAAAGTGTTATGAAACTTTCTTTTGTAAGAAGTACTAACTAAGGGCCTAATATGTCCACGTGACGTAAATTACACTTAGCTTCTCTAATGTTTAGTAATTATTCTTAACCAAGCGAGTCCCCTCGTACTCTTACATACAACAAACTAACTTGGACGCATAACGCCAAATGCGACCAACAATACAAAAAAAAACGAGGTCGCCAAGGTGCCTTCAGCTAAACTATCCAGGGTATTACAGCGCATCATTTCGTGGTAAGAACTGATAGGCATTGGAGTAGACCAGTTCTTGAATAGAAACCAAAGATCGCCAAACGTAACGAAGGACATACTCGAACTCTAGGTGTAGTATACGGGCTGTATACGCTACTGATAATCATAATCACGAACCAACTCCACAATTTCTATGGTTTCAAGTTCCAATCCTCTTTCAGAGTTTTATTAGTGTTTCCTTTCCTCCTCCTGACGTAGACATTAAGCTTCGATGTTTCAATTGATATTTTACTTATAGCTCATTTTACGTATGAAAGTATGATTTCGTTATTGTTTCATATGGTTTCTTTCTTTTGTTTGTATTTATCGTAGAAACGAGATTTATGACATGTTTAAACCATGGATTTTTGATGTTATTAGTACCCATTAAAGTTAATAAACACAGGTCCAATTACCCTTTTTTACTTAATCTATTTCCGATACATAAATAGTCAATTAACTACAGTGTCTCATTTTAAACAGTTTCTTAGCCGATAATGTGAATAGGAAAAGTACAAAGTGACTAAGTCACGTCGTCATGTGACCTGTCACAGATTTTAGAACGTACTATAGGTACTTAAGAGAGTTCAAATCTATAATAAATAATAAAGTAAGCATTTTACGACTATGTGCTAAACTACTTTTTTAAATTAAATTAGGTGGTAGAATGGACAGATAAAGTCGGTCGTATCCCACTGTGTACCTATAAGGAAATAGGGCTAAAAATTCTTTCATTTTTTTTTTTCAAAAAGCACTGTCACAAAAAACGATAAACGCTGACATAGCAAAATATTGTACGTATTGTGCTACGCTTCGTGTTCGTCGCATCTAGTCTACCTTGTTGCTGGTGAACTTACAATGCATCTACGTGAAGCGTTGCTCGGCAACCTTAATCGCTCTCGTTTTATGACTAAGCACCGTACTCGTAGAAGCTGTTATTATTATGCTATCGGTGTCCAATAGTCCTGAAAAACCGGCCAAGTTTGAGTCAAATCCGCGGACGAAAGGTATATAATTTTTTTTACTACCAAACAAAAACAAACTATCTTGACTATGATAAATATGATAATAATTTATGAGACAACTTTAACACTAACTGCAGAAACAAGTTTGAAATCGCGTAAGTATTTTTTTCGCTGTTGATTTTTTTCTTTTAAATGTCTTATGATGTCTTATATGGTATTGCTTGATTATTTGATGACACATACATACATACATATTCTCACGCCTTTATTCCCAGAAGGGGTAGGCAGAGCACTGGAATTCAAAAATCCAGTGCCATGAATGATAACTAATTTTATAATTGCAGGTCCTGGTGACAAAAAAGTAGATGCCCTTTAGATTATGGGCCTCTTTACAAATGTACGTTGTACGGGAAATGTTTTTTTTTTCGTAGACATAGGGAATTGTTTTAAAAAAAATGTAAAGGACCGCAGATTTTATTTAACGTCGATTTCAATATTATTGTCTCCACTCGCTCCTGAGAAAAAGTTTCTTAGGTCAACCAGTCGCAAAGACAGTAAAATAACTCCAACTATAGGAGTTTCCTTCTTTCTTTTAAAGGTAAGGAACCTTAAAAGTCCAGCCTAAATACACTTACGTCTTGGCCGTGCAGGACACTGAACATTGAGAAATATTTTGCAAAACAATAACTCTCGCAAGCCTGCTTTTTATTTGGCTTTTAACTTGAATTCATTAGCGTAATTTAATGACTTTCAACTCTACTAGACTTTGCCATATTCAGTAAGCTAAGTATAATCATAAACTCGAAAACAATGAGGCCCCCGTTTTAGCAGTAAAGACTTGTTTTAATGACACATAATCCAATTACTTCAAATAATTTCGAATTACCCTACACAATGCTTCTTTGAAGTCAGGCCTGAACAAGCGAGTTGGATCGAGAGAAGGTAATAAGGGGTTGCTTCAATAAGATCCATGTAGAGTTAACGCCGTAGGCTCCGTAAATTACTTCACAAATAAAGGTTTAATAGTTATTTTTTTATATACCTAAGTCCGAAGCCTATGAGCGAGCCTGCAAGCGAGTCAGTAGATACGCGAAAAAAGGAAAATGTAGTTTCGCATGCATATCAAAATAAATGTTTTTTTAATACTTTTGTGAAGAGACTTATTAAAATAAGTGAGTAAATTCATAAGTTTCATAACCGGGTAATTCTTGAGAATTATCATTCCCCTGGCTATACTTTTTTTTTTAAATATCGATCAATTTGCAACTAAATACGATTTTGATTAATGCGTAATAATACCGTACAGCCACAAACAAAACCCTGTAAAAATATATTTAAAATACATTTTAGATATATGTAATGTTTAATTAAATAACCGGTAAGAGAAAAAGCACTAGTGTGTAAATTTTAACTTAGGGCTCGATTTGTAGCTACGAAAAATGTTACTTTTTGAGCAACTGTATTCAAAAATTCTAAATCGTTCACGTCGTTAAAAATCAAAGTGAACAAACACATAATATTTGAAATTGGCTTAAGCGCGAGATCAGAGAGGTCCCCTTAAAATGCCAAAGGATCTGTTTATGTCTCTACGCATGGGTTGTCGTCAAATAAACCTTCCAAATTATGAATGTGCCCTTTCATCCGGCCGCACTGAGGCCGAAACTTTCGAAATACCTAATCTATATACATCAATAGACATCGGCATTACGTAAAGAATGAAGGTACCGTTACAAACTGCTGTGATGTAAGGAAATCTGGAACTCTCCATTATGTTTATTGCATATTCATAAGAGAAGCTACGGGCCTTGCCTTTTCATAGATTACCGCAGGCAAAATTAAAATTTTACTTTACCTTAGAAATAATAAACAGGCATGATAAAAACACTATACCATTTTTCAATAAACCAAATTTCGCCAAAACAGGAACTTAATGTAAATTACTGACTCAATATTTTACATACATACATACATATTCTCACGCCTGTATTCCCAAGAGGGGTAGGCAGAGCACATGAATTCAAAAATTCAGTGGCACTCAATATTTTATACTTGTTATATATATGAAGAACGATTTTATTAACATCCTGTATGAATAACCATTATGTATAATGTATACGAAAGCTAACTTAGTTTTGCAATCACAGCGATAGCTAAATCTTTTGTTTATGCGTCGAGATATTTTATTTTTCGCATCTGATTAGCAGCACTCTTGAGCAATTGTATTCAAGTTGGTAACCTTGACTTACGTCTTCTCAGGCTGCTGGTGTCAGATACCAAAAGTTAAGCAAGCAAGATGAGTCACCTTGACAATATGCCCACCGGGTCAGATTCCGAAGCCGGTTACAAAGTATCTCATGGCTAATGAAATGTTGACCCGCCTCAAACCACCTTCACCACAAACCGACACTATATATCAAGATACCATTTCTCTGTGGATGTAGTAAAAGCGACTATGTAATAAGGAAATAGGTTAAGGTTTGCTATAGGCAACAGGCTAGCTACCTACCACTATTATACCTCTTAAATCTAATTTTGTACCTGAAACTATACCACAAGACTCTACGGAGAGTGAATTAGTCACGGTTTTGTCCATATATCTGTAAATTTTTGCCTATTTGGAAAAACAGGCGTGATGTTTACGTGATATGGTATATCAAGATATTGTTTAGCTAATAATATTTATTGGCAACACGTGGCTATTGTTCGCCTGTACTCATATTTGCCCTTTATTGGCTAATAAGCACGAGTTCACGAGTAAGAATCAATGAACCTTTCTATATGAAGCTGGAATTGTTTCGTTCAGTAAGTACCTTTTCATACCGACTACTGCCAAATGCTCTGAGATAAAATCACTAAACAACCTTTTTGGCTGACTGTACTGGTATTGTGATGCAATGGACCATGTCACCAAATTTTACATCAACATGTGCATTTGACTCACATAATAAGGAGCGTATTTTAAACAATAGTCTGTCTACAAGTACAGCACGAGCATATCTCTTTACACGCAAGTTTATAGAGAAAATGCAGTATTCGATACGGAAACCCATTATGAGAAAATAAGTCAATCGATTTGAACGCTACCTAATAAAATTATTGTCACAACAGGGTAAAGTAGCAGAACAGCGGAGGCCCGCAGAGCCAGGCCGGCCGTCAAATTTTATCTAAGTTAGTGAGGCGGGCGGGCAGCCGGGTCGTCGACGCCGCGGTGCACCCGTTCGGTTCCAGCTTTAGCCTGTTCAGTGCTCAGTTTGCCGGCGGGAGAGCAGCGGGACGGCCGCCCGCACCGCCGAGTCGCGCACGCCCGCACGCCCGCACGCGACCGAACTACCCCGCAACTCCCGAACACTAAATTCTCAGCACATTTACCCAATCGCCTCCCCAATATGACGCACTTTTAATTTGCAGCGAAACTACGTGTGCCAAACAAAGCTCTCCGTTCGGGTAAGTTAAACGTGAGCGTGAAGTGACATGTGATGACGTTGCACTTATAAAAGTTTCTTAGCGACAAACTGCTATATCGGCACTTTAATTTTTGTATCACGGCAGGGTTGACAATTTCCAAACTAAAGTGTGCCAGTAATTGGATAGTTTGTTATATTCGTATGATAATGTATGTATTTATGTAGAAATATCATAAGCAAAGTATCTAAGAAAAAAAATCACGTTGTAAAACAATGATAAAAACTCCAATCCTTTTTAAACTAGAGCTAGACTGAAATAGAAGTTTCACGCCATTACAAAATATCGTTACTAAAATCAATTAAGTTCTTGAAGTAAAAACGTGTTGTTGTATAAAATTTTAAGATAACTTAGAAATAGTTTTGCACAAGTTTCTATCCCTTCAAACTATTGGAACATCTCTTGTTACTTCTAAAATTTCTGTTCATTTAGAGAAATAACCTATGTACCTAATTCTTTAGTATGACTGAGGAAATGTAGTCATATTTTCAGCATTCATAAATTTAATAAATCTTATTCGATACTAAAACTGGCCTGAACATTCTACGAAACAATGAGTTCGAAACTGACATGCAGACACGAACGGGCATACCGAGTGACAAGGGTTTGGTTGACCACAACCCTACCAACAATGTTTTGTTCGTTAGCGGCCATCACGTATGCCTAATTTAGATTTGGTAGTAATACACATGATTTAATAAAGAATACAACAGTTGATGACAGAAATAGCGGTAAATGAAGACATACTTGATGTTCCGGGATTAACTTCAGATTTGGAGCGGAGAGAAATATTTTTTCATGTGCTTACATGACTTGGAAGTAAAAAAAAGACTTACCAATTTATATCAAGCCTACTAACTGTTTGCAGCTTGTCAACATTACTAAAATTAAATATATTGACACAAGTTGTGATAATTCGTGCCATACCTAATGAGAATGACGATACAACAACGCTCTTCCTCGGAATGTGCTTCTTTTTATGGCTCATCATATTGATAGGAAGAAGGTATTTCGCGCACATGTACTCGAAAATTAATATAAATTCAAAGCGGTCTCTACTATGCAACCCTATGCAATTATTTAAATAGTAATTAAACTATCGAGGCTTCTAATAATATAGTCTAATGTTTATTCCTTTACTTTTGTAGTTTTGATGGTGACTATGATTTTCATGCGAAAGTTTAATATTTTATTTTGAGTAAACTTTGAAACGTTTCGGAGTGGTCCGTATTAAATGACAAGGCTCCCGGCGGCCTGGGCCGGCGCTCCTCCGCAGCCGAAGCTTCTCGTTTATCGCCATTTGTAAATTCGAGATCATTTTCAGATTACGATTTCACAATTGATTAAATGATACTTTCCAACTTAAACTAAGTAATTATTCCGTTACTCCGTATAACAAGCCTTGTAGATTGAGTTGAATGAATTCAAATAGCAAATGTAAATTGAGAAAGTTAATATAAATTGGCGTCTAGTCGAGAGCAACCGAGGCGCAGCTAATCATACCCAGTAGCTGGTAGGTGAGCTGTCCTGTCCACCGATTACTTAATTTCACAAGCCAAAATATGTACTTATTTGTATTCACACACACACACACACACACACACACTCACTCAAACACACATCACGCCTGTTTTCCCAAATATCTACTCAGTCAACCCAGTTAACATTTCGCAGTCACTTCTAACATATTTGTATATTCATTATATTACCTATAAAGCAAAATCATGCAAAACTTTACCGTCATAACAGCAATGAGGTATGCCTGTAGTATATTGAGCAAGTTTGGAGACCGACGGAATGTATTCGGTAGGTATTAATATTATGCAAACTCTTCAGCTTATGTTTATGCTCTCTTGTTGCTTTTAGACTACGGCGGTGTCACAGTCCTCAGATTCATAACAACTATTCCTAATATTCAGTCTTGTGATCTGCATTTACGGTGCAACCGATTTGTCAAACATTCCATTCGCTTATAAACCATCCCAAAAGAATCACTAATTGATTCATTTGTTTCGTTTATTTATTTAACGTTCTGCAAAACGTCTGTAGATCAATATTTGCTCGTAAATATTTAAAGTTATCTTTAAACATCAATAATGCTTCAGTTTTAATCAATCAACATGCGAAGCAGTTCATTTAGTGTCCAACTCCATAGGAGACTAAATTATTCTCTTCTTTAATCCATCAGCCACATCCAACGTGGTCGCAGTCGCAACTTTTTTAATAAACGCCGTGTCAAATACAAAAACCTCGAAGTGCCGACAGCTAACAATCTCATGGGCTCATTCCTACACAAAAGGTCAGCCAGCCCTTTCCGTGATAAGGCGGGGAAATCCGGTACCAAAATGCATATTAATTCCTGTGTTGGAACAAGTACGCACAGCGCCTTCATTAAATAGCGTTTATGGTCAGAAATCCGCTTCCCGACGAAGTTGGCAAGCCAACTGAAGCCAACGGACTGTGA
This sequence comes from Adoxophyes honmai, assembly GCA_005406045.1. Lineage (NCBI taxonomy): Eukaryota > Metazoa > Arthropoda > Insecta > Lepidoptera > Tortricidae > Adoxophyes > Adoxophyes honmai. The sequence goes on from BHDV01010400.1 coordinate 265,314, forward strand.
GGTTTGATTAGATTATGAGCCTGCCTTAATTAACTTCAAGGGTAGTCCGCGACATTAAGAAAATACGAGGTAAAAAAATGTCTTAAATCAGCGTTTAATTTTTGTTTCTACTCTTAAGTGTTGTCCCGCCCACTTGTCATTTACTGTCTAAACAATGGCCTTATTTAATTAACGATAAGATTAGATTTAAATAAATCTAAATTCTAAAAATAGAAAGCAATACTTTATCCTAGACACGCGGAGTTATATACATCGCAGTAACTTAACGGGGAAAAGGAAGAGGTGTGCGTGACAAGAACAAATAAAATCCGGCCCGGCGGCCGTAGCCCCTGTAAGAGGTTAAAAAAATAGACGCGAACAACTTAGCCGCCATCTATAGGATCGGCTGCTTCCTCACATGATAGGTTACATGTACTCACCTATAACTACTGATATAGCAAATTGATTAGGTATAGTAGGAGAGAGGTAGGAAGTGATAACGACACCCATGTAGTTACTGGCGTTGGGGACGCTTTGATTACGCTTTTGAGTTCGAAACTATGATCCCGGTATAATCTACGAGAGATTAACATTAAACTTAAGAGTAAAATATCTGACACACAATACTAGGAGCATGATACAAGTTCAGCTTTCAAAGTTATCTAAATATACAAGAATGTACCTACACTTTTATAAACGATAAAATGTAACTCACGTCTCGAAGAAAGTTCTTTCACTGAACATGTTCAGGTAAAAATGTAACTGCACGAAGCCGTTTTCTTTGGCAAACTGTGTAACCACATTCATTTAGTCTTTATTGTTGGATTTTTCCTTTTGTCCCGCCAAGGCACGTGTCAAAAGGATACCCGGGCACAATGAACGAGACATCTGTTAAGCAAATAACATCAGTGAAAAGTTATCAAACATTACGTGACATAAGTGAGGCCATTTCTTTTCAACCTCATTCAAACTTGATAGAGGATTCGGAAAATGTTTATTCCTTTTTTTGCTATGAGTAAATCTATCTCTTGAAGGTGAAATTTTAGCGTAAGGCTGAATTGGTGCTAAGAACATTATTAAAACCTTATTCATTATGTGTATCATATCATAAGCATGGGATAAGTGATTACGTCATGTCATCTATAATTTCAAAGATTGTAAAATCATAAAAATATTTTAGAACGATACTTGTAACGCTATAACACATACATCACGCCTCTTTTACCAAATGGAGTAGGCACACGAAACGCTACATAGACTGAACCATAAGTATACACGGTGATTTTTAATCCGTGATCAGGAACCCGAAAATATTAACAAATAGCCTAAATTGAACTTATTATACGAGGTCTCACGCAATTCCTTTCTTTGTTTAATTAATTAAAAGTTAAAACTTAATTGAAAAGAATTACAACTGAATTCACATGGTCATCCCACAAGAACATGACGACGTCATGTCCCATCGCGTCGCTAAGGCGGGAAATTTGACGGATTTTAATGTTTCGACCACACCAATGCATAAAAAACTGCGAGCATGTGTCAAAAACAGAGAGGTCACTGCGAATCCGTACTGCCATCGCTTTTCAAACATTGGTGTGGTCGCAACTTTATACGTCTTTGTTTACGGAATATGACAATGACAGTTACAAGTTATTACTCATAAATTATCAATTGCCAGTAAATTTGTAAAGAGGTTATAAGCTCTTTGATACCAATTAGTAGAGTGACAAGGATTTTAGGATAAAAAATATCTCAAAATTAATATAAGAGTGAGTTTCAAAAAAATTGTACATAAATTAAGGGTTAATAAAAACAAAATCATGATCGCGTCTTTTGTGTAACGAAAATTACCTATACAAAATGTATGGGTAATTGTCGTTACACAAAAGAATTAATTAACTTTTGTTTTTATTAAAGCCCTTAACTATGTACAATTTTTTTGAAACTCACTTATAAGTTGAAAAAAAAAACAAGTTCGTTCCATGTAATTACGACTTCAGCGTGATCGCCATCAATTACCGGGTTAGAAAAAGTGGTACCTGATCACGGATTAAAAGTCACCGTGTATTTCCCCTTTCGTAGCCACTTCAAGCATATCGTATGCGACATGTATGCGACTATCCAATTATGTCATAAGAGGGGACTAAGGAGGTTAAGGTATATTTCAGGTGACAGACTACCAACCTATGACTATAGTACCTCTTAACCTAAAATATTATTTAATACTTTCCTATGTATCAATAGTGAGATGGCGCGAACGACGAGAGACCCCCTGGGGTTCCTGGCTCCACTGGGCAGCAGCTCCTCCGCCGCCACCGTGGCCCCCACTCCCGCCACGGTCGCTGTTGCCAAGCAGAGCGCCAACAACAAGCGGCCTACGCCTATCATCATTTACCCTACAGGTAAGATGCACTGCTCTTTGGAACGCAAATTGGAATACACCGATCTTCAACTATTTTAATACGACGAAATTTAAATGGCACCATGTCAGGTTAATTTGATACTTGTAGTGGATGATAATTAAGCGATTTAGAGCGGTGTGCTCGAACCTCCAAACTTATTAATACGCCGCGCTCACGTAATCCCGCGCGCCGCTCGTTACATGAAACGCGTAAACCACCCCAAATGGGCTGCCTTGTCATTCGTTTGCTGCTTACCTAACTAGGGTGATGCGAGCGCGGAACAGAGCACAAAAACCGACTGCGCCCCGCCTCTGTACCCTTAATTTGACTACTCGCTCCTCACGGAAACCCTGTCCAAAACTTTACTTCGATGCTCCCGATTTACCGAATGAGATTTACGACGACATTGATCGATTTATAATGTACAGTCACCATCAAATCGCCAAACGCTTAAATTAAAAGTTGCGACTATTTCCCTTCTCAAAAGTCAGTGCTGTAATTGTAATATTATAAATCACACTTTTTATTGCCCCGTGTGGTGCCGGGTTAGAATAGCACCTCCCCCTTTCTTCCCGTGGGTGTCGTAAGAGTCGACTCTGGGAAAGGGTTAGTGTATTGTGGGCGATGGGCTAGCAACCTGTCACTGCAATATCACGTTTGACCATCTGGTTACCCTGAAATTGCTAAACGTGGCACTGGATTTTCGAATTCACGTGCTCTGCCTACCCCTCTTGGGAATACAGGCGTGAGTATATGTATGTATGTATGTACACTTTTTATTATATGCCAGCTCAGTAGCGAAAACCCTCTAGTGAAAGTAACAAAAAAATACTCACATCATGAAAAAATGTTTCTTTTATTCTCGCGCTTTACTGGTTTTTACGGTTTAACACTCCGAACGAGACCCTATTAAAACCTATACCGTTCTACCTACAAAGGGCCCTTCATTTCAGACCATAATGGATGAATTTTTCGCAAAATAATAATATCGTGTTTCTGGTTTTGATTGCTGTCGATGAGCTGTTGATGCTCAAATTGCAATCGAGTAAAGCAGATCATGGTTTGACTCATATGATGTGGTCGTGTATACTTATACTAACTCATATGTAGGTGAGCCCGCCTAAACCATACCTTTACAAGAAAAACTGTTTAGCCCGTCAGATAGAAAAGTATTGTATACGTATTTTTTCTTTTGTTGGACAAACAAGAAATAACGAGGATACGGTACTCTGAAGTTTCAAGTGACGTCACTACGTGGTACAAATTTTACCGCCGCGTGACATCACAAACCCCCACTCTGGAAGACTGTCGATATTTATTTATTATAAACTAAAAAACAGGTATCTCATATTTTTCCATAATTTAAGTGACGGACTAATTAGAATGATAATACATATACATATATATATTTTAACCCAGTGCTTTTATCGAGATGAACTGTTCTGCAAACCCTGCCACAGAATATTTAAAATGAAGTTCCGACTAGCGACCCATGTTAAAGCTAGTACCTAGCATTTAGTTTATGTTAGAAATTAGTTTTAATTGGTAACATCGGTGCAATATTATGCACAGTCAGGGTCGCCATCGTAGGAACGACGAAGACGACTACATTTAGAAAAGTATTGGCTTGTCGGAAACATCTTATGTAGGCTAGACAATATTTGCATTGATGGCCAACTTGGCGACAGCTACTCCATACTGCAAAATGAAATATGTTGAAAAGGTACCTCATTAGGACAAATCCCTCTTTGCAGTGCTAACGAACTCTGAATGAACCCATCTTAACCCCGTTTTAATCCGCACTAACATGGAGTGTCACTAAATGCTACTGCAACTGGCGACCCACTTAGAAGACTGAAATATTGTTTTATTTTGTCAATTTCAGTTTACTGTTTACATTGTGACGCTTAAACTGACTAAGAAACGATAACATATTGATAACCATATTTCAAAAATTACGACCGCACTTTTTTGCATAGTTTTACCATAAAACTTCTTAATTTCAAACCAATTAAAATCAGCTTTTTACTATTAAAACTGTAAATAAAATAGGTTGTTACATTTTAGCCTATTTTTACCATTGCGCTTTTGTTTCAGTGACTCCGGAATCGATAGTGGTACCGATCGTGTCATGCATATTCGGGTTTCCCGTACTCGCCTTAACGGTGATTTGTTGCCTGCGCCGAAGAGCCAAACTGGCTAGGTAAGCCGTGAGCAAGTCTGGAGTTTCTTCGCCGCTCCGAACAATGTGGAACCAACCTGCTGCCAAATATACAGCCAGCAATTGTGCTGGCGCTTGAAATAGCCGTATATCTAGATATACCTACCAGTAACTAGGTACTAGTGTGCCAGCCTTGAAATCTAGTGCTTGGCTGCGCAAGTTTGTTCTTCAAGTTTTCTATTCTATCTTTAATTTTGGTGTAATGTTATTTTGTTTTACTATCTTGTTGATAACGCTTATTTCAAGAACCCATTAAATCACATAATCCGCTTTAAATGTACCTACTTACTTCTCAATCTGTTCACATTTAAAACTTAAAGATTTGATTAGATTCCGTGCAGATTTAATAGCATCATGGTATATGGTAGCCGATACTAGAACTATCTGTTTTCAAACCTAACATTAAGCTAGAAGTGGCTGCGAAGCGTGAAGTAGTCATAATCGTGGTTTCGTCTATGTTACGTTTCGTGTGCTCTGCCTACCCCTCCTGGGAACATAGGCGTGAGTGTATGTAGTATGTTTGTATGATACTAGAACCCAATTTAAATAATTTGGCGCCCTTCGGCCACTGAGATCATTTAACGTAGGTACGGATGAGGGAGAATTACATGCAATTCCACTTGACGTGTCGAGCGAACTCATTTCAACTTGCTGTACTATGCTAAAAATATAACCACGCTTTGTACAACTAGAACATTTAATTTTGGACTGTGCTACGGATAGATATGTATACTAAGTCTAACCGAAGCTTTGCTTTGTATCCTTGTAAGACAACGCTAACTACACTTACACCTATATGTATAAATATGTATTATTTGCGTTTGTGTACGGTAAAATCAAAAGTCAGAAAATTATTGATTGTTTCCGTGTAAGACGAAACAAGAAGAAGAAACGCATACAAATTGTTTATAGAATAAGGGAAAAAGGGAAATTCTTAAGGCTTAGTGTATTTCTAAAATCACTCCCGAAATGATAAGTATTTCTCGTTCACTCACATTTATATCGAAAAAACTAATGGTCCAATCCGACAGCCATCTCATGGCCTATAAATATTTGAAACGCAAAGGATTATAGGGATTAACTAAATCACGATTTTTCTTTTCACTTCGGATAACAAAAGATCCCTTCTTACTGACTTTTTTAAGACCCGGCTTTCAATATGGATTAATAAGTTTTATAAAAAGATTTCAATTTTGATTGAGCTATATTTGATTGTTGCTTTAAATCGCATTTGGAATCTGTCGAATTTCTATTTAACGACGTAAGTAAGCTAACGAATGACGGACGCTATGCGTGCTATGCGAATGTTGACGAGTGCTTTTTATAGCTATAGCTATACAATAATGACTTATTTTGTCTTAGTCATAATACGTTGTTTATCTAATAATTTCCCATCTAAGTATTACTTATTGTTTGTGAAAACCTAATAAAATCTATTTAAGCCGCACTTGCAAGATGATATTCTTACTCAATATAAATTTCTATAAAATTTTACAACATGTTAAGGTTGTGGCATATTTGCATACCTTGATGGTGTTTTACTATTGATATACAGATTTAGATTTTGTTAAAAAACGTATGAAAATTACTTTAATATTACTTTTGTTCATGCATGTCCTCAGGTGGTAGACACAAAAGTAACAGCCTAGTAATGTTTACCCTGTCAATCACCCGAAGATTAACTGGCAGAGATCCCCTCGGGGATAAGTCAGCATTTGTACATGAATCTGTTATCCTGTATCTTGTTTTTAAATTTGTAATTGTTTTATGAGCATCAAAGAGTCATACAATACAATACACTGCTATTAGAAGTGAAAACAAAATTCTGTCTCTACATTTTTCTAAAACACATTTTAATTCTGATAAAGTACAAAAAACCGGCCGAGTGCGACTGCGGACGAAAAAAAGGGGGAAAAAGGGGGAAAAAACATGTTTTTTCTATGGGAGCCCCCTTAATTATTATTATTATTTTGATTGTAGTATTTGTTGTTATAGCGGCAACAGAAATACATCATCGGTGAAAATTTCAACTCTCTAGCTGTCACGGTTCGTGAGATACAGCCTGGTGACAGACGGACAGACACACAGATAGCGAAGTCTCAGTAATAGGGTCCCGTTTTTACCCTTTGGGTCCGGATTCCTAAAAGGAAAATCCCATGTTTATGGTATGTTTGACAATTTTACATGAATCAGTTTCATTCATTAAAAGAAACTCATGCAGTTAAGTGATATTTGTACAACAAAAGAGTTTAAACTTTAAAGATTATTAAGTAGGTAGTTATGTATAACAGAAAGTTTAAATTCTTCGAAAGAGGTTGTATTAATCTCATAAAACCCACTTAACAAACAAAGCTAATAAGAGTGCTGTAACGGGAAAAAATCTTTCATTTTGTCGGTAAACACTAGACCGATTGACTTCATGTTTTGTGTGTTGGTTAATTTTTAACTATTTATGTTTACGCGGGACTTAATCACGGTATTTTTTAATTACCTCTCATCAATATGTGTGAGAATCACGAAAGTTTAAAACTATATATAATTTTTAACTGCTTTTATAACTGCTTGTATACACCCCTGTGGGTTATCACCAGGGTCATACTACCCTGTGTGTGTGTGTGTGTGTGTGTGTGTGTGTGTGTGTGTGTGTGTGTGCGTACATGTGTGTGTGTTCGTGCGTACGTGTGTCTGTGTGTGTCTACTACTGTTGGCTTAGTATTGGCACATGCCGCGTGCTTAGACTTGGCAAGCGGCTCAGCAACGCAGAGCCGCTGGCAATTTCGCGCTTCCACGCTTTCCTGAACTTTTGCGATTATTACGTTAAAAATTTTGGCTGAGGAATTTTAAGTTGTTGTTTTATTATTGATTTAATTTCTCCATCCACTCTCGAAACAACGTAAACTATGTGAAAAAACACGAGGCAGTATCAAAATTATCTGAGATTTTCGTATGGCAAATTCGACAGCTCGACGTGTAGTTAGTTACGATAGAGAATCACACTACTGGTATACTGTGGATGTCGTAATAGGAGACTAATGAAATAAGTTAAGGTATAGTTTATTCAACAGGCTAGAAACCTATCACTATTTTACCTCTTTTCTCTAACTTGGTGCAACGCGATATTTTTTTCTAATGTGGTAACATATGCGTGTATTTGAGAGATTCTTTTATAAACAACATAAATAGATAGTTTCCTAATTGCTTTAGGTAAATGACGGTAAATCTTATAATATTTAATTTTAGGGGACATTAAATTCATTTATTGAGACTCTAGTTCTTGAATCGGTTTCTCTTGCTACATTATTACGATTAAGTTTCATTAAAACCATCCGATTGTTTTTGTTTCATTGCGTAGCACATCATCACATCCAACTTCTGCGTTTCTAATAATAATTCGATTACATTCTTTGTTATTCTTAGGCCAAGTTGAACCGTTCCAGGTGAAACTAACCCAGAGTTAATTTTGCGTCAGACGAACAAGCACGTCAAGCTAATCCAACGAACGTCCAATGAACTGTCTAACTCGGGTGGGTGCCAGTCGGCCTTTAGCTATGAATTTTAATTGACAATGCTCTTTATTGAAACAGACGTACCCTATCATTCACAGTCAAAAAATCACTTAAAGCTAGCCACTTCACCATCTACCATATAAGTGTAACATTGACACTTAACATTGAATAATCTGCAGAAGTCAACGAGAGTTCAACCATGATAATTAACGACTCATGTGAGATGGTCATAAAAAACTATTTTTTTATACCTTATCGGTTTAGGTAGTTAAAACAATGTAAACAATCTTCACGTGTCTTTTTATTTAAACGTACACTTTATAAATCGAAATCTTTACATTTTACAATTTAGGTGTGAAAAAATCATTTACTTTCATAATTGAATTGTATAGTGCAACGATTTTCATTTTTAGACTGTGTATTTCAACAAAAAGACATGTCAAGATTGTTTATATTGTTTTAACTACCTAAACCGATAAGTAGTGTCCGACCGAAGGTACAATTTTGGCCGAAGCCGAAGCCGAAGCCGATTAATCGGCTTTCATCAAAACCTTCGGCCGAAGCCGAAGCCGAAGCCGAAGGTGTGTTGACCCCATGTTGACCCTAAGAAATACGAAAAATTTACTAATAGTAAAAAAACGGCAGTAAATTATGTGCAGTTTTCGCTTCTAAATCAAGTGTGACTATGTTGTTATGTTATGTGTTGTCCGTAATTTATGTAATTAACTGCAAGTAATGCGATCGGGCTGGCGAAACGTTGTCCTGCTAACCGATGCGCACTATCCGTCTCGCTCTGGCATCGTTTGTTCAATTTCAAATCACAACTTGCAAACCTTCGGCTTCGGCCAAAGCTTCGGCCAAATTTTGGGCCGAAGCCGAAGGTTTGGCCGAAGGTGGTTTTTTTGGCCGAAGGTGGCCGAAGCCGAAGCCGAAGCCGAAGCTTCGGTCGGACACTACCGATAAGGTATAGGGTGTAACATTTTTAAATCTCTTTGTAATCATTAGAGTGATTAACTGTTTGATTTATTGCAGAAACCGCACACAATCACGGGTGCTGATCTAAAATATTTATTCCAGTGTTGTATCGATGTTTCCTGTGTGGTGTCGGGATAGAATAACACTTCCCCATTTCTTTCGTGGATGTCGTAAGAGGCGACTAAGGAAATAGGTTTAGGTTTGCTTTAGGCGACAGGCTGGTGGCCTAACCTAACCTGTCACTGTATACTACCTCTTCCATCTGTTTTCAAATGCAAACTTAGACGTGGCTACGGAGCGTGAAGTAGTCATAATCTTGGTTTTGTCTATGTCACGTTTCCTGTGCTCTGCCTACCCCATTTGGGAACATGGGTGTGATCGTAGGTATGTATGTAATGATGTATCTATAACTACCTACATAATATAATCAGCATGCTGCTGCGCCGCTGAATGTTGCGTTTAATGTGCGATTTTCGAGCCGCTTGCTTGATGCATGCTCGCAGCCTGTCGCAGTTAAATCCGTTCCCCTAAAAGCGACTACGTATTCATGGATGAATACCAAACGCTAAATCCAAAACCAGTCCACGGAAGTGAGTATCGGCTACATAACTACATTGCCATGGAAATTTGTGCTGCAAAGGCTATAGTACATAATTATAAATTACGCGTGTTAAAGTCGTAAATTGCGATAAATAAAATAAAAAACAACTTGCATCCAGGTGACATTAAGTTGTCATTTGTATTTTACTCTTAAATACGACAACCTGATAAGAAAACGCAAAAATAATCGAAAAGTTTGTATACTGCATTGAAAAACACCGATTGAGTTCAGGACATGACGACATATATTGCTAATTTTTGACAGGAAGTACCACTTGGAAAATTTTGATATTAAGGGAAGTAATAGGTCAATGTATAGACTATAACTAGACAAAAAATTAGAGGTGTCGCTACTTCACCACTACATGAAAAATATGTTCATATTTTTTATTTTACTTTTTTTCTTTTTTTTTACATTACAGCTGGCATTCATTTTTTTAGCATGGAAGCGTACATGATTAAGGAACACAATTTCAAAATTTGAAGCAAATCGCGTGAATAAATACCGAAAAAAACGAAATTAAAGAAAAAAGTTTAAAAAATCATAAGTCAAAAACTGTCACTCCTAGGATGTTGACACTCAGCATAAATATCCCTCACTATAAGATGTACTCACAAAAAAAATCTCAACCCATTTGGTCAAAGGGCCATTTTACTATGAAAATCCGACTATAGCCTTTGTCTGTGTAAGGATTATTTAAGTAGTTTTAAAGGACAAACTCTAGTAATCCAGATGAAAAAATATGGCTCTATAATGTATGCGTTATATTGCTACAACGTTTTTTCTTGGGTACTTGAATATAATATCTGTACAAAGATTCCGGACAGTCACAATGCTCAATGAGATGGAAACTCAGCGACTCGAACTAGAGTCTAAATTGACAATAATTACTATTTTAACGATACAGCTAGAAATCGGCCGTTTTCATAAATTCCCAGCAAGGACGTTTCAGAATAACAAGCAAAATATTATTTGGAGCAATTTCAAATATCCAGTTAACCAGGCTTCTCCCTTGTTCTTCAAATATAATCCCAACGCCCGGATTGTTTGCGCAAAATGAAAATATGATTCATATTTTCACCCTCATTGTCCTTTATAATGTTAAGCATTATTTAAACATCCGAGTTATAACGAAATGTGAACTTATAATGACTTTGAATGGCAGATGAAATGAACACCTATAACTATTATGTAGATTGTAAAAATACCTTTTTATGTTCCGAAAAAGCAATCTTAACAATTACATTTTCAACTATTCAACATGGCATCTGTCTGAGTTATTATCCATATACCTACTACTGATCAGATTTTGTTCCAACCTAGAGTTAGATTTTCCTTGGCTCTAAGAATCACAAAGAGGAAAAAATGAACCTCGATGGTCCATGTTCAAGAGCTGCGATGACACACAATCAGACACTGCGCCGTGGGGTTATGAACCAGATCAACCCGTAAATCGAGAAGCTTAACAGTTCATTGAATATTAAGATCTACTTGGCGGAAGGAAAATGGCAAAATAATTTGCAAACAAACACTGGTAAACTTACTTCCGTAATTCTAAATATGTACATGAAAATTTCATTCGCCCCCATTTTAAACTAGCGAATTGTGACATGGACGGCTACTAAGTATTTAACGTTATTCACGTAATAATAATAATCAAATAACACCAGAAAACACCAGAGACGCAAACGAGATGTGTGAATAAATCACCACTGGGAACCTAATGCAATACCTAAGTAAATTATTAATGTTTGGTTACAATACAGTAGTATATTTCGATTATAATGTAATTTCATATTTTAATTGTGAATTTTAACTTGCACTCTAAAATTATTACCAAATAATTCCTCTTTAGTTCACTTAAGTATTTTTTACTGTTCTCTTTGAAATTTCACTAACAAAATTTTATAATGACTGCAATCAGTGAAGCAATCAATTCACAATTCCCCTTCGCCCAGCTAAATGCTTCAGTATCACTTTGTCCGAAAACAAAGAACTGATGAAATGCCGTTGATATTTCACTGATTAAAAAAAGAATCCGTTCTAAAATAGACTATTCGTTTGGCGATGCTGTTTTTTATGGTGCTACAATAGCTCAGGGCAGTTTTTGGAATCTGTATTAAAATAGAGGATCTAGATTTAAAAACAAATTGACAATTTCAATATTTAATATCGAAGTAGAGTCATGTATCATATACTATCGGCCAAAGACAAACTTTGCAAGGTCTTAGAGCGATTTGTGTTAGGCTATTTTGGTACTTGTTTTGGTAAGAGTATATTATTTTGCCATTAATTGCGTAGCTGATTGAAATATAAAACAAATGTAAAGTACCTAATTAGCGATTTAAAGGTAGAAGAGAATATGACAGCGTAACTGAGAATGGCGTATTTTTTTATTTTTTTTAATGGGCGACATTGTGGTGATGGTTGTTTTGTTTGAATGCTTATCTACAATATCTACATGTTTCCTTAGTTAACGTCAATTACTTAGAGTAAAATAATAATTGCCCGTATGAAGTCCAGTTCAGAATGACAACTCGTGAATATCGTAAGCGGAAAATAGTTTACTAAAGTTTGCTTTTGTTCGATAGGCGAGCAACCAGTCACTATTATACCAACGTCTTTTATCTAAATTAAAACCTAATAGAATCGTGAAATGACCGTGATTTTGTTTATGTAATGTTTCGTGTAATTTGCCTGCCCTCTCTGGGAATACTATCTATATCTTAATGTCTACGTGTAAAATAAATACAACATAAAATAATAGGTAATCGACTTTGACACTACTTATTCGAACTATCGTACTGACGTTCAAGCGTCCCCCTAATACTACTTTCCAATGTTCAGTAAAATTAAGTTGCGAAAGGAACTAGGTATCTAATACCTTTGCCACCTTGAACCTTTCCACAATCCACTCCTTTACACCATCACATTGTTTTGATGAACAATTAGTACCTACGGTATGCCATAACGACGTTACTCTCCTGCCATATTGTAATTTCCCTATATTATCAGCTCAGACGACTTAAGCGAATGACCTATATTAAGGCTGATTTCACAGCTGTCCGCGAGACCCGTACGGGCTGTTGTTACGGGCGCCCGGAACGGGAGCACAAATGAGGAACTAGATCATCGTTTCACAGCAACGTGGAGAGGGTCCCGTGCGCACCAATGAGTCGCTGTGAAACGATGCTCTAGTTCCAGGCGCCCGTAGCAACAACCCGTACGGGTCTCCCGGAAAGCTTCACAGCTTCAGCCTAAGAAACCTGTATCGGTGATAGCTTCCTAGTGTTTAACATGACACTCGCGATGCGTAAAGAAATTGCTTTAGACGTGGGGTGTGGTGGTATGGGGTGGGATGAGTGCGTTGTCATTGCTTGTTAATTAACGTACTATGAATAAATTCATGAAAGTAATTAAAAAAAAACGGAAGTTGAATTAGTATCTCAAATTCGGCACACGCGGTAGGTGAAGCTTGCGGAGCGAGATTGTGTGGCTGATGCGCAATTGTATGTGGAATTTAGTTATGCCACCATTTTAGCAGTTTTTGTTTCAATGTGTCTTTGAATATTTTTCAGAACTATTACATGTACCTATGTAAACAGCTATTGAACAATCGTGATTTTTCTATGGAATTCGCCCAATCGGATTGGACGCCTAAGGCACAAACTAAACACAACAACCCGTGAAGGTGTGAATCCCTAAAGCCTTATTTACACGCTGCTAGATATACCGCGCGAATGGCGTTACATTGCACCGGCCGATCGATCACTCACAAATCCGTGCTCGCGGCCTCACAATGGAGTCCCATTTTCACTGCCTAAATAGGGCTCCCAGTAGAACTATTTTAAAGTAAATGCCTAAGTTGGTTCTTCAATAACTTCAGCAAATACAGCGACACAGATTTAGCGAGGGCCAAGACCGGTTCTTTTAGGATTGGTATCAAAGCGCTTGTGTTGTATATTTTTAACTAAAGCTTACTTACCTAGATAATAATCACAAATTTTCTTAACATTTTTTTTAACGAAAAATATCCATAAATGTTGTATTCCCATATTTGGCAACCCTAAGATTGCCAGGTTGTGAGTGAAGTTAGCGCCAAATCAAATCATAAAGTTCGCTTGTAGGGGTTGAGCTACACTTACCTATATTAGTATTACAGTCGGAATACTTAAGATCGGGCACCTTAAAGCTCACATTTGATAGCAACAGCAGCTTATTTATTACACTGAAGTACAGAAAACTGAAATACACCGTTGTTAATTAAAATTTTGAACGTTTACCGTCAGTAAGACGAGTGAGTAAATCGGAACAAATGAAAATGACGAACAAAGTTCGAAGATTTTTTTTTTCTAATGTCATTTGAGTTTCAGTTTTTTTTTAATTTAGATAATTCCAACTCATCATTTTAAAAGTAAACCATAAAATAAGACAACATAACCTCACCCCTCCGAAATTCCTTTGGTACCGATTCATACCAACTGCCCTGCAGTCCATCCTCACCCCGTTCTACAATTTGTTTTACTAGAGGTAATATTTACCTATGTCTCCATAATTTGCTAGGTACTACAATTATTTTAATATCTTTCTAATAATTTCATTATTTCATTGTAGCTTTACACAATTGACCTACACCAAACTAAAACCCTTAACTACTATGGTTCAGCTAGAAAAACTAGTGTATTTCAAGTCTCTTTCATTGCAGTTAATTTTTGTCTTTTAATTTCTTGCGTGTCTGCGACAAGGAAAAAGCTCATTTGATGGCTAGCGTTGACATGACAAGCAGAAATGACAAGCGCGAATCCCATTAGGCCGGCCACTCACGCTATGTGTTAATCGACGGGTGTACCCGCACAGTTCATTTGTGCAGGCATGAAGTTAACGAATATGACTTCTTGCCTGCGCAAGTAAAAATTAGGGTATTTTTTCCCATGTTACCTGTCGATTTTCATCGCTCGCATACACAAAACCTAGCCTATATGGTGTATGGTTTGTTTAAAGCTCGTTTAAAGCCTCTATCAGAACCAATTAAGATCACAATAATTGTACATTCTCGTTTCAATTTCATTAATTATTGATTTATACGGGGTATCTCAGAGATGCTTAGAATGCTTAACTGGTTTGGTTATGTAGAGAGGATGGATGACAGAAGATTGACTAAACAGATCTATGCTGGAAGTGTGAATGGATGTGTTGGAAGGGGAAGACCTAGATGGACGTTCCGTGACCAAATCGCGGACGTTTTAGAAACAGGTCAGGTCAAGAGTACCTGAAATCGACGAGCATGTATGAAGAAACTAATGAACGTAGATGAAGCAAAAGAGGTATGTCAGGATCATAGCAAGTGGAACAAAGTGGTCTCTGCCTACCCTGTGGGAAAGAGGCGTGGCAGTCTGTATGTATGTATGGTATGTATTATCCAAAAACACTAAGAGTCGATTTTAATGAAACGAAATAATATTTCATCCTTAGCCGCTTTTTTCATACGAAAGATTTATTGTCTTACTTGCGCGCAAAGAGTGACTTATTACATAACAAAATTTTATTCTTGCTCGGTGGAATCGGCGCTAAGAGAATTAAATTTTACATACATACATACATATTCTCACGCCTGTATTCCCTAGAGGGGTAGGCAGAGCACGTGAATTCAAAAATCCAGTGCCACGTTTAGCAATTTCAGGGTAACCAGACGGTTAAACGTGATATTCCAGTGACGGGTTGCTAGCCCATCGCCCACACCACAATACACTAAACCTGTCCCAGAGTCGACTGTTACGACACCCACGGGAAGAAAGGTGGAGTTTCATCACACTTGCTCGTCAATGGTGGTGTTACAAGCGCGTATCCTTCAGGACAAAGGCCTAAATAGTAACCGCGGGAGTTATCATTACATCCTAAGGGAGGAAAAGTTTAATTTAAAAAATTGCAAAAGTTAGTATAGGTACGTTAGTTCAGACTAAGGAGGTTACAAATGTAAAAATAAAAATTCTGCTATTAAAACTTAAGGGCCAGTTTTTAAATGCAAAATTAATGTATGCATTATGAAACTGTATTAATACTTTGGATGTATGCCAACGCGTTTTTTAATATGCATTTTTCGTTAATTTCTTTGAATCTTTTAGGCAGAATCTGGCTGTATGACCATTCGCATTCTGTACGAAACATAGTTCTTGTCTGTGGTATATGTTTAAAAAAAAGTGACAATAGACCTAAAAGCAGTGACAGCGCAAGCGGAATAGCGCGACGCGGTGACGTGATGTCGTGCATTTTCTTTCATTTTTAGTTTTTCCTCGCAAATGTGATGCAAAACATTGTGTGTAACTCGGGGAGTAAAGGATATTACAAACTCGAGTCATAAAAGCCCTCCGCCTGCGGCGTCAGGGTTCTAACAGACTCTCGTTAATAATATTCCATTTACTCCCCTAGTTTCTCAATGTTACTACTATTACTAAACTATTACTAAACCTAAAATCGGAGTAATAATTAGCACCCCTATCAGCTACCGATGGATAAATGTCAGTTTGTGGGACATTTACAGGTAAATGTAAATTGTAGTGTGGGATTCTCCCAGCGCTTTAGCCTTAGCCAATTTAATTCCAGAATAAAATGCGGTAGCACTGTAACACTGTAGCAATGCATCTTACATGGACGACCTTCACATATATAGTTGCTGCCAAATTGTTTCATAATTCTATAACTATAAGTTCTAAATTTATTGCTGGTTTAATTTTGTTTCTGAAGTTTTTATGGGGCTGACATATCCATGTACGAGAAAAAAAATGGCCGCTGCCGCTGCTGCTAAACTCTGGAATGGTTACCGTCAAGAGCAAGTTTAATGCGTTCGTTTGTCGTCAGGGAGCGCGCGCGCCGCCGCAACTGCGATTTGGACCGCGGCGAGTTGTCGGTGGTGCGACTGTCTCCAGTGAAGGCGCAGGCGCGGGCCGTGAGCCTGGCCAGGGCGTCCCGTCCTCTACCCTCGCTAGAGCCCGACACAGTGCTCGAAGAACGATCCGATCCCGAGCAAACGACGCTGTCACAAGTAAGTTGTCGGTGGTGCGTCTGTCTCCAGTGAAGGCGCGGGCGCGGGCCGTGAGCCTGGCCAGGGCGTCCCGTCCTCTACCCTCCCTAGAGGTCGACACAGTGCTCGAAGTACGATCCGATCCCGAGCAGACGACACTGTCACAAGTAAGTTTACTTTAACAAAAGAGATAGGATATCTATAATTGTTTTGTTTTGCGGTATTAGAAATAGGACTAAGGAAATAGGTATAATTGGGGCGACAAGCTAGCTATCTGTCTCTATTGTACCTCTTAACTTAAAACCCAAAAGATATGTATGCTAGTAGTGACGAACGAGAAATAGTTATTTGACTATGTAGCATTTCGTCTGCTTTGCCTACTCTATGTGGGAATATAGGAGTAATTTATGTATGTAGGTATCTTTTTTGTACCTACTCAATGGTGTTCTAGGTGTCTAGCGTAACTAACTAAACTCGTCCATGAGCTCTACGTCGAACTGTAAGATTTTCCATGTAATACGGATCATCTTGTGGACATGTATGTTTTTGGCATTTTGTCCGTTTCATATGACGTTGTCTAACATTGTCTTAAAGTTACCTCAAAACTATCCATCTGTGTAGCTCTGTAGGAATGTTAGTGAAACATTCGCAGTGCACACCCGAGGTAAGCGAATAGTGCAATTACGACGACTCAAAGACTATTGCAAAACTAGGAGTGCCTTGATCCACACTAAGTACAGTATACGATTTACTTGCTTAGGTACATTCGAATAAAACGTATGATAGCAGGGTAGGTACACCAAGTAAAAACAAATCTGAATAATTTTGTTACGACATCAAACAGCTAAAACTAACTTGGCAAAAAAATCTTGCCATCTATCTTCCCGTCTCCGTTTCTTCCGTAGATGTCGTAAGAGGTGACCAAGGGAAGAGGTTTATACTTTAGGCCACAGGCTAGCAGCCTATCGTTATTTATTATACATATATACATCGTTCATCTATGTGTAAAACTAATACCGAATGAGTATATTATATTGTCGGTATGAACAAAAACATCAGCGTTAAATCGATGAAACACACAACAAACGGCCAGTGTACAAAATATTTTGAGGTTTTGTGCCGCAGGAATAACTTTAACTATAAATGTGCCGCGGTACATTTCAGTTAGCTATTCCCGCCCATCGATAACAAAATACAATTTTCAATTTACATTTTGAAGTATTGATAATATATTATTATATTATGGATAAGCATATTGTCTAGTTGCCTATCTAGTGTGAGGTCGTTTTCTTTTACAGCACAGATTTATATCCATTTTCAAGCGCGAACGCTGAAACTTAAAAATCACCCCCCTGGGATGCCCTATGCTTCTCTCAGTGAATCAACACTGCCACCGAGCGAGCGATACTGCCAGACGAATTAACATTTCGCCGCCGGTGAATTTAATACATTCTTTATTTCCACACTCTCTGGAAATAATAATTCATATTGACATAATTCATTAATATCTATCCTAATATTTACTTATTTTCAAGATAATGCTTATGATGATGCCTGTGTGGTGTCGGCACTCCATTTCTTCCGTGGATATCGTAAGAGGCGAAATAGGAAATAGGTTTAGGTATGCTTTGGGCGACAGGCTAGTAACTTTTCATTATTATAGATACCTTCTGTTTTCAAACCTAAAATGTATGCTAGAAGTGGCTATGAAGCGTGAAATGGTCACGGGTTTCTGTGTCACGTTTCGTGTGCTCTGCCTACCCCATTTGGGAACACAGGCTTGATTGTATGTATGATTATGATTATTTATGATAATTTTAATACGTACCGGCTGTTTCGATACTCGTATGTATACTAAAATGTTAAGGACAAAAATAACATGATTGATAAACTGGCCGAGCTGACTTGAACTTTGCTACTTTGCTTTGCATGAAGATCTGATTTACAGTCAGTGAAAAAGTTGAAATTGAAATTAAAGCCTTTGACAGAAACTTATTCCGCTTCGGCGCAGACAGCAGTCTTCCCTTCGTTCACCAAATGAAGGTAGTAGCTCAAACTTTGCTATCGATTTCAGTCCAACAAGAGAGGTTGAACAAATGACCGTTGGAGCAAATCCAATTATTTTGATAGATATTTATTGGTTTAGGTACCTACTGCCTGCCCGAACTCGCCTAGTGTGAGTAAGCACACTAGGTACTCATTACCGTAATTAATTTCCCTTCAAATTAATTAATTTATGTTGTACATTTGCACGCATGCAGAAATTTAGTGCTACGCGTATTTTGTTTTAATAAAAACTAGGAAGTCTGTGTGGTGCCGGGTTAGAATAGTACCTCCCCCTTTCTTCCCGTGGGTGTCGTAAGAGTCGATTCTGGGAAAGGGTTAGTGTATTGTGGGCGATGGGCTAGCAACCTGCCACTGCAATATCACATTTAACCATCTGGTTACCCTGAAATTGCTAAACGTGGCACTGGATTTTTCAATTCATGTGCTCTGCCTACCCCTCTTGGGAATACAGGCGTGAGAATATCAAACTGCAATCGCATTATTTTGTTCAACCGGGTTTTAAAATCTAGAGGCAATTCGTGGTGGAAGGCGATTTAACATTATAAAATACTAGCTTTTGCCCGCGGCTCCGGTCGCGTTAAATTCCGGGCAACACAGAAATAACACTTAAACTGATTTTTTTTACACCATTTGTTACATTTATTGACGATTACCAAGGATCTCTAATTTTTTTCAAAATGAAACGTAACCTATGTCAATTCCGAAGAATGTAGCATTGTAATAGGGTATTTTTTTTTAAATCGGCTCAGTACTTTTTGAGCCTACAAACTACAGACATACAAAAATACAAACAAACAAACAAATCTTTCCTCTCTATAATATTAGTGTAGATGTAGATAATCTATCTAATTTTTACGGCCATTAAAAGAATTGGGAGTGACTAGCCATTTGGATTCCGTGTAAACTTTACTATCTTAACGTATCACATGACCTTAAAAAAGTGCAAGTCATCGGTATTGCACCAAACATTATAATTTTACTCAATTCTTCGTATCATAGAGCTTGATTGATCGTGTAAACAAATTTTATTGAACCTACCTATTATGAAATAATAAGGACGAATTTATTTAATTGAGCTCGGGTTCTTAGCCTGTCATTTATTTAAGAGGATAGGAGTCGCGCTACTTCTCCATACAAACGTAGTCCCCTGTTTTCTCCGTGAATAATGACATTAGAGCAAATTTTTTTTTCATTAAATTTGTATCTGTTGTGCCTATGCCCCTAGGATTTGCTTTTATCGATTTTCTAATTTTTTTATTTTTTTTATTTAGAATATCGATAAATGCAAATCCTAGGGGCATAGCCACAACAAATACAAATATAATGTAAATTTTTTTTGCTCTAATGTCATTATTCACGGAGAAAACAGGGGACTACGTTTGTATGGAGAAGTGGCGCGACTCCTATCCTCTTAAGTCAAGGAACTAGATTGAGTTCTGCCTCTATTTCTAAATGTTGACACTATTTTGTGTTAAAGCAAAATTGGCTTGATCGTTTTCAGCATGCAAAGTATTCGATATTAAATTTTTACTGCAGAATTATTGTCGCGCACCCTGCCTCCCCATTCGTGAATACAGGAGTCTATAAATACTGCAGAATTATTACTTTTGGATGTTTTTTGACAATAAAAACTATTTGTACCTTTTAAAATTTAAATACGAAATACATGGAGTATTTACAAAACAAAGTTCGAGTAAAAAGTGATTGCTAAATCTGAAACGTTTCATTTAATGTTAATCATAATATCACTTTAAATATCCAAATCATATCTTACTTGTAAGACAGACGGAGAAATTATTATCGCAAGAGGAGTTCTAAGTATTTTAGCAGCCAGTACCATTACCATGAGTTTACAGCGGCCGTTATCGCTACTGACGAAGTATACGATTTGAGTAAAGAATTTTATCAGCGTCGCTAGCGGTCACTTGTGGAAGTAAAATTCTCCATTCAAATAGTTTACACCGTCTCTAACGAATACAATCACTGTTAACTCATGGTGATTCCCCCAGTCCCATTTACTAACTACCCGTCTAGTTCCACACACCCGCCAAACCAGCTAGTAGTACAATGGTTTGTGACCTCTTCGTTCTTGGTTTCCCTTCCGCGTAGCATAAAAAATCACCAGTTCCATGGAACGAGAGCGCAGCGCCGATTCGCAACATTTATTCACCAAATAGGCCGCAGCAGTGCTTCCTTCAGATTGATGAGCCGATCATTCTTCACTAATACTGGGCGGCTAAGTGTTTAGTCGGCCCGAGGGTCACTCTGCTGACCTTGGGAGCAATGTTAAACTATTTGTCTCACAAATTCGATACTGTCCTATAATTTCAGTGGATGCAATAGTCGTGGCTCTGTTGATTATGCGATCACGATTTGTATTAATATTACCTTTACAATACATTTCATATTTGTTTGTGATCATTCATTGATGGAACATA
This sequence comes from Adoxophyes honmai, assembly GCA_005406045.1. NCBI lineage: Eukaryota > Metazoa > Arthropoda > Insecta > Lepidoptera > Tortricidae > Adoxophyes > Adoxophyes honmai. The sequence goes on from BHDV01010400.1 coordinate 286,521, forward strand.
AGTACAGTATGAAGTGGGAAGGAAACGCAGAAAGTAACCTATAGATACGAGGCGATGCAATGCGAAGTATTACTTCGCATTTGATAGATATTAGACGATTATTAACGTCAAGGGTCGGAAAATAGCGAATTGGCTAACCAGGTGAAAGTAAAAAAATCACGTTTTCATCAAGGTGCTAAAACAATTTGAAGAAAAACATATGTATTTAAAAAAATAGGCATGAAACATAAGTTTGCCAAAAAAAATTCGTATTCCTTCTAGCCATCCACTCCTTGGTTTTAAAAAATACCAGTGGATTTAAAAAAAAACACCATTTATCTGATTTCTGGAAAGATTTGATTGATGCCTCCATAGCAATGTAAGGGTACTATTTTTAGAACGTTCCGAAATCGTCGATTCGAATCGTCCATCATCGATTCCAATATTGCTGTTTCTGTGCAGGTGGAGATGACGCCAGACCGCGAGGTGGGCGCGATCCTGTTCAGCGCCGTGGGCGCGATGGGCACGGCGGCGGCGGCGGCGGCGGCCTGCGCGCGCGACAGCTAGCGCCGCGGCTCGGCGCAGCTCGGGGCGCGCTCGCCGCTCTGGGCCGCGCTCACCAGCCAGCCGCTCGACGACGCCGACGACCCCGACGGCGACCCCGAAGACCCCGACGACCCCGACACCGACGACCCCAGCTAGCAACTCGACGAACGCTCCGTAGCCGATATCGGGGAGCACATGAAACTTTTCCTAGACATACCCCTTAGGTTCTAGTGAATATCTGTCGCATATCCGCTTGTGAAGTGAGTGCTGGGTCGACCTAGACGTACCCCTCCAGTGCAGTGTAGTGGATGCTTTGAACTGGACGGACTCTCGCGTTCCGACCCGCGCCTCTGGGAGTAGGTGTACCTTAATGTTCGCTGTCACGGTAAATGGCTAATATCGGTGTTTAAGTAGAAATATATATTTATATGTTAAAATTACTTACTTAGGTGTATTAAAACTAACTCATTTAATTGTAATTTACTGAATTATCACGCACACGATTCATTATTAAAATAACACACATCATAGTAATTTTTGATCCCATATATTTGACTACGTTTATATTAAAATTATGTATGGATACTGTACATAGATGAGCCTGATGTAAGTATAAGAAGTAATTCATCAAATTAAATTAATAGTTGTAGTAGATAATAAGGTAACGTAGACGATGTCCCACGACCAACTGTAAACTTATGACGAGTTGAATTTAGCTACTTTCCCATATTTGTAACTAATTATAGAATCAATTTTAACTGTAATATGTGGTCTGTACCACCACACAAACTTGTAGGTACTTAGGAATAGCTTTGTTTTATTAGTAATTTATATTTTTATCATGTATGTATTTAAAAATTACAAAAACGCATTGTCAATAAATGAATTAAATTGTTTGGAGTTTTTGACTGCTAGTATGTATTTATATGTATAAGAATAGCATATAATTTGATGTCTGCACCCCGCGTTCCGTGATTGGTTCGGCCAGAGCCCCAGGCGCGCCTTGACCAGCGCGCGAGGTCGGCTGGACGCGTTTAAACAGTTTATAATAAACTCATTTCAATAAAGGTGAAATGTAACGGAGCCGGCGTTGCGACACCTGTGCGGCCCGTGCAGAACTCTTTTGGGCGCTTTTATATCTCGACGCGAGAGCGTCACGGCTCAATGGGGGAGTGAAATGTAGGTATGAGATTATTATGGACCCACTTTTATATGTCCGTGCATTCCCACGGCGACTTCCGATGGAACACGGATCATTTTCCCGAGTCTTTTGGTGGGGAAGTACATATTGTATAAAACAACCCACTGCTGATGCTTTGTTAATAATCAAAAGCAAGCAATCGATTGCTTAAAAGTTAATGTTGGATGGAATATTAAAAAAAATATTCAGATTATTGACAGACATAATTCAAGATGAAAATTGTTCCTTTACTTAACCATGTATGAAATTGACAATCACATCATCAATCGTGCGTCATTGTCCATATCATCGGCGACCACAAACAACAGCAAAAGTCACATCAGCATCACAATTGAAATGGCGCAAAAATATTCCAATGACATAACAACGATTGATCGTTTCAATGCCTCTATAAAAAGTCGGCTAGCACGGTACAACACGATTTGAGTCGTACTCGAGATACACTAACCTGTCACTGTCTAACTAAAAAAACGTCTGAAAACACCAGCAAGGCTATCTGGCGCGCGAGTCGACTCGTGCATATTACCCTGCTAAGCCTACTGATAAGGCACGTGTAATAGCAAATTGATTTCGGAATCCAAGATCGCATTTAGGATTCCATTCGTATGAAATTAAACGTCAAAATGCGATCTTTAATCTTGAATTCCGTTTGTTGAATGCGGCCCTGCGCAGCACAATAAATCTCGTCTTAAGGAAAAATCCGGGAACCAGAAACGTATCGTATCGTTTTTCAATCAACGTCTCATTCCGAAATAATTAGTTAAACTGACTCGCCCTCGGCTCTGGGGTGCGGAGGAATTGAAAAACTAAATTACCAAAACAAGCATGGATTTTGGACGGAATTGGACGGCACGGGGTTCCATTGGTTCCACGCGGGCGCCAGGGGTCCGGTACCCGGACATATTAGAGCGCGAGATAGGACAAACGATTAGACATTAGTGGGGTCCGCCGTCAACGACGAGATAAGGGTATCACCTAGTGTTGCCATCTGTCTGGATTTGGCTTACGTAGTTGGACTTCCGACCGAATTATGACCGGCTTTATTATTTGTTTGGATACAATACTTCACTCAGACCTCGAGGCAACTAGCTAAATGAAAATTCATCAATAAATACATAATTAAATACAACGTCTATTTAGTTTTTTCAGCCATATTAGTAGAGTTTTCCGTTTAAAAAATATTTGATTATAAATTCGTACGTTTATGTGGCTAGTAGATCAAAATATTCAGACGTATATGTTTTGTGTATCTTAACAAAAGACCTCGATGGCAAACTTAATTTATCTTATTTAATTTATCTTTTTCTCATTCTAAGCAAGCAGGAGATTTAATATACATATGTAATTAAAAACATGTATTAAAAACCGTAATACATATTTACACACACACACACACACACATCTTCACGCCCGTATTCCCAAGAGGGGTAGGCAGAGCACATGAATTCAAAAATCAAGTGCCACGTTTAGCAATTTCAGGGTATTCAGATGGTAAAACTTGATTATTGTAGTGACAGGTTGCTAGCCCATCTCCTAGAGGCCGCGAAACGTAAAATAGTTACGGTTTTGTCCACGTGGTGTTTCGTGTGCTCTGATTACCCCATTTAGGAGCACCTGCAAGGGCGATGTGTGTATGATTTCTCCTTTGTATCTACTTAGTCTATTCTTCACAGACCTACGCGCAGGATACGTTTCCCTTGACTTTAATAATAAATAATAGCGTGCGTCCGTGACTACAACAGTGTATACACTTGTAAAGAATAACCTACTTTTAAGTATATCGAAAAGGTATTTTTATACGCAGATAAAGCTTCTTGATTTAACTCTTACCTCATCAAACTCATGCATTCCAAGCGACATGAGTCGACTTGCCATCCTCGCGACGAGCCCAAAAGCAGGCACAGGCAGGCAGCGCGCCCACTCGTCCTCGCCGGCGAGCCTTGGCACATCTCCCATATTCGCAATCAATTTTATCACACTGGTGGAAATTAACTGCTTTACCGAACCATTATAAGTATCAACCGTAAAAGGTCAACGCAGTTTAAATTTACGTTTTGCGCCGAGCGCACGCGACCTGTATTAATGCATACCGATCCACAGTGCTACACACACGGGCCTCGGGCACCTGTCCCTCTCATGACCCCGACACCTCGGGCCAATATGGTGTTTGTGAACAATAGAAAAGGATGTCATTAAATATTTAATACACACTTGTCAACGTGTATCGTTGTAGTGATTGAGGTAAGCGTAGGTATATGGTTTTCCTATCGATATTAAATGTCCCCTTTTTCATTAATAACTCAGACGGGTCACCTGTGTTGCAAACTTTCGAACAAATTGACCCTTTCTGTTAGATCCTCAATTATTACTAAGCACTTGGTACTAAATTTCCATGACTTTATTAATTAAAAATGACGCTTTGCGAAGGTAAATTTTCATGTTCGAACATTTGCGGTAATTGTAATTAAATTAAGCTTGCGTTTTCATTGTCATTTTAATGATCTCATTCCATGTCCACTTCATTAAACCATTCGTACCTAATTCTGTGTGCTGTATTTTTTCAAGAATAGACGTAATTTTGTATCGAGTTTTTAAATTCCGACATCAAAATAAATCAACACTTAACAGTCGTCACTCCTCGAAGATCAATACGAGTAGGAAGATACGATAACGACACCGCCGCCGCTTCCCACGCTAGAGTCTGTTAAAAAATTAAAGATCCGGAGTTCGCAACGCATATAAATTTACTCATAATTGTCCCGAATCAAATCGTCACCAACGGGAATGAAGCAATTTGCACTCGTATCTTTTATTTACTTACAGCACCGATGCAAATGAAAATCGTACAAACTTTACGAGCCGCGAATTCCCGATCCAGCCATCACGTAAATGGGTAAATATTCGGGCGTTTGAACCGCTGTCATTATTCTCAACACTTTTTTTATCAGATACTGTTGGAAATGTGTATATAATAGTCTAGTGTGTACCTATTTGCAAGACATAGACACATTATGACACACTTATTATACCAATTTCTAAATAAATCTAATAAAAAAAGTGTTGAGAATAATGGCAGCGGTTCAAACGCCCATATATTTACCCAAATGGATTAAAGTATGGGCACCCCCATTATTTTATTAGTCTGGATAATTTGGTGAACTATGAATTTTTAATTAACTAGAGCTACTACTAAAATGGAGTGTTTAGAGGGCAGAGGGCAGCTATGTTATGAATGTAGAGCTATCGGAGGGGTAGCTTTTAGACTACTGTTGCCTAAATAATACATTTTTATTACAAATAGAGACCTATTCATATTCATAATTATAAGTGCTGATGCATAATTTACCCAACTCCCTTCAATGTGAAATCATATCTCACCCGAACTACGAGGTGTAATAGAATGTCTTAGTACTTAAATATGACTATTTCTTTAAAATTAAAAAGTTAATTACCTACCTAGTTAAATTAGCGTAAAAAGTAAAAATAAAAGTCAAAATTTGAATGTCAGATTTGTCGTCCTTATCCACTAAATTTTACATATTAAGTACTCACCGATAGAAAAATACCCTACACCCAACCGTCCTTATTTTTGTACTTTATTAGCTAAGTTTTTTACGTTGAAGAGTACACAGACCAAGCGAGACATTATAAAGAGAACAAATCCTAGACTATTTTTACGATTCGGGGGCACTATTAGCAATTTTACGGCTTTATCTAAACACATTTCACTATTGCATGGGTTTTCCTGTTTTATAATAGTTACTTTTTTTATATGAGCCGAAAATTATTATTAAACGTGTCCATTACGACCGAGTGACTAATTCACACGACGACTGAAAATAACACTGAAAACTGAAAGTTACAAAAATAATCCGCAGATATATGACAGCCTATAAACTTTTTCACGGTTGGTGGCGCAGACAAAGGGCAATGCAATATGCAGCCGTGAAAAGCAAAAATACTTTGCGAACCCTGTTAAAAAAATGTCTCAAGTTGGTAAAACAATGCGTTTGATTTATAATTTTCAATTACCAAGTGACCAACTTAAAAATTAAACAAATTTATTAAATGGTTATAAATAATCTTAGTTCTATGACATTACTTAGTTCATAAAATAAAACTTGCGCCAAAAACATGCAGAATAATTAACTACATTTTGTGCAACAGTATCAAATAGTATTTTACTAGAGTGCTTTTGTAAGAATATGGTGGGAGATAATTTGGCTATTAAGTATAAACTGTCGAAAATGTGAAATGGCGAAAAACTGTTAATACCATAATTTTTTCCCCATTTTTTTTTAATTAACACGTTAAAATGTAGTTCTAATTAAGCTTAACGTGTCATGTTCTCTACTATAAATATGTATAATGTTAATAAGTGCTTGATCATCCTTGCATTATCGACTCGAGAAGCATAGGATGTGATTTTTTTATTTTTCGGAATAGGAGAATCAAATGACGAAATGACCAATCGTAACCGACAAATGACAAATCGTACTGTCAATTAGACGCCTCTGTCGAATCTTCACTTCCGACCGCAATAAAATTCGAGTCGAGAATATAATTTAAAAGTGGTCGCAGTTAGGACGTGGTAATATTGTAAAAATGTAGGTAACTAAGGCAAGCAGTGTTACAATTCCCATATTAAACTTGCAAGCAATTTGTACAACTTTTAATTAATGTCGCAATAAAATAACAATTATCGCAAAAGCAAGTCAATGTAATGCCATTATTAGGAGCATGCAAGTGAACCGTTTCAGTCGTTAAATCGACGCTTGAAAGGCAAAATGGAATTAAACGACATTTCGCCACATCAGAAAACAATACTGATTTCTACCATAAAAGTGTTTATACTGTTTCAAGCGTCGATACGAGTATACAGGGTGGAAGGGGACGACGGACCTTCCCGGAACTATAGCGTTAAGAGGTACATAGTCGATCTGTGATGGTTATAATCATAAATTAAGTAAAGAAAAAAAAAACAACTTCACCCATTTTTCATGGTTGTGACAACCCTACCTACCATTTGCACCTCGACTATGTAAGGCGGGAAAACTCGGAAAATTTGTTTATTTTCGAACGTTGACGTTCCCATAGTGATATGGTGATAGATAATTTAATGATGCAAAGACGTCAAATAATCCACAAACAAAACGATTTTAAAATAAGTTTTATTATTTACACAATTCACATCAGTTTACACATTCAGTTTCACAGTACGTTACCCTCACATTCGGTGTTCAAAAGTCCCTCCGCGTCTTATTAGCCCGTGCCCGAGTATGTCGGTGTACTTTAGATAAAATGTGCTCTTCATTATTTTTTCTCCGGAGATCGTTAAAAGCATCAGTTATTCGTAGTCACATCTCGTCCGCAGTATCACATTCAGTTTTGTACACGACGTCTTTTACAGAGCCCCACAGGAAGAAATCTAAACACGCGAGGTCCGTAGATCTCGGTGGCTAACGGTGCGGTCCGAACCTGCCTCTTCAGCGATCACCAAACTCGTTGTTTAATTTCATTCGCACTTCGTGTACAAAATTAGCTGGTGCAACATCTTGTTCGAACCAAGTGACTCTTCTTTCAGTGATATGTTTCTCACTTATATGTTTCTCGATATCGACGCAAAGCTTTAGCCGCGTTATTATTGCACACCGCGTAAAATAAAAGCAAATTTAAATATCCACGAGGATTTAACAAAGGTAAGTTTATTTGAAAGATGACATAAGTAAAAATTACTTTTGTGCTTTTTTAAAATTCATCGATGGTCAATAAATCAACGCAAAGAGGTTCCTAAATTAAGTTCCTAATATCGTCTTAATTTTTGTTATTTAATAAACATTTCTCGTGAATGTTTTTAAATTTGAAATTGGATGAAAATTAAATATGCCTGCTCAGCGCAGCTCAGCAGCACAATTTCAATTTATTCGCAAATAATTTTTTGAACTTGATAAAACCTATTTATCAACTTAGGTAAACTAAAATGAAATGAGGTTAATTCTAGATTGTTTATGAAGATTGAGCATAATTATGTCAATGTCGCAATATTTCAGAAATGTGTCAAGGGTTGATTGTTTACAAGTAAGTTCATTGACCCAATCATATGTTTAGGGTTGAAACAAGTAGTTTTTTCTGTGAATGTTTAACTGGCTGTAATTTTAAAACGGCTGCTTAAATTCACATAGTTTGTATGGGGGACATGAAGTGTTAAGGCTAAACTATCTCCCATTTTCGGAAAGGTCCACGGTGCCCTTCCACCCTGTATACGTCACAACTACTGCACACAAAATTACCACAGTTCCGTCTACGGGAGCGCCTGAGGCTCGTGATGAATTGAAACTTGTGCATAAATTATTATAACCATTAAAACTATCACGCACTACAAAGTAATACCTACGTAATTTAATTACACCAAAGCGAGGTAACACTTAAATTAAATCATTGAGCTGGTAAGGACACAGCTTCGCAATTTACGGCTATTTTCTAAATGTGGGATATTTGTAGCGCGTAAAGAATCCGTGTTGCCTTCCGCTTCGGCAACATGGTAAAGGAATTTTACTTAGAATCATTCGTTCGGACTGACTAACGTTACAGTTGAATTCATCTTATTGGCAGCTGTTTTATTGCATTAAGCCCCTTGCGTTTTATTTATAAAAAAAGGAAACGAACGCGGAGTGAAAGAAAACTACATCCATTCAGACAACTCGATATTGTATTTATGAAATGTACCTATGCACTTAAGTCGAAAGCAATCTCAACAGCAAGTTGTTGCAACACTAATACCCAAATATGCAAATTTTAAATGTTTCAACTTATCTGCGCCAGCGCTCGATATTCGCAACTTGTTTACGATTACGACTAGCAATAACATAAGGTTCAATGTCGATTAAGAAATACCTGTCTATAAATTAAAATCATCAATAAAATTTAGCAAACCTGTTGGCTGAGAGCAATGAACGATCGAGTGCGCCGAGCGTTGCATCGATGGCCTTGTCAAACGCACTACCGCCTATTTTTTTATCCCGATACCTAAAATTTCGGAACTGAAATGAATTCGAGCCAAGCATAGCGGGACAGCACTAGTTGTGACATCGCCTTGGGCTGACAAAAAGGTTTCACAGTCACCACGCACCGAATGGATACACTTGTAGTTGAAAATGTGATTGAAACCGAAAACAATAATACCCAATAACGAAAGCGAATACCTAGTTCATTCAAATTAAGAAACGTGATGTTTGTCATTTGCGCTGTATAAGTACCTACTTACACAAACTTTAAATAGATAAACCATTTGACGCAGATTTACGGTGGCAGAGACACATAAAAATGAAAAGGCTAAACTTTCAGAGACTGTCAACTGTTTGGATGTTTAATGTCCCTCTGACACGCTTTGAGCTCATTTAAACTGAGTTTGGCTTTCGGTAGGCGAGCAGTCAGGGGTGGAGATTACGTTCATTTTCCTAAAGGTGTTTGCGTTACAACATGCTGTAATTTCGAAACCGAAGGCAAATATTACTAACGAAGTCGAATAAAATGTATAAAGTCTTCTTATTAATAAATCATTCAATTCTTTACAAAAAAGGCAATTAAGCAAATTTTTCAACGTATTTTTGATTAAGTAATGCTGTTTTGATATAAAAATTTCATGACTTAATTTATAACAAACTCAATATCAGATGAGGTATCACTTTGAAACGTTTAACATTTTCCACGAAAAATTCCCAAGGTTCATTTAAAAGTCATAACAAATTCCCTTTAATTTCCAGACGGGTGGACGTTAATTAGCTCGGCGTTGGAACAACTGAGCTATTATAATGATTGGGACAGAGGCCCAAGCCACTTGGGCCGCGTAAGTGCATTACTGTGTTGCCGCTTGCATTTCTCTGTCGCCTCCGAGGACTATGTTGCACTTCTGTAAGTACCAATTCTGTGCACATAGACAGTAACGCCAGAAATAAAAAACTAAATACCTAACTAAAATGTTTTGATAGTAGGTAAATTATCGTTGTTTATTTCTTATTTTAAAGTTGCAGGTACATGGGTTGCATAACATGTCGATTTGCGGCTATTGAAGGGAATTAGTTTTCACTTCACAATAGCTTAAGTTTATTATTTCAAGGCGAGTACGGAATCCTCGCCCTCATGGAGAAATGACTCTGTTCTGTGACCGCCGCCTATCAGTCCGTTTAATAATTAATTACAAATAAATTATTTTTATGGAAATCAAAGTCAAACAGCCATTGTAGCACTGATCCCCAAATGTCCCACTCTAACCAGACTTGTGCGAAAGAGACAGCAAACTCTAAACCCGAGGTAAACGCTAGCTAAAGCCCCAGAGAAAAAATAAACATAAAATGCAGATCCCTTAGTGATCCACTTCGATTCGCACTTTAGCTGGTGATGGTTAGCAGAAATGGTTGCATTTCGATACGTCGCATTTCATTTATCAATAACTAGGTACTTACTTAAAACAGAACTAAAGCTTCTGACTACTGTATAGGTACAATCATGTAATTTTACTACATTAATTAAAGTTCAAATATCTTTCAAGAATCCCCAACATGTATTCCATAAGCCTTTGTTTAATAGAGAGCAAAACGGAAGACCTCAACTCTACAAAATAATTATTGTGAGCAATAATGTTTATTACTACAGTAAAAAAAAACAACCATTTGCTTAGTCTTACGACAGAAGAAGTTTTTGTGTCTTTACCAGCAGTCCAGTTTCAAAGCGGTTAACTATGACTTGAGCAACCACAGAAACCTGTTTCAATGTTCATCCATGTATTTATGAACTAGTTGGCAATCCGGTGAAATTACAAGTAAACACCCGGTGCTACCAGTAAAGTGAACGTACACACGTAGGTACATCACCTCTGCATTCCCTTATGGGGTAGGCAGAGAATACGAAACGCTAATCGCATAGACAAAACCATGATTATTATCACTTTTTGTGGTGTTTGACAGGATATAGAACTCACCTTAAAAATACTATATCTTTACTTATTTTCTTTGTCGCCTCTTACGATTCATGGAAAAAATGGAAAATTATTCTAAACCTGTTACATAGCGAAGTAAAAAATACGTAGAAAATTATCCGTCTTTTAAATCCAAGGTAACTCTGCTACCGTTTACTTGTTTATTTCGTTCCCGAGAATTTAATCTGCATTATACTGAATCGGTGGGTTAAAGGAAGTCAAAATTACGTAAATAGCAGTTAAGTATCATCCGAGCAATTTACGTGACACAACTTAATTCCCCATTTTCATGTATACAGTGCGGCGCCGGCCCAATAAAACGATTTCGTAATCATTATCACCAAGGTTAACACATAATCGTAATCACGAGGGTCAACACGTAATCATGATAGTGAAGGTCAGCATATAAACAATTTTGCCGCGAATTTCTTCTCGGATTACGTGATCGATACGAAGCGGGGTTCATGCATAATGCTCTTATGCCTTAGCTCCAAGCTCCAAGGCCCGGCAAGCGGCACATAAAAGGTTGAAATTATCCAATATTTTAAGAATTTAGATTTACTTCCGCCGATGCCCGCGAAATTAGATCGGGGGAATACCTACGTTACGTCACGACGGTAAATTCAGCATGCCGCTGATTGCCTCCCTTATTTATGAATTCGTGTGCGTATGGTTTAATAAATATACATGAGAGGAGATACCGTTCGTACACCGCCGAAATACAGGTCAGGTAGGTACCTGCGTTTGACGTTCATACGAATGCAGTAGATATTCTTCTTATATTGCAAGCTCAATTTTGTGTCTGTACTTTGTAAACTTATAGAAATAATCATGATTTTCAATAACCCAGATAGCGCAACTCGAGGATTACCTATTTCAATTTGCAAGCAATGCATGATGCCGTTCATAGGTAACAGTTTAAGCGCTTTGTTCAAACAGGACATCTTTCAAAGGGACCGTTAAGTTATCATTAGGTACTGTGGGTAGGGTACCTACATTATCGCTTTGAGTCTTTCAGTGGTGAGGTAAGTACTTACGTATGACATGTCAAACACGGCTTAAAAGTGAACGGATATATGTCAATATCGCTCCCTATACTATTCAATGAGCTAACACACACAGCGCAGGTAACTTATATTTTACCGACAAGTACCGTATCTCTTGGCACCGACATATGGAAAGATGGAATTATACGCAGATAAACTATTAAGTAAGTAAGTGAGTAAGTAAACACTTTATTGTACAAAAGGTAAGAATACGAAATACAAAACTAAAATATACAAATGAAATGGCGAAGTACAAAGAATCAGAATCGAAAGAAGAGTAGAAGAATGAGTGAATATTATCGTATCTGCTTAGTTTGTGACTCGCTATAGAGTACATAAATTATCAATAATTAATGAAGTTGACTGTACCAGTGTACCTAGATCTAAAAACCTATTAGTGGGTATTCCAACGTAACACAGTGTCGTGTTAGCAACTATAGATCCCGAACTGCCGGTGTGAAACATTTGCATAAAATGGGTTTGCGTAGCGCGCACTTAATAGACCGGTCCACTACTGGTCATGTCCTCGGAGGACGAAGTGTTTGCTCGTATCAAAGCGCTAATTGTTCCCTTGGTAAACGCTACCATCCTCGTGAAATAGCAAAGAGCGTGTTTAATAAATGGACAAAGTTCGCTTCTGTTCACTTTGCCAGACAGGTACCTACTACGATAAATGTTTTCTGAAGATCTTATTAATCGAACAGTTTTGCTTTGATTAATGATGTCGGTTAAATACTTATTATTATTAGATTGTTCACTAACCGGCTCTTTTATTCTTAACTAGCTGTGCCCGCGACTCTGTCCGCGTGGAATATTGACTTTGGATAATTTTTCACCGTTTTTTACACATTTTGCAGTGTTTCTTCGCTCATATTAGTCACAGCGTGATGTTATATAGCCTTCCTCGATAAGTGGTCTATCCAACACATAAATATTTTTTCAATTCGAACCAGTAGTACCTACCTGATATTAGCTTGTTCAAACAAACAAACAGACTCTTCATCTTTTATAATATTAGGATAGAAAATAGATGACAACAACAGGTTTGTTTAGCAAGTCGAGTACCTTCTGTAGTTAATCTCGGTGAGTATTGTAAGCCTTCATATTTCTTGTCACGTTGTCGTCATAAGGTTGCTTTGATTAGTGCTCAAGTCTCAAGACTCAAGTCTTGGCTCTAGGTAGTGGACCAAGTATTGTGCCAAGGCTACAGTCATCTCATTCATATTAATTTACTCACCTCGCTGTACACTGTTTTGCATCAGTTTGCAAACTTTATTCAAATAAGTTTACCCGTGCCTAAGTATTTGGTTAAAAATAATGTTTCATTATGCGTACTGCAAATTAACGAATAGGTACGTAATTATCGCAATTTTATGTTTAATTTGTTCCGTAATTGTTCCGTAACAAATGTCAAGCGACATGAGATAAGCAAGTGAAAGTCTTTCAAATCCTAGATAGGCGTTTCTAGGATTCTATGAGTATTAGGCTAAGAACGCACTACGATTTTTTGTCGCGCGACAATTTTGTCGCAGAAATGCAACGTAAGGGTTTATATGTCATCGCGCGCACTATGATGAA
>BHDV01010400.1:299878-341210 GCA_005406045.1 Adoxophyes honmai
CGCGATGACATATAAACCCTTACGTTGCATTTCTGCGACAAAATTATCGCGCGACAAAAAGTCGTAGTGCGTTCTTAGCCTTAGCGCCTGTTTAGTTTACTACTAGCGATTCTTTTTGGCGAGTTGTCACGGCATCGCGGTGATTATTTTTAACTGACTTCAAAAAAGGAGGAGGTTCTCAATTCGTCGGGATCTATCTTTTTTATATCATTATCATTATTATGTTTTTTTTTATGTGTGTACGCTGATTACTCGAAGACGCCTGGACCGATTTGGAAAATTCTTTTTTTGTTTGAAAGGATATAGTTTCCAGGTGTTCCCATTGTCAGCATATCTTGACCTGATGATGGAATATAAGGGAAATCGAGGGCAACCCTCAAATTTTATAGGCACAGGTAGTGTTTTTAGTACATTTATCAAAGCTACACCAGTATTTACGTTTGGCACTAAAAAGAATATGACTGAGATGATGATGGAAGGTCAACTCCTTAATGTTCAGGATTTAAAGGATAATTCTTTCAATACTGAATGCACCTGCAGACTGGAAATTATAATTTCAGTAATTAGTCAGGCCTGCTGGTGATGGAAGGTCACCCTCATTAGACAAATGCTTTCAGTATATCACAAAGGACCATGGGCAACTTTGTATGAAGCCTGGTTCCGAAACCAACAGAGCTGACACTTAGGTCATTAAATAGGTCTTTAACTCTACTTTATTTCATTGTATGGGCACCAAGTCGAATTCCATGGGAGAACTGAGATATTTATATTTAAATCTTAGTTTAAGAGTCAATAAAATCTATTAAAAAACAGGTTTAGGGTAGAGTTAGTGTGTAAAATAAAAATAAGTTTTGTGAGCAATTGATGGTTTTAAACATAAAATTACCGTGAGACTCACTCATAGTAGATCTACTCACGTGTTTTTATATCGAGATTAGCTCGACATGTTTCGAGCCAATCCGTGGCCCATCATCATAGACGTGCACTGCGCGCTGCCGCTCTTTCCGTGCAACTGCTAGATACAACGAACGCGGTCCACAACTACCCACATTTTCTCCAACACATTCACTATTATTGTGAATATAAATATTCTCCGAATGCATTTTTCGTAGCTAAAAGTACTGAACTCACCGTGACTAAAATACAAATATCTTAGTTCTGCAATGGAATTCGACTTTGTGTCCATAATAATGAAATAAAGTAGATTTTAAGACCTAATTATTGACATAAATCTCAATGCTGTTGGTTCCAGGCCCATTTTGACCATGGTCCTTTCAAGTCGGTTTTTTTTTGTTTCAAATTACATATATCGCAATATGATCGCCGCGAGCACGCGGCGAGTAAGCTTGTCTACTTCATAAACAATCGCGGCGATATCGCAGCTTGCTCGCCACGTTCTCGCGGCGATTATTTTGCGATAAAATAATCGCTGCGATGCCGCGACAACCCGCATCGCCTAAAAATCGCCGAAAAGAAGCGCTAGTGTGAACAGACCCTTACATAAACACTCGTTATTCGTGGCTCATAATTTTAAGAAAGCAAGAAACAAAATAAATAAATGCATTCATTTAAGTACTATAGATAAATATAAGTCTTTCTTGCGATCACTGTATCACAAAATAATAATTTCATGTTAAGTCTATAGCTTATCTATGTTCGTGCTAACTTGCAACATATTTTGAATTAAAACAGCGATTCTTGCGGATTTAATAGCTTACGGACAAATAAATCCTTTTAACGCGTTCCTTGCCTAAACATCCGAGGATCCGGGATAGTAATGGATTCCAAAATAAACAAGCAATGAAATGGGCAAACAGATGTGTTGAATGTTAAATCGTAACTGAGAGAACCATTTCGTAACTTTGTGGAACTTCTACAATGGAACGGAGCGCCTTGCTGAGATTCCCAGACCTTGACTGATATCAATTTGATCACACTTTTATTTAAAAAGGTTCAACAATGTAACCGTTTAATGTATAATTTACTAAACCTCCTTCTCGCATCGTTGTCATCAGTACTGAGGCTCGTGATTGCCTCGACGCAGCATAATGTTTTAATTTACTAATATTACAACACATTCAAGCCCTCAAATTAGTTAAGTATACGACCGGAATAACTGTTACGGAATTTGCTTACTACCGTAGCCAAGTAATTAATTTGACAGTGTTTACGCAAACGAGTACCTAAAGACGCAGTGCCTACCAACTGCCTCGGCGGAAAACCCACTGTGGTAGGTACTTTATGACGAGACATGGGTTACTGATTAGCAGATTCAGCCGTTAACATCCATTTATATTCTTAGAGCACGCGGAGACATAAACCATCAGAATGAGAACAAAGATGACCTTCGAAACTAAGTGAACGCAATAGGTAACATTTATGAGATATCGAGACATAACATTACGAGCTGTTTAACACACAACCCCATGCACAATACCAGTTCTAGACTGATTTAATTTACTTTCATCTTTAATGTACGGTCACGGACTTTAATTTATGAGCCACCATAGAACCGTCACAGCTTATACTTAATACTGTGGAACCGTTTCAAACAAGAAATCATTACGATTTCCCTTTATAATTAATGGGATGTCACTATGACGTTTACTGTGAATTGATTTCATGGTGGCTCATGAACTTAAGTCCTTGACTGTACCTACACCCATCAATAAAATATGTACCTACATTCAACTAGTATTTGTCATTCTTGTTGCAGGGATTACAAAGAAATGAGATTGATCAACCGAAAACAAAATGCGGCGAATATTGTACTTCTACTCGATTGTCGTGATACACGCAATGACGCCTTCAAAAGTGTTCGATTTCTGGACCGACATGTTTCGGCCATTGCCTCGGTCCCCGAAGGAGGGATTTTTGCCCGATTACACCCCGCTAGATCAAGAGGAGTTCGATTTTATTGTCGTTGGAGCGGGCTCGGCGGGCTGCGTTCTAGCTAATAGATTGACCGAAGTGAAAAAATGGAAAGTTTTGTTACTCGAAGCTGGGGGCAATGAAAATTTCTTTTCCGATATTCCTATATTTGCAGCTTTTCTTTCCTTAACACCCATGAATTGGGGTTACACTTCCGAACCGCAGGAAAAAGCGTGTAAGGATCTTCGAGGCAAAGTCTGTTTTTTACCACGCGGAAAAGTACTCGGGGGCAGCAGCGTATTAAACTTTCTAATCTATCAGCGGGGGCACCCCGACGACTACAACGACTGGGCCAGAATGGGCAATGAAGGCTGGGGCTACTCCGAAGTGCTGCCATATTTTAAAAAATCGGAAAATATTCGGATCCCTGAACTGATGAATTCTTCATATCATGGCAGGGGCGGGTACTTGGATATAGACTATGCCCCATATCGGTCTCCCCTTGAAAGTATCTTCAAGAGAGCTGGAGAAGAACTGGGATATGAGTGGAGCGACCCGAACGGAGAGAGCGTTATTGGGTTTTCGAAGCCCCAGGCCACGATGCGGAAGGGCAGACGATGCAGCACTTCGAAAGCCTTTTTAGAGCCCATCCGTTTTCGACCTAACTTGAAAGTGTCAAAGTTTTCAACTGTAACAAAACTATTAATCGACCCCAACACGAAAACTGCATTCGGTGTTGAATTTATAAAAGGCAACAGGAGGTGATGTATGACGTTTTTATTTCGATGTACGTATTAATTGTTTATGATGTTAATTTAATGTATGCTTCAGTGTAAACAATTGACTTCCCAAACTGCGAGATAGTGTAAATTTTGTTATTAAAACTATTAATTAATTGTGGAACTCCACAAGGTAATAAATACCTTGGGAATTGTGAATGTGATTAGTTATTAGTAGGTAGGCTTTATTTGATTCTTGTAGGCATTTAGTTGCTTTTTCCAAAACGTCTCAAATTTAAGGTAGGTAGGTAGGTACGTACAATTATTTTACATTTACTTTTTAAGTACATTTAAGTAGGGATTACCACTTCATCAACTTTTTTCTTTATTTAATAATATTTAGATATCGGTTGAATTCCAAAGCGTCGTCATTTCAATTCAATTGTTTTATAATATTTTAGACAGCAAATATTTTCGCAGAGATGTCCGAAACAAGTTGTTAGTCTATCTTTGAATAGGCAAATAAAATACATTTTATCTGTTGTTTAAGGTTTAAATGGCTGAAAGGCTCGCGCCTTCTTGTTTTTATTGCGCTGGGTTTGTCGTAAATTAACTTTCTGATCTGACGAAGTTTTAATTCGCTTCTTAGGTATCGAGTTCGTGCTCGCCGCGAAGTAGTGCTCGCAGCTGGCACCATCGGCTCAGCTCAGATCCTGATGGTGTCAGGAGTGGGCCCCGCGGCGCACCTTCAAGAAATGGGCATCAAACCAGTTCTAGACCTCCCCGTGGGTCACAATCTCCAGGACCACATCACGTTTTCCGGGAACGCGTTCATCGTGAATGATTCTCGGCTTTGCGTGAACGATGTAAGACATTAAGACAAGAAACCTCCACCGTTAAGGAAATTGCTTTCAGAACGCGGAGCGTTATACTTCCTTTTGTGCTTTCGCAGTCATCGAGTCGGGTACCGGCTTCAATAATGGTGACAAATCCAGTCTCTCTATTCAGGAAAACACAATTGATTGTTCTCTTAATGGCTGCGTTAAATAGGCGACATCAAACATAGGTTATTAAGTTACTATATCTACATCCTATATACAGATAACTGTCGAAATGTTCAGTAAGATATTGAAAATCTACTTTATATTGAAAGTTGACTTATCTAAGTACTTACCTAAACATCCTCACAAAGGGTATGAAAATTAGTAAGCTAAAAAACTAGTTTACTGTTATGTTATTTCAACGGCTATTAGGCGTAGGTACCTACCTAAGCTTACTGCCTTAGTTTCAGTCGATTTTGCACTCGCCGTGTTTTTCAGTGAGAACAAAAAGTCTACTGTTTGATAACAGGTATTAGAAGAGATATTATGCAAGGGTCATTGTCAATATTTTGCGGAAAATATTTATTTTACATTTCAGATCAAAATGTCATTATAGGGTCATAAACAAATGTTAGTTCGCGTCTCTTCTGTAAACATGACCAAAATGAGGGATTTATATCCAATAATTCTATGGTAGGTATCAGGGGAGGCGTACAAAGCAAATACATTTGATCTTTCATACTACAATTAAATATTGGCTATAAAACCCTTAACTTTTGTTAAAGGGTTCTATAACGATCTAAATATTTCAAATTTTCGCTTTTATGAACGCTCCCAGCTATATGTTCACTTTTTATCTAATGCCTCCCGAACCAATCTGGCTGCGCCTTGCGCGCCAAAGCACTACATAGTAAACCAGGCAGTTTGGTGCTTAATAACGGCTTGGTAAGATTAAATTTTCCTGCAGCCTTTCTTAACTTACGGATAAAAGCACTAAAAGCAGATTGGAATTGCCGTAGAAACTCTAATCTTCTACTACCTACTAGGGGTCTAATGTACAAAAACACACTATCAAAGGTAACAGATTAAGAGACTATTTTAACAATCTACCAACATGTACTACCAACTAATCTAACAACATGTATCTAAGTGCAGGGGACAACGCCTGCACTTAGATACTCCCGCAAAACTTAGACAATGTCACATGCTAGTGATTAAGCAATAATTTGACTAAAGAAAACAACATACAGTCAAAGTCAAGTTTTTGAAGTCGGTCAGAAGTGAAATTATACTTAGATACGACAGTGAAAATGGATCAGTTTTCTTAGAAAATCCTTAGTAATCCGGCATTTCCTTGTCCTTGAGTGTTTTTAAAGAAATGCTTTCCCAAAAATCACATCTTCTGCGAATGTAATGGGAATGGAAAATAGCTCCGGCCTTGTAAATGTTGTTCGTTTTGAAGTGTTTTTAGGGCATCTGTACATACTCGACCAGACCGGGCGCGACGCGTGTCGTTTTCTTACCGATTTAGTTAAGGGTGACGGGGATCGCGATTTGTCCCGGCGAGTGTGTACGCCGCCCTAAAACGATGTGTTTGACGGCCAGCTGACCGCAGCCTCGCCGGTGTCGGCGGTGGCTTACATGGCGGGCACGGGGCCGCTGACGCTGCCGGGCGGAGCCGCCGGGATGGGGTTCACACGAACAAGGTTCTCCGAGGACCACGCCGCCGACCGACCTGACATCGAGATCGTGATGGGCGCCGGATCCTTGGCTGGCGACATGTTGGGCGTACTAAGAGGCTTACTCGGTAAGTTAATCATCCCGTTAACTTGCATTTTATCTAAGTCCCTTTTGTTGTCTTTCGTGTCGAACCCTTTCGTCTCGATAGATCCCCTAATGCTACATTTTGAACCACGTTTACCTAAGCCACCTGTTTCTCACCAATGCTAAGATCAAATGTAATCTCCCGTGGCTGTCCGAAGATCTACCTAAATCCTCACAGCGAATCACTTCTTTAAATATATCTACCTACTTGTACGTACCAAAGTGTTAGGTTTAGAAACAATTCGTTTAACGGAAGTAAGAGTTCGGCATTCTTCAATGGAAATGTATTAGAGTTGAAACGTGTTTTCATTTATCTAAGGACATTCGGTGTTTTACAATGCTGTTAGCAGAGGGTTGAAGTTTCGACGAGCAACGACAAAAGTAACTGCTAGCGCCATCTGTGGAGCTCTCACGTCGTCACGGGATTATTCAACGCTCTTACACCCGACGGACGGAAATAACAAGAAGTTCATTCCCAATCGTATAACGTATAAATACGTATTTATTTTCCAAGGCTAAGCAAGGAAACCAAAACCTGGTTGTATCGTTTGGTGTTTTATAGCAGTCCGTATTTTAACAACCACTAAACTTGGCACTCTACTTTGGAGTAATGAGAGTATAATAAACTTTAAGTGCCATAGAAATCAACTAAAGATTCCAAGTTTCTCTTTACTGCTGACAGTAAAGTAATATTAACAAGATAATAGGAATCAGGAAGAAAATTATAAGTCAGCCGACTCTTACTTTTATCCACGACTCTCTCAGGGGTTCGATCGTAAATATAACACCTAACTAGAAGGTATACTTTACTTAGGCCCGTTTTAGGTCCTTACTTGTTTAGGGTACAACTTTATAGTGGCTGAACATCTGATCAAATGGGGGCCTACTTAACTGATCAGGCGATTTTATGCTTCATGACGCAATAAAATTAAATCAACCGTAACAAATTGCTACAAGAACGTTCGATCGTGTTCACTGTTACGACAAAGATGTCTAACTATTTTTGTTTTTCGTGAAATTAGAATGTAAAATGAATTAAAAATATTTTAAGAACTCACTCGTGTGTAATAAGGTGAACAGAAATAAGTACGTGAATTAAAACGATTTGAGTTCGGTTTAGTCACCCAAAATCATACCACCCAGTGTAAAAAACATGTGTGGCGACCCTAGCGCCACCTATCGTCCAGTAGTAGAACTTCTTCCACAAACGTCATCAACTGTCTCAGAGTGCGTTCCATTTAAAGCTCACGATTGTATCGCCCACTTCAGCGTTCCACTTGGCGCCCGTGGTCGTTGCGAGCGAATCGTTCGACCTCACAGATGGGTCGGAGTGGGCTTTCACTCAAACGTCACCTGTCAACACGACACATGTCATCAGATCTTGATAAATTTACCGAATCTCATTCGTTTTGTGAAAAATGCAACCAAAACTAACGGGAATCCCTGTTGAATTAAATTTTGCTCCAATCCATGCGAATTTACTAACAACCCCCAAAGCTGCACATTTTCTCTATGCCGCCATATTGGAAGCACACAACGCTCAAGTTTTGCGTTCCACTTGTAACTTTCGCCCGCGGCGTTTATTCCCAAGTGGAATGGTAAATTCTGCGGTCGTGGGCGAGGGCGTTGTGGGCGGTAGGTGGAACGCACTCTAAGAGTCCTACTTCGCGCTAATGAGGTTTCGATGATCGGTTCTCGATCGCATAAATACAAAGTCCAACTTTCTCTCTGTGAACTTTGGTCCCCAGGCATCTGCCTGGAGAAAGATCTCTCTATTGGAGTCCCACACAGTCATGATGCCTCTTCATTCAATCTGGAAGGGAAAGTGCAACGGAAGTACTTATTCATTATCTGCTTCCAGGGGTAACAGACGAGTGGTTCTGGAAGGTGTACGGGTCGTTGCCCCCGCCGGTGCGTCAGCGCACGTTCGCGATGAACCCCGTGCTCATCCGGCCGCGGAGCGTGGGCCGGCTGACACTGCGCAGCGCTCGCTACTCCGACTCGCCGCGGATACAACCCAACTACTTCCATCATCCCAATGACATGAATGCGCTACGGGAGGGAGTGCGACTGGTAAATGTTAGATACAACCACGAAGATAGGTACATAAGTCAATCCGCACATTGCGCTTGAGCAACGCACACTTAGGCACGACTCACGGAACAGTTGGGATAAGTTCGAGCGCGAATGCCGTCCGGTTGAGGCGAACGTTTGTGACCGATTCTGGAACGTTGTCAAGTTACTATAGAAACTGAAATTGTCTATGCCTAGAGTGTTATCCACTAACTTACCTAAGGTAAAAAATGTAGGTACCTACATAAGGATAGGATTTTCTTACATGCAAGGTATACATTTCGCTAATGTCGAAATCGTCGAATGATATTTAACGTCGTAATTTAATTACTTAAATAAAGAAATAAAAATATTCCACTTATTACCTACTATCAAAAACAAATCACACAACTAGTCACAAGTGTAAATATACCACGATATTTTCATGTGCAGCTGCCATAATTGACAACCCTATGCCGATCCGTAGGTACGAAAAGTGAAGTACAGTCGACCAAGAAATTGGTTTACCCCCTCAAAACCGATATTCATTTGAACCTCGTGAAACAACAAGGTCGATTTCCCCTCGGCATAATATTATGACAGTGGTAGACCACTTTCTTGGTCGACCGTACATTTGATTGACTTCTGTTCTTATACGTAAGTTTTGTGCTACAACTATAGTTGTAAGACACACAATCTTCAAACAGCTTCTTGGGTGGCCGTACCTAGGAGAGACATGGACGGGCGAGGAACTAGAGACGTCAGCAGGGACTGCATGGGTAGCGGGGAATATCATCACACCCTGGTCGTTCCAAGGGACTATTTCGCACGAGACTATCAGACTATACGGGGTCTTACCACAACCATTTTAAAAATAGTCTTTGGTTAAGATCCTTTAGCGTAACCGGTTCGTTTTGCGAACCCACGCCTAATTGGACAAGTATGAGTATGAGAATTGGGCATAGCAAAGCAGGCCCTTTAACACGTTCGACGCCAGTGACACAGCGTCTGTGTCAAAAACACTCAATGAAACGCTGCCGGCGTCGAACGTATTACGAACCGTCCATTTCGTTTTTGCTTTCAGACGGAGAGTATTATAAACACGAAGGCGTTCCAGCGTTACGGAACGTCGCTACACGACACGCCCTTCCCGGGCTGCGAACATCTGCGTTTCGACTCCGACGAGTATTGGGAGTGCGCTATCATGCAAACCTCTATTACATTAGACCACCAGGTAAAGAACCTTTTAATCTTATTTTCCTCTGGCGAGGCTAAAGCGTTTTTATTTCACACAACACCTCTCCATTTCTTCCTTGGATCTCGTAAGAGGCGAATAAGGAAATAAGGTAAGGTATATTTTAGGCGACAGGCTAGACACCTGTCAATATTACCGCCAACTTAGAACCTAAAAAATAAGCTAGATGTGGCTACGAAACGTGATATAGACCTGGTTTTGTCTATCTAGCGTTTAATGTGCTCTGCCATCCCCATTTGGGAATACAAGCGTGATGCGTGTATGCATAAGACAAGCGTCTGTGAAGTCACTAAGCTGGTGAAATCAAAACTAGTAGATGTTACGTATGTATGATTTAACACATTCGCTGCCGTCTCTCAGAACCATCTTCAGATGCTGTTAACGCAGATGTGCGTTCAAATGTTTGCGAATATTTGACAGCGGTGGCAGTGAATGGGTT
This sequence comes from Adoxophyes honmai, assembly GCA_005406045.1. Lineage (NCBI taxonomy): Eukaryota > Metazoa > Arthropoda > Insecta > Lepidoptera > Tortricidae > Adoxophyes > Adoxophyes honmai. Next base: position 309,860 of record BHDV01010400.1, read on the forward strand.
AATAATGTACCCTACCAATGAACCATCTAAGAACCAAGATAAAACTAAAAAGTACGATAACAATGTCGCTAGCTATTAAGCGTGTCACACACTAAGCAGATACGATAAAATATCTGTATTTGAACGGATATCTGTCCCTATCGCTACCTATACACTACGCAGATATATGGAAAGATGGCATTTAAACGCAGATAAAATATTATCGCATATGCGTAATCAGTGACACGCTTAAATGTGGTACACCATGTAATAAAAATTAACCAAACCACCCACTGTTAAGGTGGGCACTTGCAAAATGGCTCCAGCTGGCGACCCCACCGGCGTGGTGTCTCCGAGGCTGCTGGTCCACGGCATGAGAGGCCTACGGGTCGCCGACGCGTCTATCATCCCCCGCATACCCGCTGCCCACACTCACGCGCCAGTCGTCATGATCGCAGAGAAGGCAGCGGACATGATCAAACAAGATTGGGGACAGTACGTCGAACCCCTATGAGTCACAGTACAGAACCAAATATTAGGTTAGTTATCGCCTAGTCTAAGCTACCTTCACTCTCATGGGATACTTGAAGTTGATAGTGTGGCAGCGCTTTATTAATTATTTCATTAATATTGTTAGCTGATACTTTAGTTTAGTTTGATATTGTCATGAACATGATGTACAGTCAGCTGCAAAAAGTAAGGCACAGGCTATGTTATGTTTTATTAACATTACTTTATTAAGTTGACTCGTCATTGCACCAGGATGTCGCATCACTATTTTTCAGACTTCTATGGATACATACTTTTACAAAGCGAATGTGAAGTCTATAGTGGTTTGACAACCTGGCCACGAGTTAGACACAGTTTTTTCCTACAGCTTACTATACCGTTAATTTTAAACTGAAATAAATAAGCTGATAAGAATATTAGCACTTGTTTCAATTCCACCCCAAGTTTTTTAAGTTTTGTTACTCTTGCAATGCTATATCTGCTCATGAAGCATATGTTAGTTTACTGTCCAGCATGCGCGCTATGCTGCTCCATATATACACAACAATAAATTAAATTCGCATAGGTAAAATGCAGAAAATCAGAAAGTTATTAATTCGCAAAATGCACCAATTAGCTTGCAAGCATGACAACAAGGTGACATGAATATTACAGCTATGTATTTGATAATGAGACAAGATTTCAGGACTATAATATGAAAGTACTGTCATTATCATTAGTAAGGTAATTAAATAAACAATGCATATATGAACTAGATTTATTCTGTAATTTACCTACAATATAGTTTTAAACAACATTTTAGTCGGGTGAAGGACCAGTCTTTGTTTTTCTGTTCAACTTCCTGTAAAGGAATGACAGCCGTTTCTCTAGATCCTTCCATTTAGTTGGTCTCATTACTGGTTTGTAGGTATTTGCCCACATCTTTTTCTTCCTTAAAATTACCTGAAATATTTCACCATTTAAAGTGAGTAGGAAGACATCCACATACACTGTTACTTTACTGTCAGTGATTTAAGTGTAAGTTCAAATAAAATTGACCACCCCTCATTTATAATCAGAGATCAGAAAACTTTGCGACATTGTTTGCAATTATGTGGACATGACTCCAAAATTAATCGAAATGTTATTCATAATTATTTTTTACATACATACTCGTACATACGTAATCACGTCTACGTTTCCAAATGGCGTAGGCAGAGCACACAAAACGTGAAATAGACATGACCATGATTAGAACTATTTCACGCTTCACAGCCACTTCTAGCATATTTTTTATTTATTTTGTACTTGACATATAATTTGATTCCTAGTCAATAAATACAAGTTTTTAAAGTATTGGTTTATTAAAAAAAATTACAGTATTTTTTCCAAATAATTATTTATTCATGATAATTATATAAATATTTACGGAAACGATACCCTTTTTTAAATACGAACCTTTTGCTAATAATCATTTATGTAATTCATCGTCATCGTAACGTTTTTTTTAAGTTACTATTATAAAATTAATTAACATTTTGACTTTTTTTGGAGTTGTGTCCACATAATTGCAAACAATGTCCCAAATTTTTCCGATCCCTGTTTATAATATAGGAGCACAAATAAGGTGATTTCTCATGCTACAAGCATAAACATCACACCTGTCTCCTAAAGCAAGTATGCACACAATATGTTATGTGGGCACCTCTTTAACTAGTTTATGGTTCAGATCAATTTTAGTAATATTAAGTTAGATAAATGGGCCAATCAACTATTTTGTGTTGTTATTCTGTCCCGTAAGTCAGGGGACAACTGTGATAGAGTTGCTTAGAAAAAGGTTGTAATTTAGGTCCCGTTCTATGCTCAGGAGATGCGCCATAAAGAAATGCGTACAACTGTAAAAAGAATCTTAACTTATAGCGGATTATACTCTAGAAAATCACAATTTTACTCGGTTAGTCAGGAGACGTAACCATGGCAACCAGGGACACAAAATAGTTGATTGACCCAAATAATGGTTGCGAGCCCATCAAGTACAATACAGTGTGTTAACGGCGTGCGGGCATTTCTTGAAGCAGTGTTAAGAGATGCGGTTTGTTAATCTAACCATTAACTTAATTTCATTAAAATACGAAATTTCACATTGCGTTACTTTTCTAACAAAAGTTTAATTGCAAGCAATGTACAGCAAAGCTTCTGTCACAAAATGAAAAATCAAATGTCATAACTGGAAGTTAAGTGAAGTTAAGTTACGCATACATTGAAGACTCAGAAAATGGAAGAATTGCATTTGTGGCTTTATTTTAAATAATTATGATATGCTAATACTTGCAAACGATTGCTAATTTGATACATTATCGTCAGTTTTAATAAATGCCCGCACGCCGGCAACACACTGTATACCTTGACCTAATTCTTCTCTTACACAAAATATACATACTAACTAAACAAACAATACATACATGGTACTCTTGCTTGGCTTGGAAGCCCCTGATCCAAGCAGGAAGAGTGTACAAAGTCTTCACTGGATGCAGGTCTCCCTTTCCCAAAATATCTATATAATCATTCTGTCCAAACAGGGCTCTCCGTTCTGTCCAGGCATTGGCAGGTCTGTAATAAAAAACAGTACATTGTTTTGTGGAATGACCTGTTTAACCCAGGGGGTCTATCATAACCTCTAAATGTGTTTAACTATTGGTCCTAAACAGAAATCAGTTTTTATTAGTTACTTAATAGTTCCTCCAGAGCTCAACTTTAATTCATTCTAAAAGGTTGTATCCACAAACTAACAGTTAAGTTAGTATTCAATTCATCACTAAAAACTGACTAAAACGAATAAGACTCACCTGTATTCAGGAATTGGTAGAGCTTTCCCTGCAGATCGAGGTAACAGTCCACCTGACCAAAGCTTTTCGTCATATCCATATCTTCGTACTACACGAGTTTTATCAGCATGGTATCTCGTTCTGGAAATAAATAAAAAACATTTTCATATAGTCGTGCATTTTAAGTTATGATCATGATTGACCCATACATCCCCAATTAGGTTATGTTTTATATTCACGTAATTTTTCATTATTTAGCACGATGAGTGCGACGAAATATGCTTAAAAAATTAAAAAAATTAGAACACTACGGTATAAAGAATACATCTGCATAAAATGTAAAACTAATAGTCAAATAAAAATTTGATGAGAGCAAAACTAACCTTACAACATTTAAAGAAGGCCTCCAAAATGTTTTTAGAATAGTAGAGCCTAACCACTCCATTCGAAAATACTTATCCTAGCTCAGCTAGCCACTTCAGAGCCAAACTAATATTTGATTTCTGGTTTTTATTTAGAATTCAGGCATTAGCCAGATTCTTTATGCAGGTATTGCAGGTATTCTTTCAGCTATGTCCTTTCCTTTTTTCCTTGGCTTTGCTCTGTGCTGTGTGTCATCTGTCATCTGTTCATTCTGTTCTGTCAATGCTCGTCAATCCTTCATGTCATGACCTTGGACCAAGTAAATAAGGACTGCGAGGTCCCCACTAAAGGCCGTTCCAAGACAAGTACCATAAGCAGAGATGCGCGTGTCCCTTTCTAATTGGGGTGACAATGAGTTTTTGCAATATGGGACATTCAATGTCGTAATCTTACATACATCACGCTTAAATTCCCAGATGGGTTGGTTAGAGTATTTTTATGCACATTTAAAAGTTAAATTTGATCATCTACAAGCGTATAAATCTTATTTACTTCAATCAGTAAATTCAAAGCGCTTAACAATTATACGCCAATTATTAAAAATTAGTCGTCCATTTCTTTTGTTGAAAATTATCGGATAACTCATGTTAGATAAAACGAGTTTAGCTCAACATGTTTCGGACTAATTCGTAGCCCTTCATCTAGGATCTAAACTCGATTTATTTAACGTCCGTCCAATAATTTTCAACATGAGTGAGTCTCACGGTAGTTTAATGCATAACGTCCATTTCTCCGTTTATTCGATTGTCAACTTCTGTTATATGGGGGTACATACACACACACATACCAGATTACTTATGATCTTATGAAAACAGAAAACTGTTTTTCAATATACGCAATTTTTACCGTTTGAAGTATTTTATATAAAAAAAAAAGGATTTTATTTTAGTGACGTTAACGAAATTGACACATTGAAAAGGTTTGACATTTGATTGAAGTAATCTAGTCTGTAGTAGTTTTACTTAAGTATTTGATTACTCAAGAATTAAGCTTACAGCAGCGGTTTATAATACCGATTCCAAAGAAATGAATTACAAATGTAATCACAGGAGACTATTACAGTAATTTTGATAACCTAGGTAATGAATTACCGAGGAATCACAATTACTCGAATGTAACCGTGTAATTAATTTCAATAGTAATTGATTACGCCTAATACTGTCCCATAATGCAAAAATTCATGGTCAATGTAAGGATTATGGCGACTTAAGGGGTTACCATTACAAAAAAAGTAGACTTGATAGTGAATATGTTGTCTATTAAATTAAGTGTATATTAAAATCAAATAAATTAATGCGATTCTAATTCTTTGACACAAAACCGTTAAAATAAAATGATTGTATGAATTTTTCAGGTAAGTTTCTTGAGCGATGTTTTTTTTTTGACGTAAAGATTTTTTTAGGCTGGCAAGAATGACAAGAGGAGTGAGCGAGACAATGTGCTCCCTTGTTGCAGGCTCACGTGTCCTCAACTTGCCTCTATGTAGGGTTTCACGGAAAAAGGACTCTATTGGCTTGTGATATGGTTTATATTAATAAACGAACATTTCCCAAGTGCGCTATCATGTTAAGGGCCGATAGGACCTTCCTACATCAATGGTCATGACACGACAGTGACAGTAAAATAAAAGGATAGCCATAATAATAAAAATAAACTGATACAGTGCTGCTACATCGAATTTTTTGAAGCCCATTAATTCGATCTATTGGATAGTAGATTGGATTCATACGGGATTAATTTAACGGTTAATAAACTACAACTATCAACTTTCATGAATACGGCGCGTACGGCCGGTACGGTCCGTGTACGTCGCTCAGTCTTTAACTGCTCGAGCAGTCCGTGTACGGGCGCCCTATAAGAAAAAATAAAAGCCCTAACAGACGACCAAATCTGTTTGCTCCGAACAACAAACTTGGTTGGCTCCAAACCAAATTTGGTCGTCTGTTCAGCGGTTGGCCGAACATTATTATTATTATTGACGGTTTGCTGGTTGGATGGTTTTGCCATCGGTTTTGGTTCGGACCGAACCAAATTGGATCGTGTGGCCGAGCCACCAAACCGTTTGGCAGTTTGGCACTTTATTTTTCAAATCTTTTCTTTTTTTCCTGTGCTTTTTGGTAGGCGTAATAGCTACGACGGTTGCCACAACTAACGCGAATTTGGTTTGTTTTGATAAAGTCGGAGGCATTGTCGACTTAAGGTAGCACGAAAAGCACTGAACCGTGTTTGACAGGTTCGATGGTGTTTGGAGCAAACCAAGTTTGTGATTCGGTCCAAAACAAATTTATTTGGTCGTCTGGCGAGTCGAGCAAACCGTTTGGAGCCAACCAAGTTTGTTGTTCGGAGCGAACAGATTTGGTCGTCTGTTAGGGCTTAGAAGTTTTGTCAAAGGAGAACAGTCATTTTAATTTAGTACATTTAAGTGCAAAGTGCGTGCAGCGCTTTTTCCAGGAACAAGTAGGCGATGCACGAATTTATTCTCTCTCTCTCTAAAATTGTGCCAAGTTGGATGCCGCTCTATACTACAAGTATACCTACACATACCTACCTATTTACGTTTAGAAAAAATCTAGTTATTGTCCTATTTTTTTTATGATTACCTACTTAAAATATATAATCATCAAAAATGCCTACTAATAAATCCAACACCTGTCAATTTCCAACTACCAATTTCAATGCTGCCTTGCTATATTGGTATTGCTGCCGGCAATACATTTTTATAAAGGTTAAACTCCGTTGTAGAAGTCCACCTTTTGAAACAAAGACAATGCTTTTGTTTTCTTTGAAACTAGAACAACCTCCGCAAACATCGTCCACAGACAAAGCAAGACAAATCCCGAGCTCGTACAACCAACAAAATGGCCGATCTCCATTGAAAAAACTTTGTTGAAATTTTAAAAAGGAATAACACATAATCGTATGTATTTTATTGTTAATGTATTTAAATTTTATAGTGATTAATTTGATTATAAAATGTACAGTGAAATTAAATACGTAAGTGCGCTTTAGTTAGTCGTATGAGAATTATTGTCTAGTGTGAACAAAAACTACCAAGTTTCTTGTTTGTTTATCCAGTTTCTTTCGAAAATGGCTTTTTAATGTAAGTTTGTTATTAATGCTTCAGCTTTTCTTTTATCAGCACTTAAAAGATAAGTAAAAGCCAAAAAGTTAAGTAAACAAGTTGAGCGCTTAATTGCGTTGTTTACAGACATTGTCGTACAATCAATTATTAATATACCTATTTATTGCTTAACCGGACGACTGATAACATTTTAACCAGTGAATTTGAAATATTTCATTTATGATGCTTGAATTATGATGGCTACCAAAAACAAATACTACAGAATTGTTTATTGAAATACTCGATCATTGCCCAGTTTTATTCATAGTAGATTACGCAAGGATGATAATCGCGTTGGGCGTGTGCATTGTTTATGTTTTTGCGCGTTTTTAAGTTTCTTAGTTTCAACAATTCCGAAACGACACTTTGATTTAGTCATGTAATTTAATGTAATAGAATGCTGTAAGTCCAACTGCATTGCTCCATTAAGTTCCGTAATTATTGTTATTTTGTAACAAACAAAATGGCGCGCAATGGACGCTCTCTCTTTTCCTTTATGTTGTTTCAGCACATATTATGGCTTGTTTTGTATACAATACCCTATTGTTGTCATATGACATACAATTGTTAATCAAGCTTGATATTAATAGAAAATCATCATTTTTTGCATTATTTCTCATAGTGTTCCAATTTCCAAATTTTTCTATAGAATAAACAAGATAATTTACTGAAGTATTATTTTTTTTTGCAAAGACAACAAACAATACTACTATACCTTATTTGTTTAGGTAGTTAAAATAATATAAACAATCTTGAGGTGTCTTTTTATTTAAACATACACTTTATAAATCGAAATCTTTACATTTAACAATTTAGGTATGAAAAAATCATTTACTTTCATAATTGAATTGTATAGTGTAACAATTTTAATTTTTAGACTGTGTATTTCAACAAAAAGACATGTCAAGATTGTTTACATTGTTTTAACTACCTAAACAGTTAAGCAGTTAAGGTATACTACTTTAGTAGCAGAATTATATTTAACTAATTTAATTTTAGAGCTTTCATTGTAAAAATCTCTGATTTCTCACATTAATTTATATTTTTTTATTTCCTTCCAGTGAAAATGTCTAAACGGGAACAAAGTGACCGGAATGAAAGGAAACTTGACTCCAGTGATTATGAGAACCTAATTTCTCAACACAGCATATTTGAGAGATCTAAGCACCAGGAATTGCCTAGTTTTCCTGGCTTTTCCAATGCAGAAACACAAACTAAGCCTGGTGATATAAAAAGTCAATCTGTGCAGTCTGCTCTGGGAGCCTGGCACTACAATCCCTGGTGGATGCTGGCCAGCACCTCAAGGGCCACACCTTCACATGATGACTTTTCGGAAAACAGTGACCAAGCCAAGGTTAAACAAGAACCGAGAGGTGCTCCATCTCCTGAGCGAGACCCATTACAAGGAGAACTGGACCACTACAGAAGCACTGTGACTCCACCTGTAGGGCTGGACTCATTCTGTGATGATTGTTCTGACCCATTTTGTGACTCTAGTGCGGCAGTCTGTCGTAAACTGTTTCATTGCCCACATTGCAGGAAGAGCTACCCCACCATTCTCGAATTTAACACCCATTTGACTGGTGTACACCCAGCACAAAAGCCTTTCAGATGTCAAATCTGTTTGGAACCATTTCATAAGAAATCACATCTCAGAAGACACTTAGATGCCAATCACACTCGTAAAGATGTTAACAAGTGTTCTGTATGTTCGAAGTATATCAAAGATAAAAGCAACTTACGCAAGCATATGCAGGTCCACACTGGAAGAGTGCCACAGAAACAGTTCAAATGTGATCTATGTAACAACAAACGCTACATGTCACTGGATCGGCTGAATAACCACAAGGTGGTCTGCACTGGAGAAAAGGTGTTAAAATATTGTGACATGTGTCCAAAAGTGTTTGACAATTCCAGGTCATTGAACAGTCACAAGAAAGTACATGCTAGAGAACTAAAATGTGACAATTGTGGGGAACAGCTTCGTTCACTAGAGCAGTTTACGAACCACAAAATGCTTTGTCAGGGGCCATCGGAGGCGGGCGTGGGCGGCGGGCTGGGTGGCGCCGCGGACGCGGGCGCAGCCGGCGCGGCCAACCGCTGCTGCACGCAGCCCGGCCTGTGTGAGCACGACAAGCCGGCCTACCTCAATATCCCCGGCTATGCAGCCGGGCGCGTGCTCGATGCAACACTCTCCTCTCTTAAGTCAGAGTTGAACTGATAAAAAAACCTACAAGAATGTACATAAAAGGGTATATAACTGATTTCATTTTTTTACATGATTACCAAATAGTTAATTCAATGACAGAAAAAAAAAACAATTTTCATAATTGAGAATTTCACAAGACTGATGCAAATATCCCGCCTCACGACTTGCTTTATTATTACCATTTAAATTTAGAATTTAGTTAGTAGTTTAATGGTTAGATTAAGCATCATAGCTACTTGATCATGTTCAAATATATGAAAGACAGACAATAATAGTAGAGACGAAACACTTCTTTGACACTATATGTTATCAGTTTACACATATATTTGAATATGTTCAAATTGTTATCAGGCTATAATTTTATATCTTTAAAACAATACACCGTTAAGTAAAATTTTCCACAAAAGCTTTATTAATAGGGAAACAACATTCACAGTTGTGTGAAAACAACAAATATATTTTTTATTTGACTTTAATGTTGCCTTGACTGATTTAGAGTTAAATGATTGTGCAGTATTAAGTTAATCATTTTTTTTTCTATTTTAAAAGATTGAATTTTATTATTTGATAATGTTTAGAGATTAAGTTTTTCTCTTTAAATAGTGCGGTCTGTGGATACTGTAAGTTAGCCTGTAAATGTTTAGTAAACACACTTATTGATAGGGTTTAAATACACGAACTATTTTATTTTTGAGAAGCGCCTAATTCTACTTTTGAAATCACAGAAATGTGAATGTTTTAAAAGTTGAAATTATAAAGACTATGTAAATAATTCTTTATTCATATGTTTTAACAGAAAACTCAGAAAAGCAAATGTGCTAACCTTCTAGGTTCATTCTACATCAGACAAAGCTTGGAGCAGATGGTAAAATATTCTAATATAAAGAATAAGTCATTTTATTACTCTTTGTTCATGGGATCATGTTATTGTGTTGCTATTTTGGGCAATCTAACTACTCTGCAATCTTTCTGATGGTAATAGCCTTTTAGATGTTAATACATGAGCTTTTGATATCGAAGAATGGTTTTGTAATCTGTACAACCAAACCGATTGATTCTTGACCATAGAACCTATTTACAGTGAATGTCATAGTGACATTGCACTGCTTGACAAAGGCAATATTTGTTAAAATTTTACTGTAACTTCAATGGTGGGCCAGGAATCAATTGGTTTGACTACATGGTAGTAATATCAGATTGTTAGGAGAAAGTTATGGCTTCTTTTAGCGTGTATTACAACCCTACATGTACTCCAATCCAAAGACGAAAATAGAAACATTCAAGGTTAAAGTTGTTTCAAAACATATTATCGTATTTCTATTTCGAATATTTTCTATTCTATCCAAAATGTTTACATAATGAAACTAATTGTGTTTCATTGAATTAGATAAGAAACTGTAAAGTGCAATGAGTTTTGGCTAAGCCTTGAACATTATTATGGTTATGGAAAATAATTGTTATGTTCTAATTCCAAAATATTAATTTATTTTTGTGGTGTTATACACTTATATAATAACTGCAATTATAGTTATATTACATATAAATATTATGTAGTTTAGTTTTTATTATCAGTCAGCATAAAAAATAGCATGTTCTTATATGCTCTGGTCATTTCTATTCTAGTGCTGTCTATGTAGATCAAAGGTCATTAATACTGTACTCAAGGCGGTCGATAAAAGACTGCATAGTGGCACTTAACACATTCAGAACCAAGGACCTGGCTCCCGGGTTCTTCAATACATTCGCGAGATACCGAGAACTCGGTAACTACTCGGTTCCGCGCAGATGTTTTGATTTTAGGCTTGGTCGTGAATGTGTTAAAAATAGAACATGTTAAAGGTCTGTTAAAATTAACAGATCTTAAGTACTGCTGTAAGTGGATTGATGAACTTCCAGTCGTGTTTAGTAAATGCCCTATACTGCCAATAAAAAAAGTTAAATTAATTGGTTTGTAATAATGGTGATGCCCTCTTATGTATCACAAAAAGATACAACATTCAATGTTTCTGGAATAAAAAAGGCTGCCTTTGTACCACAAGTACATACTAAAATATATTTAGTAAGTACATAATTGTTTATTAGTGGGATAATACATATTATATAAAGTTTTGTTAATGTCTTGCTAAAAACAGATACGTTCTTTTTCTTACTTTTATTTTTTTTTGTTGTGTGCTACATTCTTATAGTCATAATCATAATAGAACTCTTGTTTGTGTCATATTGTACCCATTGTACTGATTTTTTCTCTTGAAATGACAATGCAATAATCTACCAGCTTTGGTTAATGCTTAATGGAACTCTTGTAATTATATTGCTAGATTTTAATAAATTACTTAATTTCATCATTTTATGACCAGGGGTAGAGATACATAGTTTTTTGTAACTTTTTTATATGTATCGTTTTAATATATTTATTGTTCTATACTATAGGTTTGTTAAATGATTCCCCAATACCGCGGCGCCTAAGTGATTCAGTTTGAAAGCTTCATTAAAAGCCCGGATCACGGACACTATTGAGATAGACTATAAAACAAATGTTTTAAGAAGAAATGTTGTAAGAAAATTCTTAGCTAGCATTTTGCTTAACGTTGTTTTTCCGATTTAAACCAATGGATATATAAAAAAATCTCAGTGTTGTCGTTTAAGAAAATGCTCTATTCGTTAAGGTTTCTGCTGATCGGTGCGATGCGATACTGTCGTTTATTACCTACACTGGAGCTGAAACGGATATATACTATATCAGGGTATTCCAGATAAGCGAGACTAAGCTCAGTACATAGTCTATCTCGATAACATGTCCTTGAGAAAAAGGAGTTAGTGTACGCATTGAGTGGGTACTAACGAACACGTACGTTTTATGAGGCTAGCAATATTTTGGCGGTTAATCTTTTGCACAGATATCGGAGTCTCACTTAACTTATTTTTATTAATATCGATCGAATTTTTGTTTGTTGTAACTTTTTTTTTAATAATATATATATTTTGAGGCTTTTTTTATTAAATATTCGTTTGTTATCTATTTACAATTGTTTAAATTCATATTTAGCTTCAGAGGTAAAAAGTTTTATAAGTAAGTTTAGATTTAGTTACTATAGTAACATTAAGTACCAGTTTTAGTTCTGATACTGCAGTGTAATTTGACTATTGATGCAATATTACTTTTTAATTCCCACCTGTAACATATAATTACAAATTTGTCAAAGCAGTTGTGTACTGTACTGTCTACTGGCCGTGCTAGGCAAGTATGTAATACAGGGTGCCAGAAATGAGAACCGTCAGTTTCAACCGGAGACTTCTTTATTTTTAAGAAAGACACTTATAAAAAAATCAACTCTTTGGCAAACAAGACCCAGGGCCGCGTTTTGTAGTGCTACACGCAATTTCCTTGTGGGAGTCTGTTTAACTTCGACTTTAGACAGTGATTTCAGCTCGTTAAAAAGGTCAAGCACACTTAAGCGCAAAATTTCTGAAGACCCAGTCACGTATCGTGTGCTGAAATTAATCAATTAATTTTTCTACAAGCACTACATTCTTGAGCATTTAAAATTTTTACTACTGTTTTCAAAACAATACTATATATTCAGCTCGATAGTAAAACATCACAGAATCAAATAATCTTTCAACTCTACTCATGGTACAGAAACACAAACTATTATTATGAAATTTATGCGATTCATAAAAGCGTTTACAGATTAACTTGGTAGGTAATTCAAATCCCAATTTACCTACTCGCTTTGGTACTGTTTTCGGCACCGTGTCACCTTCTAAATTGAATCTGCCGCACCCCTCATTCGTGTTTTTAGATTGATGTATCATTACTCGCACACTGTTCACTTGATTTACATTACATAATTCATTCACTGTCACAATAATTGTTATGTTAGTCATGTAACTTAATTACTAAATCTGCATACTTGCAAGCTGTGTACTGTACCTACACCTCTCAATCATTTTTATTTTACCTTGACTATACCTTAACTGTTTAGGTACTTAGTTAAAACAATGTAAACAATCTTGACATGTCTTTTTGTTGAATTACACAGTCTAAAAATGAAAATCGTTACACTATACAATTCAATTATGAAACTAAATTATTTTTTCATATCTAAATTGTAAAATGTAAAGATTTCGATTTATAAATTGTACGTTTAAATAAAAAGACACGTCAAGATTGTTTATATTGTTTTAACTACCTAAACAAATAAGGTAGGTATAGTTGCTTTGTGGCGCGGGGTATCACCCTGTCACAGTCGGAATTTGCAGCACTTGTCATAAAAATCATAAGGACACCAAATGATGCCTGCAATGAATGCCTGCGATAGTTCTACCACGCGTCAATTTTAACTTGTCAAGGTGTGCATCGACACACGGCATAATTGAAATTTGTGTACATACAGAGCCAAATTTAGAGTTGAATAGTTGAAGTCTCCATTTTTTTTTATCTGAAATTTACCGCATGTACCTTTTTTGAATGCTTTTAATGTGTAAATGTCGGGGTCGCTATAAATATTTGTTAATTTGAGGAATATTATTGTAAGTTATTATTCGTGTTAAAATTAACATTATTTCTTACATTGTTTAGCCAATAGATTGGGTCATAATAAAATAATCATGAATAATAAATCTTTTCATTGGAATCAATTTGGTGCAGTCGACAATTTATTCCTTAAATTGACTATCAGGCATAAAACCAAATTTTGGTATTTCCTTAGGTTGAGATTGATGTCAAAATATGTAATCGAAGCTCATTATTTGTGCTCTACAAAGCTACGAGTTACTATTTACAAGCAGGACCCAGTTTAGCAATACGTCGAACACTTAACACGGAAGTGTCTTTCCGCTTGAATTGCAAGTTATAATGGGTAGGGTAATGGATGTTTGATACACTTGAGTCCAGATTTCATGCATTTTTAAATTAGCGGCTGTGCAAAATTGCCCACGTCGAACTTATTGGTAGGTACACAATTAAGTTATTAAACAAAACGTACAACGACGCAAAATACGAGACTTACCTATGCTGATAAAACGCATTGCTAATGTCATCTCATACGCAACTGCTGAGACGAAATGGCTATTTTCATGAAAAACAAAACACGAATTATTGTTAAACAGTTTTAGAATAATACACATTTGCTGTGCTGGCTTCACATCCCTCAAGTTTCCAACTCACTTAAACCCAAGGTTCGAGTAAAAAAATCAATACCTCTATAGGATGACTATACCTACTCAGTATTTTTTGGGTTGAGAATTTTAACGGACACAATTTGAAATTATCTCTGGAATTCATAAGTAAAACTGGAAATGATTTATGCAAATACACTTAATATTGTTTGTTATAATATTCTTAAATCAAACATCATCATAATTTTCGCCGATATCTTGGATTTACTCAAAAATGTGTAAGGATTTGACAGTTAAAAGTATCAACCCAAAATAAACAGAGTATAATTAAAGTCATAAATTTCATGTACATGACAGGTCCTGGATTGCTATTCTTGTATCATCAATTCCGAAAATAATGAGATCCTAATAGCGAAGTCAAAATAACCGGTAAATGTTTATTTGTGTACACTTAACCGTCTACCATGACGTCAACAAGCTCGCGGCGAGTTGCGCACGGGATAGACTAACTTACATAAATTCTGACTACTTTGAGCGTCTAGTGCAGGGTTTCCCAAACTTTGTTCTGCTATGGCCCGGTAATTTTCTGACTGTCCCTTCATGACCCACCTAACACTTAAATTCAAGCTTCTTTTAGGTAAAATAAAGGACATTTTTTAAGTACATTCGACCCGGTATTTAATCTAGATGGCCCGGTACCAGGTCGCGACCCGGCATTTGGGAAACGCTGGTCCAGTGTGTTCAAGTCGATAGTGCAGTCGTTAACGAATTCGTTTGCGAGTTATCGCGGAATTGTATGGAGACGTCTCGACCGCGGCAGTTGTGTAAACGTTCCGCTTGCGGCGCTGTCACAGTTTCCATACAATTTTGCGATAACTCGCAAACGAATTCGTTAACGACTGCATGATCGATTGAACACACTAGACGTACTATAGAGGCTATCTCGCTCACGACTCGCTCGACTCGCGCCTTACCGTGCTAGACGCCCCGGGAATTTAATTCTTTGGCCACTTTCTGTAATCCATGAATTTGATATTTGTAGAACATTGAGCCTTTTGATAAGGAATGTCGTGATGATGACATACCTTAAAATGTACTAAAGCTTCTAAGTTTTCAGAGCGTTTCTAAAAAAATCCATTACATTTTTTGAGATGTATTCTGCATTTTTTATTGTTTCAATCAGGATCACGAGCTCTTTCCATTCAATGGGAGAATTGTCCCAAAAATTCGTTTTTTTTTTTGTGTTAGTTACCTCATACACAAAGTGCATGGGAAACGGTAGCAAGATAAAACTTTAGGACACCTTTTTGGAACGAAAAAAATCGTGATTTTTATTAGAATCTACATAAGATTCAAAGTGGCGTAAGAATTTAGTTCTCTGACTGTACAGTCTGTTAACTTTTATTTTGCATTGATAGTTATTAGAATGGTGTGGATTTTATTTTAAATGTAGGTTTAAGAAAAAATGTGTTCATATGAATTTAGTTTTGTCATAGAATATTTAGCACTAATTTTTTGTATCGCATTGTAACGGAATCAAGTTATTGATTGGTCTGGGTTATTATTATAAACAGCTTCTACTACAGAGGAGTCCTAAGCTCAGACCCTAGAATGTATCTTGTATCTGCGCGAATTTGTCGACGGCTTATACTAAGGCATCTGCAGACAAAAGTGTAATGTTTTTTTCTTCTGAATTGGATTTTTTTAATCAGTTTTGTGACGCCTGCTGATCATGTGAAGTCCACGATTTTGTCATTTTTACGGGGCCATTTTTGGACAGTCGGAATGAATTATACAAACAGTAACTTTTATGAAGTTTAGCAATGGAATGAATACTTTACAATATTACTTTAGGGTTTATTTTTAGAAATTTGTCAGAGGCTTGTTTTTACAGATTGAGAAAAAAGGAAAGGTACTTACACTTTTTTGCAAAAATGCCAACTATTTATGTGCAGACTTCCATTGTACTATTCAGCTACGAAAATAAAAATATAGTGAGCGGCATTAAACTTGACGCTGCTAGAGAGAGAGTAGCGCTTTTTCGCCGCTCACTATGACCTTTGCTATATACGATAGATTAAGTTTTTATACATATTCCTTTTTCAAATCCTACAAAGTGTGGTTAATTTTTACAAAGTCGAGGATATGAACCCTTTATTATTGTGTAGTGTGTATAACCCACGAAAGTTCATTCCTCGCAAGAAACCGTTAGCATAAAATAAACACTGAGAACGTTTTATACCGTGCTTTGAACGTCAGACTAGAAATAAGCTATTGCACTATGTATTATGTAATGATCTAATACAATAGCAATATTAAAAACATTAATGCATACTTTTATCACCAATAAACAAGTTTCCTTACTGTTTGCGTGTTCTATAATTTCTCTACCCTACCGCGTGTTGGTACTGGTAATGGCGCTTACGTTAAGACACGTGTCCGAAGGGCTTTAGTGTCAAACTGCAGAATGATGCAATGATATAATTTTGTATACTTGATTATTTCTTACTACAGGTTCGTGTGTGGCACTCTAGTAAATTCCAGTCCCAGGGCCACGACTGTTCTTTCTTATCAAGAAATGTTCAAAATTCACACTTGTGTGGCAAATGGTGTTTGCGACATGGTTTTACCAAATATCACACATGAACCTGTCAACTGTCTAGAAAAAAAAACGTGAGTTTTCGTCAAACCTTATATTAATTTAAAACTTATTTATATTACAACGCGTCCACGTTTCACCGCCATTTTTACTTTTTTAGTCTTTTTCTCCTTCTTTTTCTTAGCAATGTTTTCCTTCCGTTTAGTTTGTCTTGCTTCCTTTGTCTGTTCAACAGTCTGGATCCTGTTGTCCCATTGCTTTTTGCTCTGTTTTTTCTTTTGTTCCTGGAATTATTGAATAAAAATTAAAGCATTTATTAATCCTTCATAATTATTGCCATTGTTTAAATAATTTTCAATTTCTGAATATTATCTACAGTGTAGTGTGTGTGTACCATCACTGTGTGTAATTAACAGATTTACACGTTCGACGCTAGTGACTCAGCGTCTGTGTCAAAAACACTCTCAATGAAACGCTGCGCTGCCAGCGTCGAACATGTTAAGTTAGCTAAGAAGGCCTTTCTGAGCACAACTCACTAAAATTCTAGTTACAAAAATAAGTTTATGAAATTGTAGGTCAAGTGATGTATAGCATAATTCTCATTCTCACCTTCTTTTGAATTGATTTCTTCAACAGAGTGGGGTCATCTTTGATTTTTTGTCCCTCCGCTTTCTGTAACATAGTCTTCCATGCCAGTTTCTCCTTGAGTTCCTTTACTTTAGACTTGTCATCACTCTGTTCTAGCTGTCTAAACTTTTGTTCTTGTTGCTGGAGGTTTTCTAAAATTTTCTTAGGATCTTTCTCCACTTTTTGCACTCTCTCTGAAATCAAAAAAATGATTATGATAACTTGATGACCTTTGAAGCCTGTCAGTGCCTATACCTAGTCATCAAAAGTGATTGGTCTATTGATTTAAAATTCATATTAACTAAAATAAATAAAACTGATTAAACTAACATTGAAAGACTAAGCTATATTTAGTGTAAGTTTTATCTGAAATTAAAGTTTTGTGTGCTCTACCAAGCCCCTTCAGGAATACAGGTGTCATGTTAATGTAGATATTCATTTTTTTAATTATTTTGTATATGGAAATTAAATTGCTAACATCTTCAATGAAATTCAAAAGGACTTATTTCTCTAAAATATAGTAACAAAAAACTCCTCAAGCAAGGCTACCTCCTTGCAGTTGATACCTCAACTAATACAAAATTATAGACTGATTTAAACACTGATATAGCAACTATGCAGCAATCTCTACTGCAGGGGTTCCTAACCTTTTTTTTGTCGAGCCCCCCTGAATCACAATTATATTTACATGCCCCCTCCCTCCATATTTTTTTCAGTGTTCACAATAAAACTAGCATTATTTTAACAACATTTGATTTTGTGTACATTGAAATCCTTTTTCTACTAAAACACAAACGTTTCGCGCCCCCCTTGAGATTGCTCTACCTCCCCCCCCCAGGGGGGCGTGCCCCCCTGGTTGGGAACTCCTGCTCTACTGTATCTTGAAGATGTTGAAAGCTGACATGTGATTAGGATCAGATCAGAAGTGTGTATGAAAACAATACAGTTGTATTGTCCCACTAAAAGTGATGTGGTGCTAAGACTGTACAATATCATCAGATAACACATTGTAACACTGAACAAACCTTTTTGCCCAGTATTTGCAAAATCGAACTTTGAAAATACAAGTTTGCCATCAGTGTTGAATATGGGCTTTGCAGTATTTGGCTTTTCAACTTTGATTTCTTGCTTCACTACAGCTGGCTTATCTCCCATGGGCTTCACTTTAGCCTTGTTTATTCTGTCCCTCTTTTTAATTTTTTTATTCAGTTTACTTGCTAAGCTCTTCTTAGCCAATTTGCTTTTCAGGTGGAAATTGTTTTGCGATTTGATTTTTTCTAATCTTTCTTCCAATTCGGCAATAGTGTTGGCGCGTTTAGGTGCCTGTTTTTCTGGTTGTTTATCATTACTGTTATACATTTCGAAATCTTCATCAGCATCATCTGAAAAACGTTAATAGGTTTAATTGTAAGTGTTAACTAGAAAAACTAAGTATGATGCAGATTCAATTCATGTGCATTCACAATCACACTGGTAGATATGAACAGGATTGCTACATTGGGCAGCCATTATACTAAAACTAAAGTATTAAACAGATTTGGGTTAATTTACTATACTAGAGACCGATAGGTACTTAAAAGATGGTAAACAATCTTGACGTGTCTTTTTATTTAAACATACACTTTATAAATCAAAATCTTTACATTTTACAATTTAGGTATGAAAAAATCATTTACTTTCATAATTGAATTGTAAATTGTAACGATTTTCATTTTTAGACTGTGTATTTCAATAAAAAGACATGTCAAGATTGTTTACCATCTTTTAAGTACCTATCGGTCTCTAGTTTAAGTGGAAACAGGAATCAAATTTAAAATTTACAGATTTCTAATTTTCAATATGAGACCTTGCTAATTTCATAATTCTATTTGATGCTGACAGAAAGCAGCATATGAGTAATGATTTATTCAAATTCAACAGGTAGACATTATTCACGCCTTACTAAACTTTTTGTCTTGAATGATGTGGTATTGATATTAGCCACAGCAGAGCATGAAAAAACACTGATATATCCTACTGCCCCTAGTACAGTCTTTGGCATACATGGCAAGATTTTAAGTAGTGTGGGTAAGTGCATGAGCATCGCTTTTCTACTTAGAGACTGTAATAGAGTTGAATCAGATATTGTGTCACATATTGGCATTGATGACCAATATGACCATACATCTGATATGGGCTCCATAGACCTAAAACATGTGTTGTCTCCACAGGGAAATAATATAAAACATGCATTATTGCAGTAGAGCAATGAAACATCACCTACAACTCACACTGTTTTGTAGGCTTTGAACATGAAAACCTTTTTAGTGTGATTGAGTTTGACTACATTTTCTATTCTATCTATAACCAATGCTTTTATGCCACTGAATGATAGGTATAATTTTGTGTCATACAGGATGCTTCGGGAGGAAACCGCATAACTTTACCACCGTATTCCTGACCATATTTAGAAACTATAATGTCATATAATGTAAGCTGGATTCGGCTTAGTTTGCCAGTAATTAACGTTTGCAAATGGAACTTTTTATTGTATTTTACTTGAAAATTAAGTATTTTTGGCAAGAAATGTCTTTGTGACTCTGCCAGCGCGTTTGTGCGTTGCCAGCTCATCCTAAAACATTGTGTTACTGATGAACCAATATCAATTTATTTAGTTTGTATGAAAAGTGAAAAAAAGTTAAAAATCATATTTCGACCTATGTTTATATAACGTTTTTTAATCGTTATGACCTCAGCTATACACTGGTGAAGTTATGTGGTTTCCTCCTGAAGCACCCTGTAGAAGAGAAGATATAATATTATATTTTTAACAAAATCGCAACAGCACATAACAAAAAAAAATAGGTATAATTTGTTTAAGAAGTTATAATAACTCGCCAAGGCAGAAATAAGTTTCTACTCATGTAAATATGCAAAAATAATATATATAAAACATTGCTACATATAATATATTAAGATATTGCTGTTTACTTAAGCACATTTTTCAAGTGTACTTTCAAAATTATGTGTTCTGGAGCACAATGCTAGCTGGTTTAATAGTTTAATCACTTGTAGCCTATTTCGCACATGGCTGGTTAGTGGGACATTTTTTACATCAGGGATAATTCTTAAAGTGCTACTATAGCTGATTTGCACATTTCCAGTATTGATCCTATAGTATCATTCATTGAATTTCAATGCAGGGAGTATTGCCTTCATGTAGATCATTTAATGATCATATCATTAATTCACCAAACTGCATAAATTAAAATTCTGTTCAAGTCAATTAAAGAAAGAAAATATATTATAAATTAAAGCATTTCTCGTAACAAGAAATAATAATGATAACCTACAACAACTTTGGAAATAAAATAAAAAACATTTGTTACCTTTTGTTTGCTGGGGTATGGACAGGACAGAAAATATATTTTGTAAAAATAAGAATTCTTTGTTAAGTTCCGCTTTCAATTGCTTCGTTTTCACGGGTTTCTTTTGAACAGACATTCTGTAGGTTCAGTGGCCAGGCTAAAAACAATAAAGTTTAAATGAACACGCTGACGCTGACCACAAGTTTAGAAGCGCTTGAATAGTTTTTAACTACTCCATAAGGAATTCCTCTCTTACCTCACACTCAGACAGTTCAATTTAGGTCTACTATTATCTATTGAAATGTTAAAATTACGTTAAAAATTACGTTATTTATTTTACCACGCGCGTATTGAACTCGAACCTCATAAGCTCATAACCAAAGTTTTGTCACCCTCGCTTGCTGCGCTGTGCCCTAATCGCCGCAACACAACGTGACTTTATTAATGACATTGACAGTGACAATGACAATTTCGTTTTTTTTTTTCTTTCCTCTAAGGAAAAGGCAAGGACTTCAACGCCATACAGCCTAGTCTGATGTAATGTAATCTAAATCATTAAAATGCGAGGGTGGTGAAGTACGCATTCTAATGCTCAATGGAATTTAGCACGAGATGAACAGTCCACATACATAACCGTCACGCCTTATTCCCTGCGGGGTAGGCAGAGACAACAGAGCACCATTCACTTCTATTCTGACATACTTCTCTCGCTTCACTCACATTCATAACTCTCGTCCTTGGACCAAGTATATACGGACTGTGAGGTCCCCACTAAAGGCCGTTCCAAGACCAGTACCATTAGCAGAGATGCGCGTGTCTCTTTCTAATTGGGTGACAATGAGATTTTTGCAATATGGGACATTCAATGTCGTAATCTTACATACATCTCGCTTGAATTCCCAGATAGGTTGGTTAGAGTATTTTAATGCACATTTAAAAGTTAAATTTGATCATCTACAAGCGTATAAATCTTATTTACTTCAATCATATATACGATTTTATTTTAGTGACGTTAACGAAATTGACACATTGAAAAGGTTTGGCATTTAATTGAAGTAATCTAGTCTGTAGTAGTTTTACTTAAGTATTTGATAACTCAAGAATTAAGCTTACAGCAGCGGTTTATAATACCGATTCCAAAGAAATGAATTACAAATGTAATCACAGGAGACTATTACGGTAATTATGATAACCTAGGTAATGAATTACTGAGGAATCACAATTACTCGAATGTAACCGTGTAATTAATTTCAATAGTAATTGATTACGCCTAATACTGTCCCATAATGCAAAAATTCATGGTCAATGTAAGGATTATGGCGACTTAAGGGGTTACCATTACAAAAAAGTAGACTCGATAGTGAATATGTTGTCTATTAAATTAAGTGTATATTAAAATCAAATAAATTAATGCGATTCTAATTCTGTGACACAAAACCGTTAAAATAAAATTATTGTATGAATTTTTCAGGTAAGTTTCTTGAGCGATGTTTTTTTTGACGTAAAGATTTTTTTAGGCTGGCAAGAATGACAAAAGGAGTGAGCGAGACAATCTGCTCCCTTGTTGCAGGCTCACCTGTCCTCAACTTGCCTCTATGTAGGGTTTCACGGAAAAATGACTCTATAACTTTGTGATATGGTTTATATTAATAAACGAACATTTCCCAAGTGTGCTATCATGTTAAGGGCCGATAGGACCTTCCTACATCAATGCTCTCATCAAGAAGCTTATATACAATCTGGAGATTGCATGTTGAATAAAAAAGTGAAGACCAAAAAATTGACCTTGAATGACGTCACTGTTATTTGCTGTCCCTTTCGTTACGGTGACAATACTTTCGGATGTTAGGTGAGAATCATATTTTATTCTAAACCTATTTACGAACATAAGAAAGATCATAAAAACAAGCAAGTGAATCAACTAAAAAAAGTTCGTCTCTTAAGAATTATTAAATTTCGTAAAATTGTCGCCCCCGGGGAATAAAATGGTAATAGGAAAAAGAAAATTTTACAGGAAAAATAAAAAACCGATTCTACTCTATATCTTTAGTTCTACAAAGAATTCATCAACGAGTTATATATCAAATTAATGGTGATTTTAAGGGCGTGTATAATGTGTATACGTATGTCATAATTCATTTATTTTTACCTATCTTAATTTATTTGTTATAAGCCAAAATTTACATTACCGAAAATATATCGAGGGTCCCCTGGTGAAACCCGATAAGTAGCAAAAACCTAGTTTTGAGATATTCACGTTTGAAAGTTATTTATATATTTTTATATTCACGTTTAAAAAAGACTTTATTATTTAATTATATTTAAGTAAAATCTGTTAAAAGCTAATAACTAGTTCCAAAATAAGAGTTAAGTTATTATTTTTGAAATCTCATTCGCAGTGAATGTCTATAAATATATATTATCTGGTTCTTGCTGCACGTATAACCAAAAAAATCAAGCCTTAACTATAGTTGTATTAATTTACACTTAAACAAATGTGAAAATGTTGGAATTTATTGGGTTACAATCCTTGCTAAATCAGTGTTAAGAATGATATCAAAAAAACTGTCAATGCCATTAGATAGAGCTTGAAAAATGCTATATAGTGGCATTCATAGGTCAAAAACCCAATTTTCGCTACTTATCGGGTTTCATTCGGGGACCCTCGATATATGCTTGAAATATTTTCGTAATAAACTGTTACCATCTTATTCGTGCAAATCACTGACAACTAAAGCTATCGTAATATGGAGTTGCTATTCTACTCATTGACTTTCCCAACAACTGCCGTGCAGGTATAGTAATTGTTTATTACGATTTTATAATAGGAATTAAAAAAAAAATCTAAAGAATCTACATCTGACGGATGGGGGATTTATGGAGGTCGTAATAGTTTTTCAGTGTGGCTTGGGTGCTGCGGGGATGCATGGGTGTCAGCATTCGGGGCCTTGGGAGCGGGGGTCGGAACCGTGTGGGCTTGCTTCGGTTCCTGTAAAAAAAGTAAAATGTTATCTAAAAAATTAATCCTTATATCCAAAAAAAGTATAATAGAAATTAAAAGTATAACTGTAACTGTACATTCCATATAATTACCATTAACTTCATAGGCAAATCGTAAAACCTTCCGCGATTGGGTTTTATTTAACCTAAAACATGGTTACCCTAATCATTCTTCTTCATATTTTTATGGTTCATTAACAATCAAGATTTTTTGTATTTACTCTTATCTAACACCAAAAGTGAAAACTTAAATCTGATAATAAAGGCTTAAACTAATTTTATCTGTCTCTATTTAATAAAATAGTTACGAGATAAACGTGAAATAAGCTTCTGTTAAAAAAGTAATCGATTGAGTAATAATAATGGAATTAATAGCTTGCCTGTGAAATTATACACTTGATCCTGGATACCACACATTTCTGCAACTACGAACTATGCAACTCATGATGATTATTCCCAGAATACTGCTTAAATAATACATAAAACCGTTGGAAACTTTCGAAGCGAACGATAACTCCATGACAACGGCCATCACAATGTTTGACATACGCAAATGGTGTTGCTATATTACGTTGCAATAATTACCGTAACTTTTAGTAAAATTTTACGAAAAATGATGTAATTTGAAATCACTTAAATGTGTTTTTGTCAGTAGGCTATTCGCGGAAATAACAAGCAAGTAACAAAGTAAAGCTAACATTTTTTTTACTTCCAATTTTATAACTTGTGTGCGTCCAAATTTGGTAGTAACATATAGTGCACTGTGAATTAAGCAATTTTATTTGGGAAAATTAAACCTGAACTTGGCTACCCCGTCTAAAGAGTAAACGAGATAGAAGAAACAGTAAAGTTCAAACCAGGTCAAAAAACAGATCTTCAAAATTTTATTACTAGTGCAATATCCAGATTGTATATAAGATTCTTGGCTCTCATCATACACGCTCGACGGTTTCGGGTACTCCTAATTTGGTCGATATACGTTCTTCGGGGGCGCCAGTGTTGCCACCTGCTGGGTTTAAAAATCGCTAAACATTTTTCGAAATATCGCTAGATTGTAGAAAATGTCTTCCAAAAATCGCTAAATGTATGGAATACTACCTATATTAACTGAAAAAAAAAAATCACTAAAATGTATGAAACGCCTGAAAAAAAAAGTCGCTAACATAGTCCCAAAGTCACTAGATTTAGCGACAAAGTCACTAAGGTGGCAACACTGGGGGGCGCCCTCGACCGACTTGCCAGTGTTGCCAACTTAGTGGATTTACTACTAAATCTAGTGGTTTTGGCACCCCAGTTAGTGGTGTAAATTTGCATTTAGTGGCTGGTGGTTTTTATTAGTGGATTTTATCAGAGGATTTTTATCTAAAATTGCTTATGCAATTTTTCATGGAGACACATTTTTATGCCTTTCATTCCATAATTGACGAAAATATTTTAGTGGGAAATTTAGTGGTTTCCTGATTTTGAACAGTTTAGTGGTTTTCTGGTGGTTTTGGAAGAAAATCTGGTGGGGAGCTAGACTAACCGTTGGCAACACTGCGACTTGCCCAAACATACTTCCCTTGTATGAACAATCCAAAGCAGACGTAATCGCGGGAGGGCGATTCCCTTTACTTTTCACATTCCGTTCATTTGATCATGGAAAATTGACACATTATTGCACTAATTCCACCACACTAAAACAATAATAGCCACTACATTTTAATTAATTGAATTGAAAAGCAAAGAGCGTCCTACTCTGTCAGTTTCCCGCGCAAGTTGCTTTTTAATTATTTTCCGTTCGGGAAAGGCAAAAGCCAAAGCCATACAGCCAACTTTTCTTCTTCTTAGGGAAAATTGTTTCCCTGTATATGGCAATCTCAGTTTTCTCATAGAGAGCAGCCAAGTTTTATGTGTAGTTTTTCTTACTTTTTTGGGCTCCGTACCCATTGGATGAAAACGGAACCCTATTAGTAAAACTTTGCTATCCCTCCGTGCTAACTAGATTGTTGAAATTTTTACAGATTATGTATTTCTTTTGCCGCAATACCAACATATACTAAAAATTAAGTTAAATTATCAATTACGAATCGTGATACAACAATCGTATCACGTCACGTAGACCAGGGTTTCTCAAAGTGGGGTACGCAAACCCCTAGGGGTTCGCCATTCGACAGCAGGGGTTCGCGACAAGATTTACGTATTACGACGTGGCTTGATAACTATGGCAGCACACACTTCGGAGCGTCTACCTAGTGTGTTCAATTCGATGGTGCAGTCGTTAACGAATTCGTTTGCGAGTTGTCGCGGAATGTATGGAGACTTGTCGACCGTGGCAGTTGTGCAAACGTTCCGCTGGCGGCGCTGTCTCGGTTTGCATACAATTTTGCAATAACTCGCAAACGATTTCGTTAACGACTGCACCATCGAAATGAACACACTAGACGCTCAGAACGCTGTCGGTTTTTCGTCACAAATCAAAGGCGCTCGCGCGCACTCGGCCAATAGGGTCCACATGTTTGTCTATGGCCTAGGCTCGCGTTGGTCTTTAATTTGCCAAATATGTAGACAGTGGCGCTTGGCTTGTGTCGAAATTTGGCCTACGCTCGGCCAACATGTATAGCAGGCTTTAGTAAGTCAAAAAAAGCTTGTGGCGTCTTTCCACACAAATTACTTTCTTTGACCCCTCTTTCTTATGAAACCATTGCATTAAATATAATAGAATTAATGAGTCTTTATTTAATTTGACATTTAAAAAAAATACCGTAATTTTAGCAGCAGTTTAGCATATTTTTTATTACTCCTGTTGACAACACGACAAGTACGACAACACTGATCAATAAAATGCACAACTGTGTCACAGTATACTGTGTCAACTGTACTGTAGCGTAGCCATGTTTTTGTTGTTTGAAAATAGGGCCGCTCGCTCCTCTCCTCTCCTCTCGTTCCTATTTTACTACAAGGAACGAGATGAATGTAATGCCCCCATTGACGATTACTCCGGGATGTGGGTTTTTCCTAAAACTCGATCAACCTGGTCCAATTTGATCGTCAATGGCGAATCGTCACTTCAGCCACTTCAGCCAGTCAGTCAGAGTGCGAACAACCAACGGAGCGACGCCGGGAGTTTTAGGAAAAACCCACATCCCGGAGTCAATGAAGTTAAGTTGGATTGGTTTTGTTTTGTGGTTGACATTGACAAAGGGACAAACGGACAAACAAAACAAAACAATCGATCGTACGGGCGGAGAAAGATTATTTACTTTGTGACTGTATTTCATTCGTTTGTTTTCATTATATTACTCAAAATCTAAAATTAAAGAAACTATGAAAACAGCCAAATTCGTCAATTGATAATTTAATTTAAACTTATGTTACATGATGAGAACTGAATCCCAAATATTTATGGAGCTAAAAGCGAAAGTACAAACTAGTCACTAGGTTACATACATTATTCATATTAAATTCAACAAAAGAGAGAAATGGAGGAAGGAAATCCACTAGAAATTCATACTTCTGTGTCAGTAAGTACAAAGTTGCACAAAAGCAATAAGCGAGGCAGGCCGTCTTTAGCTAAAGCGTTAAAATTTAGCCCCCAACCAAAGTCGATTATATCTCGATTATTGCATAAAGTAAAAAAAGGCAATAGACTTACTGTTAAGGATGAGATCAACCTGAGTAAAGAAGAGAAAACTAATTTAGAGGACGACAGCTACAGCGGAATGAAGTCAGACTTAGAGCCAGACGCTTATGACGATTTTCGAGAAAGCTTCACACTTGATCTTCCTGAGGGAGATGACCACAATAAATATAGGGAGTGCTGTTTACTGCATAAGAAAGAACCAAACATCAATCAGGTAATTTAATGCCATGTACTACTATTGATTACGAAAGTACCTAATGAAATATTATTTTGTTTAACTATTGTTTAAACATTCTTTATACATAAAAGCTTAACTTGTTATTTGTTATATGTGCAATAAAGAGTCATACAATTCAATACAATATTATTCCTATTCTTTACAGAGTAACCATTGTGACAAGAAAGTAGAAAACATGGACAAAATATTTGAAGTTGCCTGTTATGTATGCCCACACAGGTAAATTAAGTTTGGCAGCAATATCTTAATAATTATACATCATAAAATAAATAGAATAAGTTTGTATCTAAAACTAGCTGACCTGGCAAACCTCATACTGCCTAATGGGTAATATTTTTTAATATTCTCAGCGTAAAACCATCCAAAGAAATACTGCAATATTTGTACCTCATTCACATATCATCAAATTTTGATAGATATTTTTTATAATTTGTATTTACCCATTCAACAGTGATCTTTTACCCAATTTGGAGTTAGATATTGTTTCCAGGTGAATCTTAGTATTTTTAAAGGTAGGTAATAATTTTTTTTACAGTGATTCACTTTAGGCCAGCCTTACACCTGTAAGTTTTACTTACGTAAGTAGGGACACAGCTATCTGCTAAAATGAGAGACGACTATTGCTATCTCATCCTAACTTATAGCTGTGTCCCTACTTACGCAAGTAAAACTTACTAGTGTAAGGCTAGCCTTAGGTGACAGATCTGTTATTTTTTATTGTAGATCATTTCGCACGTTAAATCCAACACCGGCACTATCCTAAAATGTGTAATTGTTCAGGAGAGCCAATAATAGATTTTTGATGAATAAAATTAGTTATAGCGAACTCACCATGTACATGTTATGCTATTTATTATTTTTATCTAAAGGATAAATGATTGCTTGTTTATTTTATATAATAAAATGAAACATTTTACATTTGTTAGATATTTTTATTAAATAAACAAAAATGTTGTGACGTTCTTCCACTTAACATTTTTCATTTAAAGCTAAAATTGTTACTGCTTCTACAAAAATATATGAACAGTCGAATAATTTTTTTGTAGCTTAGGTTATTATAGTAATTTTTATTAGTAAATAGAAAGAAAACAATACTTTGTCCAGTAAAAACAACTTAAAAATGTAATAAATTGTGTACTTAGAAGCAATTACAAAAATATATACTTAAGTTCGTTGTTGACAAGATACATCTTCGAATAAAATTCAACTATTCAGAGTTAATAATTTAAGCATATATCAAAAGAGTACAGTTTTACTTTAATTTTACACAGTCTTTAATCAGTCATCATCATCATCATCATAATTCATAAGTCATAAAAAAGGCAACTCTAAATAAAAAAATCACAAAATCAATATACACAGTTTGATCGTAAAACATCCTTTAGAAACAAATACATTTATAAAAAGAATTAACATACTAACGTGGTGTTGAAAAAAATGCGCGGATAACTCACGTTTTTAAATCGAGTTTAGCTCGACATGTTCCGGGCTAATTCGTAGCCTTTCATCTAGAAGCTGTGGCAGCTCCTGCTGCCAAACGCGCACTGCGCTCTCTTCGCGCGACTGCTTTTGCTCGACGAATCTGATACCGGCGCACAAATACCTTCGTTATTATCGCCATTTGTAACGAAGATAATAACGAGTGCTACTACCGAACAACATTAACCCATTAATGGTCAAAATGAAACTAGCAGAGATTCATCAAAAATTTGTTGATTTTATAATTAAAGAGGATACAAGGAATTAGGAAATGAGAAAAAAAAAATTTTTTTTTTTAGGCATTTTTGCGAGTTTTCTCACCTTTTCGGTAGAGTTTGGAGCGACGTTATTGTCGACAAGGTGGAGATTTATTTATTATTATAAAACTGTACCCAATCATATTACATTTAGCGTCAACAATTTAAATTTTTCCCTTAATTTTAAGTGTTCCCAAATTGGCACAGTGACCAAGAATGGGTTAAGCGAGTTACTTAGTAGACCCAAAACAGTCTCGCCACTGTTTAGGGACCCACCCCTGGCGTGTAACCAAGGTATAACTGTGACATTTCATATCAGTTTTTTTACGTATACCTACTGCAAAATATTTCGTATTTATTTTTCACTAAAATAACCACAAGAGTGTTCTTATCCGTAACCTGTCCATATTACAATATAAATGAATAAGTTGCAAAATGACATTAAGACCAAAGTGACAGTATTCTATTAAAAAAAAACACAAAACTCACCTTTTGCTTCAATGGCACACCGTCATTAAACACAATATGGCACTGTTCCACTTATAACTTCACTAAATACAGCTGCGTGAAACCAACTTTAAATACAAAGTGTCACTGTTCCATTTATAATTTTCCTAATTGTTGCAAGTGACGTGTCGCTACCACCATAAGGACAGTTTTGGAACTACAAGCGGCGCTCAACTTTGCAAAATGTCGTTCGGGTACCTACGCCATCTGCCGGAACCAATGCGAATTGGAGTGTTTCGTTCAAATGACAGTGTAGCTTACCTCAAGTATTGTAAGATGGCGTAGAAAACAAAAAAAATGGTTTTTTTGGATAGTGACGGTGTTGGATTTAACGTGCGATTTGATCAGATATTGTTTTTTTAGGTACCAAAACCTCATTTGACCACTCAAATTCTCTGTTCAGGTTTCTAATTCTAAACTTTAAGCAGGGATTACCAACTCCACATACCTATTAATTGATTGTTTTTTATTTCATTTTCCAGGAGCTGCAGTCAGAAGGAGCACAGGGAACATGTGAGCATTCACAAAAATCAACCATACAAATGCAATTTTCCGAATTGCAGTTATGTTTGCAAACTATCCTGCAACCTCATCAAACATAAACGGATACACACATTAGAGAAGCCTTACCTCTGCGATCAATGTACATTTAGGACCAATTTTGGAAATTCACTCAAAGTGCATAAGCGAATCCATACATCGGAAAAGCCATATGGGTGCAAGTACTGCAGCTATCAGTGTAACAGCAGTTCGAATCTCAAAAAACACTGCCTTCACAGGCATAAAGAAATGTCTTAGTTGGAAAATCAATCCAGATGGAAGTTTTTAACAAGTATTGGAGAAGGGCCGGTGACAATGAAATCAAATGAGAAGTATAAAGGAAGATGGTGGGACAATAGGGATGATGACAGGGTTAAAAATATTTCATTCTAATTAGTCCGTACGTTAGATTATGGAAAAAATGAGACATATTTTTTAGTTTATCAAATAATTAAACATTGACTAAGGCACAGATCATCAAACTTTCTGAGTGGGGCTTGTGACGTCACGTTTGAGTAAAAATCAGTACAATTTTTACTCAAACGTGACGTCATACAAAACTTTTAGACTGTATTATCGTCATTTTTCGTTTGTCAAATAAAAGAAAAAATAAATATGGGTACAATAATTTTTCGTAATCTATCTGACGGACTAAATAGTTTTTTTAGTCATCTAGCCTATTTTGACATCCATGCATGCTACGCCTCATAGAGGTTTAGAAGGAATAAGGAAAAATAAGCTATGTATTTTATTAAATTGTCTAAATGTTGAACAATGCCTTTCATTTCTCTTGCTTTCATTCTTGCTTTTGATATTTCAGAATAATTAGTCTAAATGATTAAAACTCAAATATTGTACAGATCAAAGCATTTATATTCTTTATAATTAATCTAAATATACAATATTCTATAAAGGTATAACTGGTAGTAAAATAAACAATTGTCGCCCAAAAAGTACTTATACAATGT
>BHDV01010400.1:342252-358455 GCA_005406045.1 Adoxophyes honmai
TAATCAATGACCGATGTAACCTGACTAGATGTTAGCTATTGGATTAGTATATTACACGACCAAGTTAGATACATACATACCTACATTGGTAAGTGGCTCAACAATCCCGGTTCGTGACTGTACGGTAAATACGGTACGGTAGCGATAGGTTTCTAGCCAGCCGCTTAAAGTATTTCCTTAGTTGTCTCATACGACATCCAAGGAAGAAATGGAGAGGTGTTATTCTATCCCGATACCACACGGAATAATAACAACGATATAATAATTGTAATATAATGTCACTCCAGTAAGATGACCCCTGTTAATAAAAGCGACCACAGTAATGTGAGCTCAACTTAAATTGGAGAGTTTGAATCGCAAAGCGTGAATACATTTGTTCAATTTATGTTGAGCTTTTTCGAAACTGTTTTAAATACGTGATACAATCAGCAAATTTTGCTGATAAGGTGGCATTAAATAGACAACTGACAATCCTAAAGAAATATCGCTTACCCATTTCGCCTTTTAAGGGGCAGCGCAGACGACAGACTTTTTGTGCGATCAAGTCTGCGGCGCACAAAAAGTCTGCTTGGGTTGTATGAATTGTGCGCCGGACCTTTTGCGCGTCGTGTTCATTACTGCCTATAATTCCGTAGGTTCTATTTTCAGAGACGAAAAAGTCCGTCGCAAATGGTCTGTCGTCTGCGCAGGGCCTCAGCGTCAATAATGTTTCAAAATGCGTGTACCTATACAAAATAGTTTTTCAGTTTCCGTCCGTTTCAACTCAGTGAGCAGATAGATAGATAGACAGACAGAGCCGCGGCGATCGTTCGCCGACCCACGCCGCTCCCACGCGCGCCTCCTCCGTTGGACAGCAAATTACGGCCCACAATAATGCGCAGGTGAACTGAAATTAATTTTGCAATATGTACTTTATCAAGGAAAAAATATCAGATTTTTTTGCTAAAGGAATCCCCAAAATATTGAAAAATTATCAGATAACTCACGTTAAATAAATCGAGTTTAGCTCGACATGTTTCGGACTAATTCGTAGCCCTTCATCTAAACACGTCGTGTCGAGCTAAACTCGATTTATTTAACGTGAGTTATCCGATAATTTTTCAACATGAGTGAGTCTCACGGTAGTTTAATGTATAAAGAATCCCCAAAACTTCAAAGATTTGTTGACGCAGGATCACTTCAGCTCCAGTTCCTTTTCGTCACCAACCATGACTTTTTCAAGTTTTGTGGCCGCTTCTACAATGTTTTTTTAGTATTTAAGTTAGCAGGAATAGTGACAGGTTTTTAGTCTCTTGTCTAAAGGAATGATTTGAAGTCACGATGATACCAATAACTTTCAGTACAGTCGAGGATATTAAGTGACTAGCGGAGCGACTGTAATTCCTGAACTAATCATGTTAAAGTTCATGCTGCAGTTTGTTGTTTTAGGATGCTTTAGATCAGCGGTTCTTCACCTTTTTGATTGACGACCCAAAATTCAAAAATTTTGAAAGCTCGCGACTCAATCAATTAATATATGATTATTAAATGCAGTGATTGCGGTTTGTTTTTCAAAAACTCACGCGGGTCCTGCGACCCATCTTGACATGGCCCGCGACTCAAATTTGGGTCGCGACCCGAGGTTAAGAAACGATGCTTTAGATAAATATTATCGTAACTCGACAGTCCACAGAGTTTATACAATCACGGTCCCAAAGGGGGTAGGCAAAGCACATTAAACGTGACGTAGACAAAATCATATCTATTTCACTCTTCTAACCACTTCTAGCATTTCTTTAAATTTCAGTAATTAAGAGGTATCAGTGATAGGTTGTTAGCCTGTCGTCTAAGGCTTGCCTACCTAAACGTAAACCTTCCTTTCCTGTTACAACATCCACGAAAAATACGGAGGTGTTATTCTAACACAGGCAATATCTCAATCACCGCTATTGACATTGTAACCCACCGATACTAATTACCCCGCGGGGGGCGGGGGGTGGTTCTCGCGTTTATATCCCTCGCCGCGCCGCGCCGCCCGCATTGAGCCCGCGACGCGCCGCCACGACAGCCGCCGCAGGTGAGTGCATAGCTTTAATTTACATTTTTTATTTTCGGTTTTTGTTTGGGAGTGTTTTTTGGATTACGGAACGAGTAGTTGAAATTGGTTAAAGTAAAAGTGTGCTTCGATATTTTTTAAGGGTAGGTTTTTTTTTCTAAGTTTTAAAGTAATTATTTTATAAATAGACACTATACAAAACCAAAAAAAGTACCTTAAAGAATAAAACTACAGAAATTAAATAATTTATAATGAGATAAAAATAAAACTAGGTAAAACTAATAACTAAAATTTTCCTCCAAATCGCCGTCCAAGTTGTTAGACATAATTTTGACCATTATTCGCCTTAACTTAAAGTTAAAAAATAAATAGCAATAAAAAGTTAATTGTGCAGCGTGGTTGACGCGGCGCGTTGAAGTCTTTCGGTTGAAGCCGCGCCGCACGCGGGGCCTACGGTCTTTGGTTGGAGTTATTCTTTTTTACCGAAGCTAATAAATGGGATAGTTTAATAACGTAAACGTGAGCCTAAATAATTTTGTCAAAATTACCGACGGTGTAACGACTGTATCTTATTCTATATTTACTGTTTACTTATTAAAAAAGTAATTGCAAAGAAGCCATGAGACATCATCGGGTTAAAAGCACGTCTCCATTCCTTCCGCCGTGGTTGTAAGGGGCAACTAAGGAAAGGGAGCTGTAGTACTTGTAGCATATTTTAGACAATAGGCTAGCAACCTGTCCCTATTATACCTAATCCTCTAATTACCTATCATTCAATTAAATTTCTAAAAAATATGCTAGACGTGGCTCCAGAATACGGTGTATGGTGTGATTTTATCTATAGGTACGTACAACCATTCCGTGTGCTCTGCCTGTTCCATTTGGGAAGAAAGGCGTGATGTAAAGGTAATATTTCTATTCATTGGAGAAATCTAAAATTTATTGAATATTTTTAAACCTTAAATTGTGCTAAAAGTAGTTAGGGTGACGGCACCAGTTATGGACGGTTTAAGCTGACAAGCACCAGTGATGGACACTTCATTCATAATTTAAAGACCATAGAGTTGTGAATTGATTGTTGTAAAACAAATGACTTTTCCTTAGTGGGTAGTAAATAAGAGTCATTGTCCATTACTGGTTCTATGTCCATTACTGGTGCGGTCACCCTACGAAGGATAAAATAGTCATGATTCGTCTATGTAACTTTTAGCTTACTCTGCCTATCCGGTTAGTGAAAACAGACATGTTGATTATTACTATTAGCGCGTAGTAACATTTCATGTAATTATACAAATAATAAAAAAAAATCTAGACTTTTATTTAGGGTTCTGTCATTCTAATTCTAAAGGGCACATTGGCATCCCTTAAAGCAGAACTTTCGGAAGTAAAATCCTACATACAAATCGTATATTCCGCCGCTGGCAAATTCACCCGCTGCAAACTCGTGGTAAACGCGCAGCAGCGACTGCGTCCCGCCAGCCCGCTCCGAACGGCCGCAGTCGTGGCGTCTCTCGCTGCGCCACGTGTTACCACGTTTATTTTTATATATTAAATATCAACTAAAACATTGAAAAAAAAACAATATTCTTAATCTAATAAGGATCTTTAACTCGAGATTAGCTCGACATGTTTCGGGCTTATTTTCATGACCAATCATAGAGAGCAACGCCACTGCGGTAGCGGTTAAACGCGCACCGCATGCCACTGTTTTCTCATGGCTCTCAACTACCCTGCCTATTTCTTTTCCTATTTTTTTAACTTTAAAAATAATACTGGTAAGGTGATTCAATGTTTTCTTTGTTATCATTTCACCGAATGTCTCTCTTGCGACCGCCCAATAAAAAAACCGTAAAATTGTAGTACGTAGAATCCTTTGAAAGGTTCTTTAAATTTAACAATCGCCTGGATCTTTGAGGGCGACCGGCTTCACTTTGCAGGTATCCACTTTCATAATTTATTTACGTCAAGGAATTTGCAAGAAACCAAGGCGTACCTATCTATACTAATATAATAAAGCTGAAGAGTTTGTTTGTTTGAACGCGCTAATCTCAGGAACTACTGGTCCAAATTGAAAAATTCTTATTGTGTTGGATAGACCATTTATCGAGGAAGGCTTTAGGCTATATAACATCACGCTGCGACCAATAGGAGCGAAGAAACATGGAAAAATGCGGGGGAAACGGGGAAAATTAGTCACTATTCCACGCGGACGGAGTCGCGGGCACAGCTAGTGTATTATAATTTTGTTTGACTCAGTGTTGTGCGGTCTTGTCTAAAACTAGAGCTGTGTAAATTCCACTCTTGCCGTAGCTGTCGACGTATTCGCTCGCCGTCACGTTCGTAATAAAAAGCGCTTCATCTCAGCTTTCAGTTCGGAAAACGCCATTGCAGCACTGCGTTACTACCTAGTTCTTTTTTTTAATTATAATTATAACAAATAAAAACACATACATAACAAACAATAACAAATCGAAAAAAGCTATACATTTTCGACACAAAGACAAAGTTATTTTACGCATTACTTGCTCTAAATCTGACACCACACGGAGAAAGTTAAGTATTTTGAAAGTAACTGCGCATTAAAAATATCATGTTATCTAGTAGGTATTGTGAGCCAAACGACACATGGAACAAGCCAGAGAGCTAGCAGTAGGCAACCTCTGCCCTTTATATTTTTTGTGGAAATCTTTCTCGAGCCAAATCAGTTCGCGCTTCCGCGTGCCAATGCGTAGACAACGCGTTGCGTTTATCGTCGCGTCCCCGCTAATCCCGCGAGATCCCGTTCAATTTATGGGGACCCTCGAAGAACAATCCAGATTCTCTATTGCCGCGAAAAATATTAAGAAAATCACAAAAACGTATATCCATAACAGTTATTACAGTTAGTTTTAATTGCAGTAGCGAGCGGTTAGAGTATTGTGGGCGACGGACCAGCAACCTGTCACTGCAATATCACGTTTAATTATCTGGTTATCCTGAAATTGCTAAATGTGGCACTGAATTTTTGAATTCATGTGCTCTGCCTACCCCTCTTGGGAATACAGGCGTGAGAATATGTTTGTATGTAGGTATGTAATGTAATGATCTAATGATACGAGAAGTCGGTGCGAAGCGTGAAATAGTCATAATCATGGTTATGTCTATTTCACGTTTCATGTGCTCTGCCTACCCCATTTGGAAACATAGGCGTGATTAAATGCTATGTTATGCCAAATAAAATTGATAACAGCATTGTAAACAAAAGCTGCATTAGAGTACAAGAAACTACAGATTATACCAATAACGATTGATATTTTAAATTGCAAAATAATGGCAGATTTTTTTATGAAAATTGCACATGGATATTGTCAACCGTAGTAAGGTAATATCATCGGTCATAATCATAAGCTTTATTCTAATCCCTTGGTCCGCAAAGAACAATGGACGTGTGTAAATGTTTTCTTGCCGGTAAGCTTTAACAATACATAGAATGGCTTACCGCCGAATCCGGCCAGCGTATAAAATTTCTTCTATAATAATGCGGACGTACGTGTAATTGTCCGGAGTTCAAAGCTATATTAATGAGAGTCGATGTCGCGACCGCACGATGTACAAACAAGAACATGCTTTAATTATCGAAAATATGTGATTGTGAGTGTTCGTTGGGACCCGTTCGCCGCCGGCGCTGGTGCTGTAAACTACAAAGTTACAGCAAAAATTCAAGAAGCCGCGTTCTTGTTAGCTTTGGCGACTGCCCTGTGTTTTCGCCAATTAGGTATTTTGTTTATAATGCGATATCAAACAGACGACTTTTGTACATGAAAGGTTTTAGATTAGAATTAACATAATATAATAACAGTACTATGTGTGATAAAAGCTAGAAGACAATACCAATGTGGATGGAGGAATAGCCGGTACAACAGCACTGTAACAACAATCTTATTCAATTGAGTATAGTAACATGCATCATGCCTGTTCTCCAAAGGGGGTAGGTAAAGCACACACGGCGCTACACAAGCAAGATTATGGCTAATTCACGTTTCGTTGCCGATTTTAGGTCTAAGGCGAGGTTCTACTAGATTTGTACCCCGCGTCCCTCTCGCGCAAAAGAAGGCGAAGGCGGGGTAGCGGGCGACGCGGCAGGTTGTCAATACGTTGGGCACGCGGTCAAGTTTTAGAATAAATATGAATTTAAAAAATAAACAACGTCGATTGAAAACTATAATTTAGAAGATTCTCTGTAGTACTTAAAGATAAATATTTCCATATAAAAATTATGTAGAAATTAAAAAGAATAAAACCAAATAATGGGTTTTAGTTTTTATTTTTGCCTATTTTCGAGAATTTATATGATCGAGGAAAGTACATTCTATCGTGTAACCAATTAGCACGTTCCTTAGGCAATATCTTTACGTATAACATATATTTTTTTCAAGACTGTCATTTAGCAGAAAATATGTAAAACATTAGATCTTGCAACCTTCAATTCCGTCTCCCTTGGAATACCTCGCCTTAAAAACAGCGAAAGCGCCAGGTTGAGATCCCGTAAGCATAATTTAAGAAGAGAAGAAGACGTTATTCTAAACCCGATAAAATACAGATTGGTTGGCTAAGCATCTGCAATCCGTTTGGTGTGGCCAGCTTTCTATGCCGATGGTTTTTACTGTCCACTGTACTGTTTCTTGTAGCAATCAATAAGTCTAACTCTTTTAGTTAAAAAAAAGTCTTGTAAACCCTTGTTGTCGCCCACTCCCCGACTGGTAAATACTGAAAGTACGTGGCGGGGCCGCAATTAGCGCGGACACAAACAACACACGAGACACGCTTCATTACTGACTGCGCTGCAACTGCTGGAGAAAATCTTAAAGTACTGCTAAATGTCTGAGGTTACTCGGCTTCTTTACTTGAAATAAACTTACCCGTTGTTGGATACATACATAAACATAAATATTGCACTTGTTTTATCAAATACTGCCTACCCCTCTTGGGAATACAGGCGTGAGAATATGTATGTATGTATGTATGTCAAGTGGGGGTAGCAACGCACGCAAAACGATACATAAACAAAATCAAGGCTATCTCACGTTGCATATTACCTAGCAAAATTGCCACAGTTTTATTTTTAAAGTTAGGCGAAAAGGGTGTAATAGCAACAGGTTGCTAGCCAGTCGCCTACAGCATACTAACCATATTTTTTACAGTCGTGACTTACAATTAAGTAGGGGAGGTAGGGGAGGGATGGGCAGTTGGGAGACATGGGCACCCCTCTTTTATTCTGATTTCATCATAGATTTTATTTTTTTAGTGATTTGGTAATTTACTTTACCGAATGGCTTCACTGATCATCCATAAGCTATCTGTTGTTTCTGTCAGTTATCGAACACAAATACGTTTGAAGATTATGCACTCGTAAAAGTAAGTATTTTGTTGCGATTTCGGATCGTAATAAAAATAAAACTAATGAACGGTATGTGTATCTTTTATTATTTATCTATTTTATATTAACTAACCTATGAATTAAAACTGAAATTCAAGCCTAAATACGTAGATTAAAAAAAATACCCGTAACCTATGTTAAAAATGTATACAGAGGGAGGGATGGGCATTTGGACGGGCGGGAGGTTTGGGCATGCCCAATGCTCCCTCCTATTATATTATGTATAGATTTTTAACTATTGGTTTAGTTTTAATTGCAGATAGATACTATTTAAATTTAAAAAAAAAGGTTTGCGACGGGAAATTCCTAAAGATTTAATATTACGAGCTATAGAAGAGGTAACCACCACTACTAATTTAAGAGGCTGAGTAAGATCAGAAACACCTTTTTTTTTCCTGAAGTAGATGACATAGCTAGTGTCCTTTTAGACAACATTAAGTCTAAATTGCCAGTACCTACAAAAGACATGCAATAAAACCAAACGTGGTGGTTCTAAGTACACGTTTGATAGTTCTTTATGGGTTATACCCAATCTCAGATAACTTAAGATGTTTTTTATTTGTTAACTTTCATTTTAGGTTTCTATTATTGATGTAGTTTAATAACACTTTATTTGTTAACAATTTTTTTAATTCCATTATGGATACAAAGTAATTTATAGGCCGTGCCCAAGCCTCCCACAGGGTATGTCCAAGCCTCCCTACCATAGGGAGCATTGGGCACTTTTGACTTAGTTTACAAAATATCTCGTAATTTTGAGACTGATTGTAATTTTTAAGGAAGCTTTTTAATTATATCTAGCCAAATATATGGTGCAATAAGAATTGGCAATAAAAGTTGACTATCTATAAAATCTGATTATTTATGCAATAAATAGTGAAAAAGTGCCCATCCCTCCCCTACCTCCCCTACCTACCTATTTAAAGTAACTTATTTACTAAATTCTAGCGGTATAGTTTCTGAAAATACCTTCTTAACGAATGCCTATGTAATAGGAACAATGTACTAAACAAATTCAACTTAATCCGTTCAGGTCAATCCTTTTCCCAAAACTTTCGGTGAAAAAGTAGGAAATTGTAAATTGTATAAACATCAGCCTAAATGCCAAGTACAATTTTGAAAAATTAGCAAGTTTTAAAATTGTACTAGGCACGTAAGAAGTGACAAATATGGGATCTAAAATCTAGTAGATTTTGATAATAAAGACTGCTCTGAAATCCAGAGTTATTATGTTTATTATGATAACTTTAGCCATGAATAATTTGGAAGCCGATGGTGTACCCGGTCGCAGGGGTCACGCACATCGCGCTGCTCGAGTGGAAACATCGGAGCGCGAGTTGCCGAGCCCCGGCAACTTTGTTGCTCGCATAAATTAAAATGGCGAACCTCTTGCGATGTTGACACGCATAATTTCAGTCATCGATAAATGAAACTGTTATGAGTGAATTTTGAATGAAATTCAGACACGTTTGTGATAGTACTGGTGTTATGTTACCGGCTTCAGCTCGCGATTTTCTCTGCGTAGTAATTACTTTTTTTTCGAGCGATAAAATATTATTATAAAGTTTAATTACGATCTTCTCAGTAGATTTTAAGTGAAAAATTATAATAATAAACAATCCACCCGTATTTAGGGGTATCAAATTAAAAATTGCAGGTCAGACATGAACTTCAAGATCAGATTGATGTGATTCAGTAAGCTGCCTGCAAAATATAAGAGTACAAAGGAAGTTTGTAATTTCAATAAAACATTTTCACTTAATATTTAATTCTGAACGATCAGTATTTACATTGACCGAAATATTTGTTGTCTTATCAAATGTGCAGCAATTCCCTCCGCTATTTCGACTGGTGGATCGCATATCTGAAAGAACGAATGTTTGTTCTAACTCGCGGGGCGCTATATCTTTTCCGCGCAACCTGTTGCGGCAACCATCATCATCATCAGATCAGCCGTAGAGTAAATAAACGGATAACTCACCTTTTTAAATCGAGTTTAGCTCGACATGTTTCGGGCTAATTCGTAGCCCTTCATCTAGGAGCCGCGGCGGCTATTGCTACCAAACGCGCACTACGCGCCACCGCTCTGTCGCGCGAATAGCCTATCTCTAACGTAACTACATAGCTCAACTCAATATGCCAGCTCATTTAGACACCTCGACGTTGAGTTTAGTTTGTTACGTCAGAGCAGAAATTCCCAAATGTTTTGTACTCATGGACACCTTTTCATAGTTCTATCGGGTTCGATGGACGCTGCTACATTTGTACAAATTACCTAAAGACACCAATTATTTACCAAGATCAACGTGGACCTCCAGCGAGGTACCATTTTGGCAATCACTGCGTAAGGCCTCTTTTCCACGGACGGTTTTTAGCCGTAAAAAACTACGGTCGTCAATGTTGTATGGATCACTATTGACGCTTGTTGACCGCGCCGGGCCGTAGTTCTGCCGTGTCCGTCAACAAACGTCAACACGGTTAATTAACCGTAGTTTTTTACGGCTAAAAACCGTCCGTGGAAAAGAGGCCTTAGAGAATAACAATAAAACACATAGCGTGCCCGAGAGGGCGGGTGATCACTGCAATCGCTCTCTCATTAAAGCTCGCATTGAGAGCCGCTCGGCCGCTAATTCCGATTCAAGTACATCCATCTGATACATTTTCATCTCCATACTCATGTGCGCACTAGATATCGACTTTTCTATAAGCTTTATTGAGTGTACAGAGACCGTAGTCCACAGAGAGAAAGTTGGAAGTTGTATTTATGCAACCGATCTTCGACACGTTAGCGTGATACAGAACAGTTGATGACAGCTGACGACGTATAACGTTTGACGAACAAATTGTACTATTAGATGATAGGTACCGCTAGGGTCATTAACACTACGTTTACTTAGTTTTCGCACTAGCAGTTAAAGCTTTAAAAAAACAATACGTAGGTATATGATAGCGAACTGCATCACAATAAACGCGGCAGCTTTTGCACCGACAGAGATAGTGGAGAGTAGAGAGCTCCAAATATAAATGTTTCAATAAAATTGTTATTGAAATTAAGTTGGTACAGTCGAGGAAATTGATACCAGTGCCACTTTGAACTTACTCGTAATGAGTTCCATATTGCTTTGATTAGTAGGTAGATAGTATGGTATGACACAGTGACATTTCTTATAAGAAGGTACAAAGTGGCACAGTTATCTTTCTTTGACTGTACATCTAATCTTCATTTTTCTCCAAGTGCAAACTTCATTGTCGTTTTTCAATGGATCTGCCTACAAATTACCGCTGGAGCGGCGCTTCCGCCGGACGCGCGGCCGGTAATGGCCGCAGCCCCCGATCAAGGGCTCGCTGCTTTGACAAATATTATTGTTTTCAAATAAAAGGATCGAGGGACTGAATATTTAAAATCTTCGCCAGTTATTTCTGTCGTCATTTTAAGAGGGTTGAAAGTTTTGTTGGACGTGATTGGTCCGTAAAGAACCTCAGTATTAACGTTAGTGATTTTATTGTACACTAGCTGTTCCCGCGACTCCGTCCGCGTGGAATAGTAACTGATTTTCCCCGTTTTTTCCACATTTTCCATTGTTTCCTCGCTCCTATTAGTCGCAGTGTGATTTTATATATCCTAAAGCTTTCCTCGATAAATGGTCTATCCAACAAAAAATGATTTTTTAAATTCCAACCAGTATAGTTCCTGAGATTAGCGCGTTAAAATAAACTAACAAAGAGACAAACAAACAAACAAACTCTTCAATTTTATAATACATAAATAAATAAATATATTAGTAGAGATTTAGGTAGCTACTTTAAAGCTGTCTTAATAGTTTAAACAGCAAATAATTTAGTTTAATTTAAAATTGGACTTAAATAGGACAAAATTTGATTTTTTTCTCAGGAATCCAAAGATGAAGTTCTGTAAATCATTATTGCAATGAAATTTATTACTGTTCCTTATAATGTGAACCCGTGTGGTGTCGGATCTAGCGATTATAACCTTAGTCGCCTCTTAAGGCGTTCACGGAAAAATGGAGAGGTGGATTCTAAACCC
The DNA here is from genome assembly GCA_005406045.1 of Adoxophyes honmai. Lineage (NCBI taxonomy): Eukaryota > Metazoa > Arthropoda > Insecta > Lepidoptera > Tortricidae > Adoxophyes > Adoxophyes honmai. The sequence continues at coordinate 353,749 of BHDV01010400.1, forward strand.
GATACCCGCACAGGTCACTGTCATCATGGTGTATAATGGCCTTAACCCTCGACACAGCGCGCCCCGCGGCGCCCCATGCATAATGCAGCGTCGGCGCCATTATTTTTATACCCCTAATATTTCAATTGTCTCTTCATAAGTCGCATCTGAAAAACACTGGAGCGAAATGTTAGTAGGGTGTTAACTGGACAACAAACTTTTTTTGATACTCTAAAATAAAGTTCAAACTTGAGATGTCCACCCACCGTAAGTTTTAAAATATTGGTAAAATAATTCTGAAAAAAAAAAGTTAAAAACCTAAAAGTAACTTTAAAAAAATATAAACAGTGTTGTCGGTCAATTGCCGATAAACATAATATTAAATTTTACCCACAAGTGTAGGCGAGCGGGCTGTATACTTAGCGTAGTTCTTGTGTAAATCAAACTCGGGAAAAATTGGAGACTGTAAACATCGTGTAGTGACCAGTCTTTAGTAGTATATTGAAGCTTAGAAACGAAAAATGAATGAATGGTCTAAAACAACACACAGAACAAAATAATGTTATCATAGTCTGACAATGTCCAACCTTTTAAGTGACAAGAAGCCGTTGTTTTCCTCCGAAATATCGTAATACTTATTCCTAAGTGGGGTCCAAGTTTCATAACAGAAGTATGGCAGCGAGACCTCGCTTATCTAGTGAAGCTTATATTTGGCTGAAAAGTCTGTTAGTACAGATTGTCACCGCTTGTTGTTTAATTAATTCTTTGTTTGGTGTCAAGTATTTTTCAAATACTTTTCTTGCAGTTTGCATCCGAGCATCAAGCGCCTCAAACGCCTTTGCAAAGCCAGCCGTCAACCGTCAGTCGTCAGCCGTCAGCCGTCAGTCGTCAGTCGTCAACCGTCAGCCGTCAGCCGTCATGTCGTGGTGGTGGTGGGGAGTGGTGGCGCTGTGCGCGTGCGCGGTCGCGTCTGAAGACAAACGCGCTGAGAGTGAGCGAAACACTGTTTTAATTATTCTGTTTATAGTTATCTACACTAATATTATAAAGAGGAAATTTTTGTTTGTTTGTATGTTTGTTTGTTTGATTGTAATGAGTAGGCTCAGAAACTACTGGACCGTTTTCAAAAATTCTTGCACCATTCGAAAGCCACATTATCCACGAGTAACATAGGCTAAATTTTATTTTGAAAAAAAGAGGATTCCGTAAAATATTTGGGTTTAGATATCTACATCTACACTAATGTTATGAAGAGGAAAATTTTGTTTGTTTGTTATGAATAGGCTCAGAAATCTACGACCCCAAAATCTGAAATTTACGCGAACGAAGTTGCGGGCGGAAAGCTAGTGATTACATAAATAACCATTAAATGACCAATCAGTTTTTATTTAATTTAGTCATAGAGGATAGAACCTATAGAGTACTAATGTCATCTTGGTTGTTCGGAAATTATTCCGCAAAACAATTGAAGTGATCGCTGTGCTCTTATTGGCCGGTCCAAGATCGCGCGTAACGCTAGTGCCTTTTTCTCTACGGTTATTGGCTCTGTACAGTTTCTGTGACAGTGACGGTGACGTTTAGTATGTTGAAATCAACAAACTATTTGCGGAACGGGGTTGCGAACATTGTTTCTCTATAGGTTCTATCCTCAATGAATTTAGTTGAATAGAAAGCGTACTAAAACTTACCAACAGAAACTTCGTTTTCGATATAAACTTTTCGCTGATTATACTTTTTACCAATTGTACGTTATACGTCGTTGTCATCCATCCTATTATACCTAGATAAAAAAATTGCACCAAGTTTAAAGTCAATCGGAAATTTTGGAGCTTACGCAAAACCAATTTTTAGTAAATCATTAAACGAATTTGGTTTAAATGTCAAAATTCAGCTATGGGTATGGGCTTTGGTTGCGATGATGTTACGTGATACCAAATACTAATACTGAGATATTTAGGGCGTTAGACAATAGCCCTGCTGATCTAGTTTCTACTTCTACAAGCAGATAACGGTAGAAAAAGACAGCAATTTTTTGACCTAACCTGAAATTTAGTTCGGGAGTGGACCTTCTATACATAGGGCGGGGCGCTCGTGCACTACCATGAATTTTACGGTCCGGCCTTTCGGGTTTTTAAAGTCTGTCGCGCCGTCCCGCTCACGTTAATGCTATTTAATGGAAGAGCAAGCGAGACGAGACCTCAAGTAAAAAGCTGGACCGTAAAATTCATGGTAGTGCACAAGCGCCCATAATACTATTATAGGCCAAAAACTTAGCTAAGTCACCTGTTGTATGTGTGAGTAACGTGTACGAATAGATATTCTTCTTTCAAAATTTGAAATATGCCGTATGTTTTGCATGCTTATTATTTGATTATCTTTGAAATTTGATTATTCCTGTCCACTTATGATTGACATGACCGTCACAATACGGTATAAACAGTTCTCAATTTAAAGTAATGTTTTCGGATTTTTTGCGTCGTTCATTGCAAACTGTACACAACTACATAAAACAGGTGACTTACCTAAGTTTTTTACCTATACCTACTCTATGGCTCACCACTAACCAGCGTCCTGTGTGTAGTGTCGCCGCTGCCATTCGTGCTGGGCTCGCGCTACGGCCGCTCGCCGCCCGCGCCGCGCCTGCTCGCGCCGCGCAACGACAGGTGACACACACACACACACAGAGAGAGAGAAAGAGAGAGAGAGAGAGAGAGACCCTCACTCATTAACGTTGATAAGATTCAGCAGCCCTAATGTCTAACGCACCAAGAATCTACATCGTTTTTAATCTGACAGTTGAAACCAAAAATCACTTTGAAACTGAAATATTTCAACTGACATTGACATTGAATGGAAATTGTCCATGTACATTTGTACATATTTTAGGTGCGTTAGACAATAGTGTAAGTAAAGTTCGTGTTTTTATTAGGTTCTTCATGGGCAGCCGCTACGGCAAGCGGTCGGAGCTGCCGCCGGGGGTCTTGGCCGGCGGGCCGGGGGTCGCGGGGGTCGCGGGGGTCGCGGCGCGCGCGCGCCTGCTCTGCGAGTACACCGGGGTCGCCGCGCTCTACCGCTGCGACCGTGCGCCTTCTTACGACATCAGGTGACCATCATCATCATCAGCCTATACTATACGTCCCACTGCAGGGCACAGGCCTCCTCTCAGTATGAGAGGGCTTGGGCTATAGTTCCCACGCGAGCCCAGTGTGGATTGGGAACTTCACACACAACGTTGAGTACTTCGTCGCTGTGTGTTTCCTCACGATGTTTTCCTTCACCGAATAGCTCGTGATAAATATCAAATTCGATATCGCACATAAATTCCGAAAAATACAGAGGTGCGAGCCCGGGGTTTGAACCCACGACCTTCTGCTTGAGAGGCCCCATGTCGAACCGCTGGGCTATCAGGTGACCAGCGTACAATAAATTAGCTCCTAGTGAACTATAAAGGATCTACTCACGTTTTTACATTCAGATTAGCTCGACATCTTTCGAACCAATTTGTGACCCATCATCTGGAGGTAAAAGCGCAATGGTGCGCACCGAAACATGTAGAGCTATATAATATAAGATATGTTCACACCAGTGCGCTTTCGCGTTCACCATGCGTCTTCCTCTGACGCATGCCCGTGCAACCACCAGCCACAGCGCATGTCGCCAGCGCGTCATCATTGAGGACGGATCTAGTTTCAGCGCATGCGCTGTGGTTGCACGGGCATTCGTCAGAGGAAGACGCAAGGTGAACGCGAAAGCGCACTGATGTGGACATAGCTATATAAAAACGTGAGCAGATCCGTTTTAGTCTCTCGGTAGTTTGTTTTCGTGTTCTATAGTTTTCAAAACTGCGCCTTGTAGATACTGGTCTGGTCAGTTCTGCGCACTGTGCCTGGGCACCGCTGGCACCTTCTTAGTTACGGCACTGTTAAGGACAGCCACATTAACCTGTGTCTTTGTCTGCAGGAGAGGTTCGGACGAAGGCGACGAAGAATAAACCCCGCACCGCCGACGCGCCGCCGCCCGTGACGACTTGATACAGGACGTAGATATACACACACAGACTCTCCCAAGCTCAGTAGACGGACAAAATAATGAACCAGATCAACCGTCAGACCGTTCAAGAGAACTACCCCAAGAGTGTACCTACAGTAAAATCGCATGACCACCGAACTTCACATAGATGGAGATAGACCCATAACCCAAAATGATAAGCATCTCAAACTTAGCTCCAGCGGATATTGAGAAACAAAGATCTGTCTGTTTATATCTGTGTCCGTGAGCTGAGCTTGTCCGAGCGCGCCTGAGTCTGAGCGCTGAGCGCTGAGCGGGCGCCGCTGTTGGTGACTCCGAAGAGCTAGAGGATGTACCACTTTAGATAACAGGATACCACCCCCCCTTCTAACCTCGCTTCGCGTTGTTTCACTCACAAAATAGCCACACTATATCAAGAAAACTGTCAGCAAAAGGACGAGTCAAAGACATAATCGCTTAATAATAACCTTGAAAGGATTATGTTTCAATAATGCATCATTTGACTATAACCTTTTGCTATATCACAAGTAAACTACTTCATAATGCAATGTAAAACGAAAACCAAGACCAACTCTTGAACACACTGGCAATTCAAAACAGGCATAAATGGTCTTTCAATTTCTAGTCTATGGTTTTAAGAGTGAAACAATGGTCACCGAGGATGCCCCGGGCGGCGGCTGGGCGCCCGGGGCAAGGGGG
>BHDV01010400.1:358465-388145 GCA_005406045.1 Adoxophyes honmai
GGGGGGGGGGCTGAAAATATTCTTCTTGATGTTAAAGATAAAATATATGTCAGCGCGCACCGTCTCTACTATAAGTAGTCAAATAATGTTACGCTATATGATAGTGAAATGTTACTAGTTGTTAAGTAAGACCGACGCTCTGGAACATCGATTTTTATTTTGACAAAATTTATTTATTATGGTTGTCGATGGTCGTTGGCGTCGCGTCTCGCCCGGTTTGTCGCGGTCTCACGCGTCTCATTGTGTCTCGCTGTGTTTCGCTGTGTTTCGCTGTGAATCGCTGGGATTTGCTGTGTCTTGCTGCGTCTCACTGTGTCTCACTGCGTCTCACTGGGTCTCGCTGTGTCTCACTGCGTCTCACTGTGTCTCGCTGTGTCTCGCTGTGTCTCACTGCATCTCGCTGTGTTTCACTGTGTCTCGCTGCGTCTCGCTTTGTCTCGCTGGGACTCGCCATGCCGGGTGCCGACTGGAAGAACTCTGCAAATTATTAAATTAATAAATCGGAATCAAACCGTACGGTGTTTCTTTTTTGACCTAATTACTACCCTTGACACCATAAATAATAATAAATTACTTAAGTGGTTTTGAAAAGGCATTCTGGAATGTTTTCTTTCAGAAGTGAAATTGAGTAAGACGCAAATAATCAAATGATTGGAAACGAAAAAAGTATTTGCTTTTTAAAATAAATTTTCTAATTGATTATGAAACTTAGTAACATTCCATAAAGCTACGTAAACATATGTAGTGCCTAGCGCCACGTATCATCGAGTAGTGGAATTTCTACTGTCAAAATGGTATCCTACATGCCGCTAACGAAGTTACGACGTTCAGTTGCGTAAATACAACTTCCAACTTCCTCGCTGTTGACTTCGGTCCACAGGCATAACATCTGCCTGAAGAGAGATCTCTATATTGGAGACTTTCCCCACACACAGACAAATGCATGCTTTCAGGATTATGCTAATTTAAAGTAGTTTTTATTTGTTTTAAATTATTTTACTCCGAATAAGAACATAATTCGTAACGAAATTCAGAGGTACAAAATGAGAAAATGTTCCTCAGCTCTAAATGTAATGGGAAAGCGTTACTTCTGCAACTTCAGTCAAAGTTATACGCTCTGTGTCACTTGTAATGTGTATAAGGCTAAGCGCGCACTACGACTTTTTGTCGTGCGACCCGATTTTAAAATAGCGCTGTCCATAGTGATTTTTTCATCATAGTGCGCGCGATGACATATAAACCCTTACGTTGCATTTCTGCGACAAAATTATCGCACGACAAAAAATCGTAGTGCGTTCTTATTCTAATAATGCAAAAAAATCGCCGGCAGCCTACGCCATGAGGCAGACATCACAGTTGTGTCGTTGTCTTGTTGTCTAATGATACTTTTAACAAACATTACTTAACGAGTCTCCGATATTGACTCCTCTCTAAGTCGGAGTCAAAGTCAACCAGGAGGTCATGACTTGCCAAACTCCCACACACGGTATAAAGGTTGCACTGAAAGATGCGAAAGGACCTTACGCAAGCTTATTGTCTAACTGATAATTTTATCATCATTTTTAAATATTTTCCCTGGAACATACCACGAAGTAAGTATTTGGTCTTGGAATAATTCACTTTTTGCTCGCGAGAGAGGTAAGAACACACAAGTATCTATGTCTATGATGTCAGCATTCTTGTCTGTTATTCAGGAATGATCAATTTACTCGGTGAATTAAGCAAAGTAACCAAAATTAAATTTTATTCTCGTTAGTTTAATTCGATCCTAAGTAAGGTAAAAAAAAACATGCTAAAGCATTCGAAATCTCACTCCACCTCGTCGCTACCAAAAATACTAAAGGCTTCAAGACCGTATTATTAATTACCTAAACCTAACTCGGTATGATGCATAACTTGTCCTTAAAACGACTCTTATGTACAGTCGTGTTCATTAATATATGAGCAAAACTGAGGGTTCAAAAATATCTGTACACTTTTATGACATTGACAATAACGTGCAAAATTTTACATATTTGGTATTTGTCTGCTCATCTATTTATGAACTCGACTGTAACATACACTATGTGTAATTTGCCACATGCTGCATGCGGCGAACACTAAAGTGTTAAAAACACACGGCCGCATTCGACGGACGGCGGTTGTCACTGCCTGACTAGGTAACGGACATTCTAGTGTAAGAGGACGTTCGTTGGCCAAAACAGTTTGGAACATGTGCGGTGACCGCATTAGGTGAGCGACTTAAGGCCGGCGCTGACTGCCGGCATGGCACGGAACGGCACGGCAAGTTATGCCGCAGCATCCTGTAAAATAACCCGTGGAATGCTCCGGCATGCTGTGGCATGCCGCGGCATCGTTGTATCAAAATAAAGTAACATGAATTCTAAACTCATAGTAATAAGATTTAAAATAGTTATATCAGTAACAAATCCTTTGCCATGACCCTGCCGTGCCATGCCGGCAGTCAGCGCCGGCCTTTAGGCCTCGTTTAAAAGGCGACGCGCGGTCGCCGGCGGCGATGAGATCCGTAGCTGCCGGCCGCTGTTATTCCGGTGTGGACCAGCCTTTAGTGACTTTAGTTACTGAGTCTATGGCCCAGCGCAGACGACATACTATCCGCGACGGACTTTTTAATCTGTGAAAAAAGCAGTATCGCACACGACGCGCAAAAAGTCCGGCGCACAATGCATACAATCCAAGCAGACTTTTTGAGCGTCGCAGACTGGATCGCTCAAAAAGTGTGCCGTCTGCGCTGCCCCTATACGCTCGACGCATTATCCGCCAGATATGTTACATGCCCAAGTAACATATCTGGCGGTTACAATAAGTGTTACGCACCGCCAGACACCACACGGCACGTGCCACGCGACGTATAATTGTTGCTTTACCTAAGGGTTACTAAGGTACAAATGTACCCAAGATAAACTACACAGCTTGTTGACACGATCTTAAAATAACTGACAGACTGGTAAATACTTAGCTTAAATCGAGACGTTTGGAGAGAGCAAAGATCACAACAAGGCGGGTACACACCGGGCGCAAACACGCGGCGCGCTGTGCCGCCGGCCGTCGAGCGCCGCGCAAACATCCGGCGACGCCGCACCGGCGCCGCTCACACCGCGCGGGGACTCGCGTAAGGATAGTATAGAATAATTTTAACAAAAAATCTAACTTCATAGCAACATCCTATACATCTACCCTAAAAGTGCCATCGTGAACTTATGATGCGGTTAAAACAGTGAAAGCTTAAACGCGTCATCGATTTTCTTCATTGCTACAACGCGTGGTGAAGTATTTTTCCGCTAACTGAGCGTTTTCGATCTTTGAGCGTGACATACATAGCTATACAGAGTGTCAAAAAATTCAGTATTAAATTAAATTATTAAAATGTAAGAACTAGCCTTACTTCAGACAGTAGAAATTAATAAAAGATAAAGTTAATCAGTTATAAGTTTGAAAACAAATAGAAGTGTTACCTATAATAGAGACAAAGTTACTAGCCTGTCGCCTAAAGCATTCGTAAACTTATTTCCATAGTCTTCCTTACGACCACGGAAGAAACCTGAAGAAATCTAAGCCCGACTCCACACTGGGACCCGTAGGTAAAGGTTATAATTAATTATTATAATAAATCGACTAAAGGCTGGTCGCGGAACACAGATAAATTCGAGCGTTGACTTGCTCAAATGCGTTCGGCCTGCTGGCACGCGCGGAGTACGGTGTGAGCGGTGGCCGCGATTTTCTAAAACAAAGTCTCCTAAAACGATTATTGTCAACCTTTTCCCCGCGAGGCCACTTCATGCCCTTAGGAAGCTTAGCCCTTTCATTTCTTTTGTTCGTTGCGACGGCGATTAGTAAATCAACTGCTGTTTCGTTATATTTACACAAGCAGGTACGCAGCCTAAATCAATGTTTTATGCCAAATAATTTTGTTTACAAATGTAGTCTGATAAAACAACTTTACTGTTGTTTTGTGTCAATAGTTGACTTAGTGATGTTGCCAAAATTTATGTACCTAGTCAGCGGCAAAATAATCCGCCCTTTCTTTCTACATACATACATACATACAATCACGCCTGTATTCCCAAACGGGGTAGGCAGAGCACACAAAATTCTACATAGACAAAACGATGACTATATCAGGTTTTGTAGCCACTTCTAGCATTTTTTTTCTATTATATCTAAAAGGCTAAATCTCGCTTTTTATACATGCATCGCGCGTGCATTTCCAGATGGGGTAGGCAGAGCGTACGAAACGCTACCTAGACCAAACCATGAACTATTTCAACCTTTGTAGCTAATTATTGCTTATTTTTTAGGAACAAAATCAGATGAGATAAATAAAATAAACAGGTTGCTAGCCTATCGCTTAAAATATACTTCTATCTATTTTCCTTAGATGCCTCTTCTGACACCCATAGAAGAAATAGAGGGGTGTTATTTTATTCACGTCTCGCATACATGCGGTGATCGCAACGGTGTAAAAAACACGTTAGTTAGCCGCATTCGGCGAGCTACAGCCTGACTAGGTGACGGCGGTCGGCGCACAACCTAGTGTAAGAACAAAGAATAAAGTATTTAGTTTTTTAGAACACGTGTTACGACTGCGTAATTCTACCTCCAACCGACTGATCTAAAACTGACTAGTAAAAAATACACACATACATATTGTAGGAATGACTCCGTGTAAAGGGACGTAAGAGATGTATGAAAGAGACGACCACGGGAGAAAAGGATAAAAGATATGAAAGAAAGGAAGAGGGGATGGTATTTATTTAAGACTAGCTTTTGCCCGCGGTTTCGCTCGCATTAAGTTCGGAATGACACAGAAGAGATCTCGGATTTTTTATAATCCATCACTTCTCTAAAATGAGGGGTGTAAGTATGTCAGACAACGGGATTTTCCTGCTAACTGTTGCAACTAAGCTTTAACTTTACTAAGGTACCTGGATGCCAAATTTCAAGCGTCGAACTTAAGCAGTTTAGATTTTTCAGACAACAGGATTTTCCCGCTAATTCCCGTTCCCGTGGGAATTTCGCAATATCCTGTTGCAACTAAGCTAGAAGTTTACTAAGGTACCTGCATTCCAAATTTCAAGCGTCTAACTTAAGCGGTTTCTGATTTTTCATACAACGGGATTTTCCCGCTAATTCCCGTTCCCGTGGGAATTTCGCAATATCCCGTTGCAACTAAGCTTTAAGTTTACTAAGGTACCTGCATGCCAAATTTCAAGCGTCTAACTTAAGCGGTTTAGATTTTTCATACAACGGGATTTTCCCACTAATTCCCGTTCTCGTGGGAATTTCGGGAATTCCCTTCTTAGTGCACCTCTACGGTACCCAAGCTACGTCCCTTCCAAATTTCAAGTGCCTACGTTAAGCCGTTTAGGCTGTGCGTTGATATGTCAGTCAGTCGGTCAGTTTCTCCTTTTATATATATATATAGATAGTTGTCGGTTAGTGACGGTTGGAGAATAAAAGTGTTATTGAAGGAGAAAAGTCTTATTTATTTAATATCCCGGTCCTACATACATACATATTCTCACGCCTGTATTCCCAAGAGGGGTAGGCAGAGCACATGAATTCGAAAATCCAGTGCCACGTTTAGCAATTTCAGGGTAACCAGATGGTCAAACGTGATATTGCAGTGACAGGTTGCTAGCCCATCGCTCACAATACACTAACCCTTTCCCAGAGTCGACTCTTACGACACCCACGGAAAGAAAGGGGGAGGTGCTATTCTAACCCGGCACCACACGGGACACTAGTAAAAAAAACCGGACAAAAGCGTGTCGGGCATGCACATGATAGGGTTCCGTAGCTAGCAAAATTTCATTTTGCGGTTTTATTCGGACGACTGTAACTATATGTACATAATTATGAGTTGGTCGAGTTGTATAAAAATAACTATTCATGATACCGAGTCCGCTATAATTTTCATTGAATGTATGTACTTACTTTGAAGCATATACCACATTTTTTTCAGAATTATTTAAACAAGTAATCTTTCAAAAGTTACGGTGGGGGGAAATCTCAAATTTTAACTTTGTTTTGGATTATCTCAAGACTGGGGGATTTGATCTACATAGCTTTAAGGCAATTTTTGTTGCATTTTAAAAGACCTTTTCAACGACACCCACGTTGGGATTAGCCCAATTTATTTTTTTAAATTCACTTTTCGTTGTATGGGAGAACATTTTTTCATAATTAAAAACCAATTTTTGAACTTCATTATCTATCTCTCCACCAATTTTCGTGACAATTGGTGCAGTAGCGGCGGGGTACGAGCCCGGACGGACGGACGGACAGTCGGACGGACATGGCGAAACCATTATAAATAAGGGTTCCTTGTGGACTACGAAACCCTAAAAAGGGTAATATTACGTTTGAATGATTTAAACCTTTTCTTTTCTTGTTACGTTTCACTTCATACGCGATGATTGATTGCCTTCCAAAGGTCTCTCAACAATGACTTCAGTAACCGTGACTCGCAGGCCTCCTCTCAACAGCTGAGGGTGAGGTAGCGACCGGAATTGACCGGAGACGTCGACTGTGAAACTGTCACGCGGTATGATTTATAAACCGGGACACAATAGGAAATGGTTACTACAAAGCACTTTCAATTTTGACTTCGCCCCGCATTTTTTGTCGGAAATAGCTACTCACTTCGTAAGGTCAGGGTGAGAAAATACATACATACATACATGACCCCTGTAATCCCAAATATGGGAAGCCGAGCATACGACACGTTACATAGAAAAAACTGCTACTATTTCACGCTTGTAGCTAATTCTAGCATGATTTTAAGTTTAAAAACAGATGGAAGAGTTGTAATAGTGACATGTTGCTAGCCTGTCGCCTAAAGAATACTCAAACCTGTTTCCTTAGTCGCCTCTTACGACATCCACAGACGAAATGGAGAAGCGTTATTCTATCCCGAAACCACACAGTTTCTGGAATGTTTGATTTCACCAAAAACTGCTATCTGAATTGTTGGTGTAATGAAAACGGTTATGAATCGATAACGATTTCGTTTCCATTTTTTTTTATCATTAATTTTAGTTTCAGATTTAATTTTAGATCCAGTAAAGTTTATTGTATAGTTGTGCTGTTTTTATCAATACATTCTTCGCGTTAATTCACAAACGAAATCTTTATCGTTCATGACCGTTTGGATTACACTGGACGCTCTGATTTGAGTGGCGTCAACTAGGAGAGCCGCTGGCCAGGAAACCACTTTATTAGTCGTCCAAAAGCCATCCGGTATTTATAGAGCACTGTAAAACCGCAATCAGAGGTTTACTGCGACGTCTATTTTAACTTTTTAACTCGGGGCACTTAAACGTGGAGTTTAACTGGACGTGCAAGCCCACGTATTGGCTCGATCGATCGCCCCGGGCGCTCGGACAAGTCGAACCCTTCAGTCTTGGACTTCTATAAAGTACTTTTAAAGAAAGCGACACAGAAATGATACATCATGGTCATGCCTGTATACTCAAGTTGGGTAGGTGGAGCACAAAACGCTATACATAGTCAAAATACTCACTATTTGGCGTCGTGGTCATTTTCTAGGGTATTTTTTAGGTTTTCAGTGACACAAGACGGCTAGGAAGCAACCGAAAGACAGCCCAAAAATCGCTTTTTTTTTTTAGGGGTTAGCCGTCTCCTGCGATATCCACGGAAGACAAGGAGAGGCATTACTCTTTTAGAAATACGAATGTCTAAAATGTTAATAAGTTAATCGAGACTACTTTAAGCCCTCAGGTTCCACTGCCCACTGGTAGTACAGTTAGGGAAATTAGATGTTTAGCAGGTTGAGATACTTCTAAAATTGGCCTTATTACTATTTCTAGCCAGTTGCATGACATAAATACTCAATATTGAACTTCATGGTGAAGTTTGACCTATAATGCAAACAAATTATGAAGGCGGTCAACCTGCTAAACATTCAGATTCCCTGACTGATGTCGACACGTTCTAAATGTTATTCTTCCACCTGACCTGTTGAAAAACTTCCAGCATACATTAGCCGCTAATCTCGTATTCAATATACAACTTTATAATTACGGCCGCAACAAAAACAAAACAAAATGATTTAATTTCAACGCAAACATGATAATATTTGTTGTTAATTAAAGAAACATCATTAGAATTAAATTATGCGAAAAGTTCGCGAGTACGGTGGCGCGGCGCGTGGAATTTTTGTCGTCACTCGATAGATTTGGTTCGAAATGAAGAACAATGTTATTCTCTAACGTTACAAACTAAATTCGTCGACGAGCTCGACGTCGAGGTGTCAAAATTAGCTGTCACATTGTATTGAACCGTGTGGTGTCGGATTATTACTTCGAATAACCGAGCCAATCTAATCACTTACAATTCAACGCCCGGTCGTGAAGAACCAAATAGGAATTAGTGGTACCAGCACCATTACCGTGTGGTGTCGGGTTTAGAGTAACACATCTCCATTTCTTCCGTGGGTGTAGTAAGAGGCGACTAAGGAATTAGGTTACATACATACATATTCTCACGCCTGTATTCCCAAGAGGGTTAGGCAGAGCACATGAATTCTTAAATCCAGTGCCACGTTTAGCAATTTTACGGTAACCAGATGGTTAAAAATGATATTGCAGTGACAGGTTGCTAGCTCATCGCCCACAATACACTAACCCTTTCCCAGAGTCGACTCTTACGACACCCACGGGAAGAAAGGGGGAGGTGCTATTCTAACCCGGCACCACACGGGAATTAGGTTAAGTTATAATTAATCTACTATATACTAGAAGTGCCTAGGAAACGAGAAATAGTTATGTGTTTTACAATGTAACGTATTGTGCTCTGCCTATCCCATTTGGGAATACACGCGTGATGCACATTTTAGTCGACTGGCTAGCAACCTATCACTATTATACTACCTCTTCCACCCGCTTTTAAACCTAAAATTATGCTAGAAGTGGCTGTGAAGCGTGAATTAAATGTCATACTTAATCATCGTTTTGTCTACGTCACGTTTCAATTGCTCTGTCTACCCCATTTGAGAACACAGACGTGATTTTATGTTGTAAATGTATTTACTAGCTGTGCCCGCGACTCCTTCCGCGTGGAATAGTGATTGGGTTATTTTCCCCGTTTTTTTTCCACATTTTCCAATACTTCTTCGCTCTTATTAATCGCAGCGTGATGTTATATAGCCTAAACTAAAGCCTTCCTCGATAAATGGTCTATCCAACACAAAAACATTATTTCAATTCGAACCAGGAGTTCCTGAGATTAAGCGCGTTCAAACAAACAAACAGACTCTTCAGCTTCATAACATAAGTTTAGATAAGCTCCGATAGACGCATGCCGCGAGTCGTCGCGTCTCGCCCGCGCGGCCGTGCGTGGCGTGTGCGTGACGCGAGCGTTACCGCAGCGATCACGTCGCGTGCTAATTGAACCCATATTTATGTTGATTCAATACGTATTTTGGAGTTACCGTGTATCACGTAACTCGCTAACCCTAGTTGGTATTCAAATCATCGGCTCTGTGCTCGGAACGACTTGGTAGTTGTCCAAGACATGGAATCTACATAAGTCTATTTCAATTTGCGATAGGTATCCATTGTAATCAATTGTATTATTGTATTATTATTATGTAAGTAAAGTAACTAGATTTTGTAGGGCTTAACCGTTAACAAATCGCCTATATTAGGAAACCTGAAAATTGGTATCGACGTTATAATTGCGTTCAAACGAGCATCTTAGAAACAGAATAGATAGTGAATTAAAAAAAGAGTAGACCATTTTAGAATTTGGAGCACGCGGATGTGCTGGCCTGTGATTTTTTTTCAGAATGATTAGGTACCTACATAAATTTTGATAAAGTGTATTAGGCGTCATAACGCAACTTTTCCTTTTAAGCCAAGTGTCATTTTTGTTAAAATTAAGGGCTGTGGGCTACATAAATATAAATACACACACACGTAATACCCCTCCTACTGGACACGGGTAGCAAAATCCCTCCTCTCATTGGGGGTTATCAAAGCAAACAACAACGCGCATCGAAGTGCATGTAGCATCGTTCCACCCGCGTCGTAGCCCGTAGCGCGCTACGGCCGTCTAGCGCTACGATAGCGCTACGCCTGTAAACCATGTTACGCAATCGTTTTTGCGCCCCGCTTCATCATCATCATCACTTCAGACATAAGACATACACTGCATCCATCCGCTTTGGACTCCCACATGTAAGGTGTTTATAAGGTGGTCTGTGCATCTTGTAGGCAGACGTCCTACGCTTGCTGGTCCATGGTCTCCACTCGAGCACTTCGATCCCATCGGCCATCTCCCACGCAATGCCAAATTGCAATAACAAAACTAATCCACCTTTTCATTGCAAAATCACTTCACAGCAGAAAAAATGTGAATAAATATTTAACGATGTCGTTACAAAACGTCGAAAAATCAAAGTAAAAGCCGGAGACCATAGAACTGCTTTGAGTTAACCTTTCCTCCGGGACTTTGTGGTGTAATTGCGCGGTAAGCCGCTTATGGCGGCATGCAACCTGTTACACAGCCGCCTCCGCGGGACTTGACGTGCCACGTGTCGGGGAACAAGTTTGGACTTGTTCATATCCATATTTAATAATATTAGTTAAAGTTTAGTTTTAAAATTTGCAAAACTTAGTATAGGTTCGTTAGTTCAGACTAAGGAGGTTACAAATATAAAAATATTAGCTTTCCGCCCGCGGCTCCGCCCGCGTGGAACTCGGTTATATTGCGGTATAAAGCACAACTATAAGAAAACTTCTCGTTTCAAACGACACACGGCGCCACCGATCTTTCATCTATCGATCGGTTATCGATTGATATCGATCTATCATCGATCGATATCGATCTATCAAGCAAACTATATTTTTGTTTTCCCTCGGGAACATCAATTTTTTCCAGGATAAAAAGTAGCCTATGTCACTCTCCGTGGTCTAAACTATCTCTACCTAAAAAATCACGTCAATCCATCGCTCCGTTTAGCCGTGAAAGACGGACAAACAAACAAACAAACAAACAAACACACTTTCACATTTATATATTGGTACGGATAAAAATTCTGCTATTAAAACTTAAGGGCCAATTTTTAAATGCAAAATTAATGTATGCATTATGAAACTATTAATTTAATACTTTGGATGTATGTCAACGCGTTTTTAATATGCATTTTTTGTAAATTTGTTTGAACCTTTTTGGCAGAATCTGGCTGTATGACCATTCGCATTCTGTACGAATCATAGTTCTTGTCTGTGCTATATGATTTAAAAAAAACCGGCCAAGTGCGAGTCGGACTCACGCACTGAGGGTTCCGTACAAACTGATTACGACGCCATCTATACTATAGACCGATAGGTACTTAAAAGATGGTAAACAATCTTGACATGTCTTCTTATTGAAATACACAGTCTAAAAATAAAAATCGTTACAATATACAATTCAATTAAGAAAGTAAATGATTTTTTCATACCTAAATTGTAAAATGTAAAGATTTTGATTTATAAAGTGTATGTTTAAATAAAAAGACACGTCAAGATTGTTTACCATCTTTTAAGTACCTATCGGTCTCTAGTATAGTGACAGATTTTCGAACTAATGATAAATTTTATTTTTATTTATTAAAAAAAACTAATTGGTAGATTTTGTTCAAACCAATTTTCGTTGATAGTTTTTATGGTAATGTACATCATATATTTTTTTTAGATTTATCACTCTTTTATCTTAGAAGTTAGAGGGGGGGGGACACAACTTTTTCAACTTTGGAAGCGTCTGTCGCGCAAACTATTCACTTTTGAAAAGTATGATGTTAAAAACCTCAATATCATTTTTGAAGAGCTATCCATAGATACCCCACGTATGGGTTTGATGAAAAAAATTTTTTTAGTTTCAGTTCCATGTATGGGGAACCCTAAAATTTACTGTTTTTAACCGACTTCAAAAAAGGAGGTATTCAATTCGGCTGTATGTTTTTTTTTTTATTTTTTTTTTTTTTTTTATGTATGTTACCTTAGAACTTCTAAACGGGTGAACCGATTTCGATGGTTCTTTTTGTGTTCGATAGCAAATGGCTTCCCATTGGTCCCATTTTAATTTCATCAAGATCTAACTAGTAGTTTTTGAATTATCCTTAAAATAAAAAAATAAATCAACGGGCATCGGGAATTTTAATCCGAACTTACATTTGTACATACTTACATACCTACATACAATCACGCCTGTATTCTTAAATTGGGTAGGCAGAGCACACAAAACGCTAAATAGACAAAACCATGTCTATGTCACGCTTCGTGGCCACTTCTAGCACATTTTTTGTAGGTTTTGAGTTAGCAGGTATAATAGTGACGGGTTGCTAGCCTCATAGCCTGTCGCCTAAAATTTACTTTAACCTATGTCCTTAGTCGCCTCTTGCGACATCCACGGAAGAAATGGAGAGTATTTTTATGTGTATTCGCTGATTACTCGAAGACGCCTGGACCGATTAGGAAAATTCTTTTTTTGTCTGAAAGGGTATAGTTTCCAGGTAGTCAGATTGTCAGCATATCTTGACCTGATGATGGAATATGAGGGAAATCGAGGGCAACCCTCAAATTTTATAGGCACAGGTAGTGTTTTTAGAACATTTTTCAAAGCTACACCAGTATTTACGTTTGGCAGTAAAAAAAAGGATTGAGCTGATGATGAAAGGTCAACTCCTTAATTTTTAGGAGTTAAAGGATATTTTTTTCAATACTGAATGCACCTCCAGACTGAAAATTATAGTTTCAGTAATTAGCCAAGCCTGCTGCTTTTCAAGTGTTGCATTTCTGCTAATGCTCGTTCATCGTGGGGTTTACTTAACAGTTTAGAGGGTTCTAAATTAGATAGAGCTATTCCTTCTAAAGCCTTGAATCTGTTGAGAGCTACATATACCTACTTGTTCTTTAGTAAATATGTACATAAACAGAAGTTTCCTTTAAGGATTTAGCTAATTTGAAGTCGGTTTTAATTTGTTTAAAACTATTTTTTTAAATTTTGTGTCAAAATCTTAATGCGGTTCACAGAACACATCTACTCACCAAGTTTTATTAGTATAGTTCTCATAGTTTCGGAAAAAAGTGGCTGTGACATACGGACGGACAGACGGACAGACAAACGGACAGACAGACATGACGAATCTATAAGGGTTCCGTTTTTTGCCATTTGGCTACGGAACCCTAAAAAGTGACAATAGACCTAAACGCACTGACAGCAGTGACAGCGCAAGCGGAATGGCGCCGCGCGATGACGTGATGTCATGCATTTTCTTTAGTTTTATTTTTTTTAGTTTTTAGTTTTTCTTTAATTTTTAGTTTTTCCTCGCAAATGTGATGAAAATCATTGTGTGTAACACGGGCAGTAAAGAAAATTACAAACTCGAGTCATAAAACAACTTCTAACAGACTCTCGTTAGAAATGTTCTACTTACTCCCCTCGTTTCTCAATGTACTATTGTATTTGCAATGTGATTTAAAACTCTGATGAAAAAAATAGTTCCCGTGTGCTGTCTGGTTAGGATAACGACGTATGTACCATTTGTTCCGTGGATATCATAAGAGGCAAAATAGTTTTAGGTATGGGAAAGACTCCAATAGAGAGATCTCTCTCCAGGCAGATAGTATGCCTGGGGACCGAAGTCCACGGAGAGAAGTTGGAAGTTGTATTGGAACCGATCATCGAAACTTCGTTAGCGCGATGTAGGATCGTTTAGTTCGGCTATTCGACGAATGTGGCGCTGGGTCGCTACTTGAGCCCCCCTAGACTAGAGGTCGGTGAGGTATAATATTGTAGTGCAGTGGGAAATTACAAGGGCCAGTTGTAAGCTCGAGCCGCGTTGGCGAGCGTTGATGGCGGTCAACGAACAATCAAGTGTACGTGTGTAAAGACTACGTTCGTTGACCGACGTATTAGTTTGGAAAACGTGCGGCGTCCGCATTAGTTGAACCGCTCAGTGCAGTAACAGTTCTAGACACAACTAATACCTTCTGTTTTAAGTAAGTAAGTAAAAAACTCTTTATTGTAAAAAAAAAGACTACAGATAGGTAACAAAAAAAACCACAAAGTACAAAGGCAGACTTATCCCAACAGGGATCTCTTCCAGTCAACCATTGAGCAGTAGAGAGGAGCAGCAATTTTTATACATATTAGTTGGTTACTAAGACGATCTAGTATCAGAAAAAAGTGTATTTTTTATAAATTTCTTTTCCCGTCTTGCCTCGTCCCGTTTCACCACGTTCATGAGAAAATAACGTCATTCTTGTCAGCTAGTGCTTTTCTAGTTTTTTTAACCCAAGGATTCACTAGGGGACAAATGTGCCGCGATACGTGTCCCCAGTAACGTCGGGCGAAGTAGCGCGACGTTGCCGGACTTCGCTCGACATGTCGCGCGACTTATATCCGCGACACATGTATACATTATACGCGGATATAAGTCGCGCGACATGTCGAGCGGAGTCCGGCAACGTCGCGCTCCTTCGTCCGCCGTTGCTGAGGACACGTGTCGCGGCACATTTGTCCCCTAGTGTATCCTTGGCTTTATAGTCACCAGGCTACTCGGTCATGACTTCCTTTACGTGACGAACGTGCCTCCCCCACCCCTATTAAACATCTTAAAACCGCTGCAGCTTCCCCGCCTGATTAATTTAACTGAAAGCAAAGCTTTTTGCGAATTTATTGGTTTTTGAAAGCAATCGGACGTCGGCAATTATGCGATGCCCTAAAATGGCATAAAATTAGATTGGCGGCATCCGGCCACGTCAATCGATGTTGCGATATGGGTGCGAGGGCAACTTCGGTTAGAAAATTGTAATTTTTGAAATAAGTACTTATAATCCGTTTATTTAAAATTTGAAATTTCAACAGGAAAAATAGAATTTTTCTGTGGAATCCAAGGGTGAAACTGTAGCGCTATTGTCTAACGCATTTTTGATTTCAACGAAGTGTGTACATTTTTGGTGCGTTAGAGAATAGCAATGCTGGATATAATTAGTGCAACAACACTTCTTATTACTGTTTATGATACTGATAGTCAATATATACTAATATAATAAAGCTGAAGAGTTTGTTTGTTTGTTTGTTTGTTTGTTCGTTTGTTTGTTTGAACGCGCTAATCTCAGGAACTACTGGTGCGAATTGAAAAATTATTTTTGTGTTGGATAGACCATTTATCGAGGAAGGCTTTAGGCTATATAACATCACGCTGCGACCAATAGGACCGAAGAAACAGTTAAAAATGTGGGAAAAACGGGGGAAATTTGTCACTATTCCACGCGGACGGAGTCGCGGGCACAGCTAGTACAAAAATAAACGGAGGATAAGTCTGGAAAATAAGTTATTAAACGAGTTGTAGTGACCACGAGTAGCACGAGTACTACGAGCGAGTCAGTAGACACGTGACGAGAGAAAATAACGTTTCCTCACACGTGTATCAAACGAAACTTTTAATACTTTTGCGAAAAATTTAGAAAATTACAAAAATACGACCGGATAAAAGAATAAATTCATAACCCATAGCTTTGCCGCCCCGCAGATATTTGACAGCTGTATTCTTTTTCGCAGATGGTGGCGCGAACAAAGGAAGTAATGCTATGCAGCCGTCAACAGTGACAACGTTGCCAATCCAGTAACAAAATAATGAAAACACAATTGTTTTAAATCAGGAATGAATGAGACGGACAATAAAATGCATACCACTACTGGAGAAGATTCGTTATAATGTATTTAAATAAAATGTGCACTCCGTGAACCGTATTCATGTTCTAAATACATACAGCACACTATCATAAATCTAACAGTCCATTTTGAAGGCTTACAAGTTAAGTAGCAAGCATGAAAAAGTCGCGGTGATATTTCACGTTTACTTTCTAGTTATAGTAACGACGGTAACGACAGTCACAGTGATAGGAAAGCCCTGTCCTCCCCACTTCTAGCGTGCACACTGCACGCCGTGACAGTAAACCTATTAAGTACAGTCGAGTTCATAAATATATGAGCAAAACTGAGGGTTCAAAAATATCTCTACCTACATCCTTTCGGATCATAAATATAACCTGAAAATAAAGCGACCCCGGAACGCCGCGAAGCCTAAAATATGAGGTTTTAAGTCGCACAATGACGCCACACAATGCGTCCGCGACGAGACAAATACTGCGATTACGGACGCGGCCAGTGTTGCCTGTTTAGCATTTTTATTTGTACCTAGTTTAGCATTATTTAGTAAAAATTTAACCATAACACCTCCATTTCGTCTGCGGATGTC
This sequence comes from Adoxophyes honmai, assembly GCA_005406045.1. Classification (NCBI taxonomy): domain Eukaryota; kingdom Metazoa; phylum Arthropoda; class Insecta; order Lepidoptera; family Tortricidae; genus Adoxophyes; species Adoxophyes honmai. The sequence goes on from BHDV01010400.1 coordinate 374,760, forward strand.
GTAAGAGGCGACTAAGGACATAGGTTAATGTACCATCGCGAACCGGGATTGTTGAGCCACTTACCTATGTTTGAAAATTTGGTCGTGTAATACTAATTTAACATCTATTCGGTCCCATCGGTCATTGATTACACGAATAAATTGCAAATAGTGCCATGTGGCTCAACAATCCCATACATATAATCCCGCCTGTATTCCCAATTGGGGTATGCAGAACATACGAGACGTGACATAAACAAACCCATGATTATGACTATTTTACGCTTCACATAATTTTCAGCATAATTTTAGGTTTGAAAATAGATGGAAGAGATAATAACAAAATGCAGAGTGACAGGTTGCTAGCCTGTCGCCTAAAGCATACCTAAACCTATGTCCTTAGTCGCCTCTTCAGACATCCACGGAAGAAATGGATAAGTGCTATTCTAACCCGACACCACACAGTCATTAAAAAAATTATATCAATAAAAATCTGCATGTTTATTAACATTTTTTTATGGCAATTGGCATAATTTTGGCAGTATTTTAGCATTATCCGTACCAATATATAAATGTGAAAGTGTGTTTGTTTGTTTGTTTTTTTTGTCCGTCTTTCACGGCTAAACGGAGCGATGGATTGACGTGATTTTTTAGGTAGAGATAGTTTAGGGCACGGAGAGTGACATAGGCTACTTTTTATCCCGGAAAAAATTGATGTTCCCGAGGGAAAACAAAAATATAGTTTGCTTGATAGATCGATATCGATCGATGATAGATCGATATCAATCGATAACCGATCGATAGATGATAGATCGATGGCGCCGTTTGTCGTTTGAAACGAGAAGTTTTCTTATAGTTGTGCTTTATACCGCAATATAACCGAGTTCCACGCGGGCGGAGCCGCGGGCGGAAAGCTAGTTTTAGCATATTTTGTAAAACTCGTTGTGGCAACACTGTGCGTGCGGCCATTTATTAAAGAATTACCGCCATAATTAACAAGGGGAGGTAAGCCGATTCAAACTCGACTTTATTGAATCAAGTACAAAGAGGGTATTTCTAAACATAGATTACAGTATAAATTGCAGGTGGTTTTATTTGACAGAAACGTGAAATCTTATTTTCCCTGATAGAAAATATGCAGAATCATAATTATTTTCGACAAACTTTTAATTATTTTTCAGAATAGTTTATGTATCGTTATACCTACTAACTACTACATACAAATTACACCACGCCTGTAGGGTTCGCAGAGCAGTCGAAACTTACATAATCGAAACCATGACAATTTAATATTTTACGTTCATTACCAGCATATTTTTAGGATTTTAATTAAAAGATACAATAGTGACAGGATGCAAGTCTGACGCCTAAAGAATATCGTAACCGTATCCTTAGTCGCTTCTAACGACATCCACGGAAGAAATATGTTCCTAAATCCGACACCATACGGTAAAAACACCTTCACAATAAACGCAAAGCCATAGCGTGGGAGCGCCAGTAGCCCTTATAATCTCTTAATTCCACCACTGATTCGCGGTGACCAATGTAGCGTCACGGTGTAATCAGTTCGGCTGGTGCGCGCTCTAGTGCGACGGCGCTCAAATTAGTGTGGCTGCGGACTGGAACTATCGCGGCGATATCGCGCGGCATCGCGCCTACATGCCTCTGACATACACTAACCGGGATATTATAGGCCTTAGAGAAATGTCGCGCGACTATTAAATAAAATAAACCGGCCAAGTGCGAGTCGGACTCGCGCACGAAGGGTTCCGTACCAAAAACTGCAAAAAATCAGAATTTTTGTATGGGAGCCCCCCTAAAATACTAATTTTATTTTAATTTAATTTTTTCTTTTTAAAGTAGATATTTAATTAAATATTCTGTGAGCATTTCAAGTATTTAGCTGTTACAGTTATTTAAATAGACACAAAACAGCAAAAAAACACGTTTTTTCTATGGGAGCCCCCCTTAATTATTATTATTATTTTAATTTTAGTGTTTGTTGTTATAGCGGCAACAGTAATACATCTTCTGTGAAAATTTCCACTCTCTAGCTGTTACGGTTCGTGAGATACAGCCTGGTGACAGACAGACGGACGGACGGACAGACAGACAGACAGACAGCGAAGTCTCAGTAATAGGGTCCCGTTTTTACCCTTTGGGTACGGAACCCTAATAAACACAGTCATCGTTTGTACTGGAATATACTCGAAATCCCTTTTGACTAGTTTTACAATATACCTACGTAATTTGTTTGTGGCTGTATTGCAAGGCGTGGCCCGAAGTAATGCTGTCGTGATTTTTAGAAACACTCAAATCAAATATTGTTCTAGAATAATTTGAATAAGTATACAATTAAATTGTATTCTGAACATCTATTACAAGACAGCATTAGGTCAGCAACCTGCAGTCCTAACAGGACCTACTGGAATAGCACAGGCTCAAGTACTGTATTATGTTGATGACATGTTGTGTTTGTTATATCTTAGCTCGGCGCCGTCGAGACAAGTTTTCGAATCAATCTGCATTAGGAGTCCGACTGTCGCGCGGTTATTAGTCGCGACAGATAATGAGCTGAACGTATCTACTCACTGCGACACACGCTGATCCGGGGACTATTTTTTAATTCATTATTTATTTGAAGATTTTATTGAGTAGTCACCAGCAATAACATTTGCCACAGTGGAGCGGGCAAGAATATCTGACATGTCCTACAGTCCCTAGTAATAGAGTCGTGTCAGATGTTCTTGCAGCCTTATTGTGTCAGATACTGGTGCTCGTGCCCAGTGGCGTAGCTAGCATGGGTGACACCCGGGGCGGATACTGTAGGAAGCACCCCCCCCCCCAGAATTCGATAGAAACGGTTAAAATAAAAAATGAATTTTTTTACCTTTTATAATTTTTCATTGACTACCAAAGTTCACAGCCGGGTGTCACCCCTAGGAGGGTGACACCCGGGGCGGACCGCACCCGCCGCTCCCCCCCTAACTACGCCACTGCTCGTGCCTGTACAGTCAAGGAAATTGATACCTGTGCCACTTTAAACCTTTTCATAGAAAGTTTCATATTGCTTTGATTAGTAGAAAGTATGGTATGTCAGTGACATTTCTTGTGAAAAGGTACAAAGTGGCACAGTAACCAATTTCCTTGACTACACGAATATCCCCGTTAAAGGCTGCCAGTCCACTGGAGTGCTAAGCGTGCTGAGCGAGGCAGCAAAGCGGTGAGCGAGATAAAAATCCACCAAAAGCATTGCATCCGCTGAAAAGGAGCGGAGATTCTACGCAATTCTATTGGTGGATTTTTACTTCGCTCTCCGCTCCGCTGCGTCGTTCCGCTCCGGCCGGCGGAAAGGCAACCTAATACATGCGGCTGCCCGCGGCGGAGTTCCGTTTATTTGCGCCAACTTGCACCCGACACGCGGAGCGAGAACTTTGTCAAAATATCCTGGTTAGCCGAAACATATATTATATTATTATTGATCGCGTCCTGTGATTTGCTGAGCTAAAGTTTCTTCTACGTCGCTGGTCAAATACGGTGACGATATGGAATCACAGTGATATCCTTGTTTTGTAAAAAAACGCTGTCTTTTTAAGGAGCGTTTTAAAAATGTTAGGGATTTCCTTTTTTTTCTTAATTAAAAAGAACAATGATTTTCCTACTCAGAATTGAGACCACAATCGATAATGATTGCCGAAAGTTATAAAAATTAGGTACTTTATTTCTTTCGCACTATTTTTTTTTGGCGGTCATGATGGAATCATAAAACGCGCACGATTTTGAGTGCTGTTTAAATTGCAAAAAATTGACTAAAAGACCCATCTAGGTCGAGAAGAGCAAATGTTTCTTCTTCCTCTAAATTAGGTTTATTTTTACGACACTTACCTAGTCCTGAATGTAGGCTAATCCAATATCTGTGACGTATGAGTCTGAGACACAGTTGTCATATGTTCATAACTCCCCAAATTACCGAGATAAACTATACATATTCACTTAGGTACATATCAACGCGCGGTCGTGAAGAAACAAATAGGAATTAGTGGTACCGGCGCCGCAATGTACAGGCGACAGTTCAACTCTTTATTTCGAGTGTATATCCTTCGCATGTCGCCACGGATGCTTGTAACGTAGTTAGTGCTCTTGACGAATCACTCTTCACTGCTCATTAATTATTTATTTGATAATCACCGAGCCGCAGGTGCGTGGTGAGAGCGGTGTATTCAACAATATCGCCGTAAGGCTAAGCGCGCACTACGACTTTTTGTCGCGCGACAATTTTGTCGCAGAAATGCAACGTAAGGGTTTATAATTATGTCATCGCGCGCACTATGATGAAAAAATCAGTATGGACAGCGCTATTTTAAAATCGTGTCGCACGACAAAAAGTCGTAGTGCGCGCTTGGCCTAAGTGTAGCGTATGTTTTCAAGGTTGGAGAAAACGTGTACTTTGGCTTATAGACTCTATAAGGCAAATAATCTCTAAAATATGGAGCTTCGCACCGTAAGTGTGGCGAGATGCATGCTTTCAAGGTGGGAGGTGTATTTTGGCTTATGGAGCTAACGCTGATGATTCATGTGCTGAGTGTGATGAGCAGGGAGTGCTAAGTGCGGAGTGTTTTTGTTTATCAAAAATCAAAATTGTATTCAAACAACTAGGCTGTAAGAGGGTCTTTTGCATGTTATTTTTCAGTCTATCCGCGCTTCGTAAACACTGATTACATGTTGTTGTGCTAAGCTTACTAAAACTATGTTTTCATACACGCATATTATATGCAACTATCTATCGCATTTACCCAACTAACAAAAATTACTCTTGTAGTAGCTTATATTGCCAAAAATAATAGTCTTATAAGAGCCATATTATCGCTAATAAGGGTGCGTTTGGGCACAAATTATAAGGCCAATAAACTTATAGGCCCCTTATAATATGGCTTTCAATTACTATATGGCTAAAAAGCAATCTAAGAAGCCTCTATAAGAAGACTCCATTTTGAAAATTTATTGTAGCCATATAAATTGGATTTATTAACGTCTACCCAGCCAGATTATACGAGTAAAGGTCATATCAGCCAAATTTTCTTATAGTGTGCCGCTTTAAGTCACACTGCCATATTGAATGCTCTTTTAAAACCACTATGAGGGCGTAAGCCTTATAGAGTTTTTATAAGGTTAAATTGTTTGTTGGGTATAATTCGGAGATGTTTTAAACCGAGTGACGCTTCAGTACTGGTGCATTATTCAAGTCCTATCTCCGAAATGGTATACAAGACGAGGCATTAACATGTTATGCGTGTAGTGTGTCGTTTTGGCTTCTCTCGCTGTAGCCCGGAAATGAATATGCCGGAACCGAACCGGTCGCCGGACCGCCGCGACGGGAATGACGTGCTGTTTTGACGCTGTGACAGTGACCAAAGTTTCCACACTTGACAGGTGCTTAGTGCCGTTTAGAATAACACAACACACATACATCACGCCTGTATTCCCAAATGGGGTACGCAGAGCATACCAAACGGTACATAGTCGAAACCATTGCTATTTCACGCTTCGCAGCTACTTCTAGCATAATTTAGGTTCAAAAAGATGGAAGGAGTAAACTAGAGACGGGTTGTTAGCCTGTCAGCTAAAGCACAACTAAACCTAAGTATTTCCTAATTCGCCTCTTACGACATCCAGTTTTGTTCAGAGCGTCTAGTTTAATGAAAACGGTGATGGATTCGATAACGATTTCGTTTGCAAGTTATCGCAAAATTCTAGTCTATACCTTATCGGTTTAGGTAGTTAAAACAATGTAAACAATCTTGACGTGTCTTTTTATTTAAACGTACACTTTATAAATCGAAATCTTTACATTTTACAATTTAGGTATGAAAAAATCATTTACTTTCATAATTGAATTGTATAGTGTAACGATTTTCATTTTTAGACTGTGTATTTCAACAAAAAGACATGTCAAGATTGTTTATATTGTTTTAACTACCTAAACCGATAAGGTATAGTCTAGTGACTAGACTCTCAGACTAACAAACTCAATTCCCATTGTGGTTGGGAGATTGCTCGCAGGCCATCCGCAAGGCGTTAGGTGGACACGTTGAACACGTAGTTTAAATTTACATCGCATGCTTTACATAACAAATGCCCGGCGACCGCGGGCGGGACGTGGCGATGCCGTGAAGGAGGACCACTACCACGAGTGTAGTGACTTTACGCTAACGACAGCGTATAATGAGTTGTTTTAAAAAAAAATTACATAGTTAAGGGCTTTAATAAAAACAAAAGTTCATTGATTCATTTGTGTAACGACAATTTTATTACCCATATATTTTGTATAGGTAATTTTCGTTACACAAATGAAGCGATCGTGATTTTGTTTTTATTAACCCTTAATTTAGGATTTTTTTTTTGAAATTCACTCTAATATTCGCTCAGATGGCAAAAAACGGAAACAGAGCTCGAACCGGAAGGTTCATCATATCCATACTTATATCATAGCCACTTTTTTCAGACTGTCAGACCGATACTGTTTTTTGTAAGTAGATGAACGGGATTAATATTTTAACCCAAAAATGAAAAAAAAAATTGGGATTTCCCATACTTTGAACTGAACCTTAAAAATATTTTTTCGTCAATCCCTTATAAGAGTAGGAATGATATCAAGGTTTATTCTAAACTGGATAGTTTGCGCGAAAGATTATTCCAAAGTGCTAAACTGTGTATCCTTGAAACTAAGAAACTTCTACAATAAGAAAATGATAACCCTAAAAAAAATGTGATGATAATGAACATTATACCACCGAAGTCGCGCCTCCGCACCCGACGCTCGACGCCATGCACCTTCTTAAACGAGGTCTCACGTTACCTTATCGTAGAGCACCAGCACCTTTCACAAAATAAATGACAGATGTCATCGACAAGTCGAATCGAAAACTATTCGAAGCGATACACGCGCGACTTATAGTAGGGGTGCAGACGCTACACCTTAACTCGTGATCTATTTCCTTGGAAATGGACGATGAAGCGATTTCGTTGCGCCGGACTATCACTGAAGAGTCCGTGCCCAGGACTGAGAAGAGTGCCTGAATACCTCCGACGTTTTAGATTTTAGCTTAAGAGGAAATATGCCGGTCGAAGGAATCGAAAAATAGGTATTTGCTAAATCTATTGCTGTCACGCCGTGACCTGCCCAGACGACGTTGAGTGCGATAAGAACAACTACAGCTCGGACCGAAAATACCTATGAAAATTATTCAAAAACAACGTTTCGTAGTCCCCTGATTTCTTCTCCAAAACTTAACTGATTAAATGTGTTTTTTCATTAAATGTTTTAAAAATGTCTTAACTGTGTTTCTATGTTCTTATATTTTGATATAATTGTGTTAAAATTGGTTTCTAGAGGTTTGAACACAACGGAAAAAACTTACCAATTTTTCATGTTTTTGAAGGTTAATATCTTCTTTAATAATTCAATAAAGAAAAAAAGGAAAACATAGGAACATGCTAATATATCATTAGATTGTTGATGTAAAAAATAATTGTTCTATGGGTAATATCCAGCGAGGAATCAGGGGACTACGTTTCCATACAAAATATGATTGCTCCATTTCCTCTTAAATATCATGAAGGTAGGTTTTCAATCCAAGCTAATAACCATCGATAGAAATCCTGTCACTAAAGGCCGATTTAAGTAAATGAAAACGTAATTTAGTATTGAAATAAGTCACAAAAAGTCAGTAGGTGGTTAAGATGTATTTTAGACAACAGGCTAGCAACGTGTCACTATTATACCTGCCAACTTAAAACCTAAAAATATTCTAGAAGTGGCCACGAAGCATGAAATAGTCATGATAATGTTATTGCCTATGAAGTTTCGTGTGCTCTGCCTACCCAATTTGGGAACACAGGCGTGATGAGTGTGAGTGTATGTTTTAGCTATCCTAAAATCTAAAATTAGCTATTAAGTAAAGTATACAATAAATAAAACAAAGACCATAGTATAAACTTTTATTTACAAACTTCAGCCTATATTAATATCTGATACACGAGGAGACGAAAACACTTTTTATTAATACACTTTTTTACAAGATCTGTCCCTGATCCTGATGGAAACTGGATTTGGGTTTAAAACCGCTTATTTTCATAACCCTTTATTCACTAATACTCCTAATTTTCAAACTATCATGGTCTTAAAATACCTAGTCAAACTCAAGTATTTTGAGTCCAAAGAAACTTGCGAGGTAAAATTTTGCAGTTATACTTATTATTAAACCCAAACCACATGTGAAATCAAAGCTTGACAAAACTAACGATATTATAAATAAATAATTAGTTAATAATGTAAGTTAACAATTTGAAAATAGAAATACATCGCCTTCTCGTGATAAAGATAAATAACACCTATGCCTACTTCTTTGGACATTTACATTTTTACATTATTTCACAGAAATAGTTAAACAGTCGTTCGCTTAGATGTAATTAACTACAATATCTTAATATTGCAATTGAGTCTTATTCACTAGTCATAAGGATATATGAAAAAAAAACAAGCAGGTAAGAAACAAATAGATGTTATTTGCCAAATTAAAATTATACTGGTATGTTAAAAGCAATAGAACGAAAGAAAGAAGACATTTCTTAACATTAATTGCAGTAAATTCCGCAAAAAAAAAAATATGCAAGGGTTATTTTTATGACTGATAATAATTAAACTTACTTATTCAAAAAAATCAACTAAAATGCAAGATTCAACCTAGAAATCTTAAGCAAGCCACACAGTTCGCTAAAATTAAATATCGTCAATGTAACCTAAAACTAAATATCACACCTCACTGGTGGGTACAGGCCTCGTCTCAACATGAGAGCTCGGCTGTAATAAAAACGACTTGATGTTTACTGTCTAACACTTTTTTTATTTCTAACAAGTTAAACCGACTACTAACTACTATCATTTCTTACTTCACATTTTATCTACAGTCGAGTTCATAAAATATATGAGCAGACAAATGCCAAACATGCAAACTTTTGCACCTTATTGTCAATGTCATAAAGGTGTACAGATATTTTTGAACTCTCAGTTTTGCTCATATATCAATGAACTCGACTGTACAGTCAAGGAAATTGATTACTGTGCCACTTTGTACCTTTTCACAAGAAATGTCACTGTGACATACCATACTTTCTACTAATCAAAGGAATATGAAACTCACTATGAAAAGGTTCAAAATAGCACAGGTGTCAATTTCCTTAACTGTGCAATAGATATATTATTATGTCACCGGAAAATGACACGATCCGTAAGTCTATGAATTTCCTCAATTTTTCTAGGAAATTTATAAAATTCCGTAAGATTCTAAACGGAAGACAATTATTATTTTACGCCCACATTTTCGTAAAATTATCTATTATGTTATTTTAGATGAGATTAGGTTTAACGTAGGTAGGTAGGTAGGTTAAACGTGGACGTGAAAAAGTGTCTTGTCTTTCGTTTGGAATTTTACTAAACTTACGTATTTTATTATTTTCCTACTCTACCTACTAACCTCGCTAAGCTAAGGCTCGTCTCTTGGCACGAGCAAGACTCCGCCACTCTGAGAGACGTCCAGCAGCAACGTGTACGTCTCTTCCCTGGCCCCTCCCCCTGTGAAGACTTTAACCCCTTGTGAGGGGGAGGGGGCTATCCGGGGCCTCAACGTATCTACACTGGCCTCTTCCCTCTTTTTGAGGGCACTAACCCCTTGTTCAGATGCCTCTCCCCTCCTTTTGACGACATTGCCCCTTCGTGCGGGGGCGAGGGCTATCCGATCCCCCACCGTATAGGTCTCTTCACTGGCTACCCTTCTCTTTAAGACACTATCCCCTTGTTTAGAGGCCTCCCCCCTTCTTTTTACGATTTTGACCAGTTGTGGGGGGGCAGGGGCTATCCGAGGCCACGACGTATAAGTCGCTTCACTGGCTTCTCTCCTCTTGCGGACATTAACCCCTTGATCTCTGGCTTCCCCCCTCCTTTTGACGACATTGACCACTTGTACGGGGGAGGGCGCTTTCCGGGGCTCCAACGTATACGTCTCTTCACTGTTTTCCCTTCTCTTGAGGACACTATCCCCTTGTTTAGAGGCCTCCCCCCTCCTTTCGACGATTTTGACCAGTTGTGGGGGGGCGAGAGCTATCAGGGGCTCCGACATATTTACACTGGCTTCCCCCCTCCTTTTGACGACATTGACCACTTTTGCGGGGGAGGGGGCTATCCGGGGCATTAACGTATACGTCTCTTCACTGGCTTCCCTCCTCTTGCGGAACTTAACCTCTTGACCACTGACTTCCCTCCTCGTTTTGAGGACATAGACCCTTTTTCCGAGGGAGGGGGATATCTGGGTCTCTAACGTATACGTCTCTTCACTGACTTCCCTCCTATTGAGGACTCTAACCCCTTGATCACTGGCTTCCCCCCTCTTTTTTAGGACACTAACCCCTTGTTCAGAGGCCTCCCCCCTCTTTTTGACGACATTGCCCCCTTTTGCGGGGGCGGGGGCTATCCGACGCCACGACGTATAGCTCGCTTCACTGTCTTCTCTCCTCTTGCGGACATTTACCCCTTGTTCAGAAGCCTCCCCCTTCCGTTTGAAGACCATAACCCCTTCCTCACTGGTTTCCCCCCTATTTTTGAGGACATTAACACTTTGCTCACTCGTTTCCCCCCTTTTGAGCGCACTAAACCCTTGCTCACCGGCTTCCCCCCTGTTGAGGACGTTAACCCCCTGTGCGGGGGCTATGCGGGGGATAGGCAAGGCGCGAGCGGCGGGGGACACTAGCTGCGGATTCACCATTCGGTAGAGGGCCATGAGGTCGTCCGACATGTCGCCCGGGCCCGATAGCACGATCGCCGACAGTTTGCTGTCGTACTACGGGAAGGAAGATTACTTTTAAAGATATTATTATGCTGCTATATTATATTTTTTATGCTATTAGTTATGCCGCACATGGGTCGGTGACCCATGGGTGTTATGCTTAAAACTACTAAACTTCCTAATACCTTGGTACACAATACCCCTTTAAATCAAATTACCAAAGGCTCATAATACCTAAATCTCAAATTGTCTTATTTTTGTTGAACAAATACCGCCAAAAAAGGTCGAATCTCAAAATTTAAAAATCTAATTTAGTTCATAACAAGACAATTTACATTAGGTTTTTTTTTCTTTTTTTCATTTTTTTTGTGGCGTCTGTCCATTTAGAGGTAGGACAACATTAGGTATTATGAGCCTTCGGTAATTTGATATATAGAGGTACTAGCTTTCCGCCCGCGGCTTCGCCCGCGTGGAACTCTGTTATATTGCGGTATAAAGCACAACTATAAGAAAAATTCTCGTTTCAAACGATACACAGCGCCATCGATCTATCATTTATCGATCGATCATCGATCGCTATCGATCTATCATCGATTGATATCGATCTATCAAGCAAACTATATTTTTGTTTTCCCTCGGGAACATCAATTTTTTCCGGGATAAAAAGTACCCTATTATTTAATCCGGACTTCTATCTTTATGTCTGCAAAATTTCAAAGCAATCGGTTCAGTTGTTACGGCGTGAAAGCGGAACAAACAAACAAACAAACAAACAAACAAACTCACTTTCTGACTTATAATATTAGTAAGGATTGTGAAGTTTAGTGGTTTCACACCTAAAGCGGCCACAGCCACAAACGCCGGAGCAGCCATACTTCATTCACAGAAACAAGTTAATCTAGCGCTCTTTCTGACACGTAATGCCGTACAAATGACGAAGACAACAGTCTGTGACATTTGACAATCTCGAAAAACGTATTCACACCTGGCTACTATAATATGTAGAAGTGAATTTTAATTTTTAGTTGCAATTGGAAGTAAAAATGTTATTCTTTAACAATTTTATATTCGTCATAATCATAATAAGTAGCAATAAATCAAAGTGATATTTTTAGATTTTTGCACGACCCCTAAGTGACACATTATTTAACTTTATTTATTGGTGATAGTCCAACAAATAATAATTAAAATCTTTTTGATAAAACAAAGGTAGCCAAGTTTGAACACTGCTTTTTTTGATTTCCACATTAACTTGTTTCCGTGAAGGAGATTATATACGTGTCTGAACAATGATTTGCTCAACGGCTTCAGCTAGCGTAGGCCCTAAACCTGTGGAGGTGAGAAGCTGACAGGTCTGAAGTTGGGACTGACCTGTCCCCAGAGCTTGTCCAGGCGGCGCGTGTACGGCGAGTACAGGAACAAAGGCTCCCGGCGAAGCAGCGACGTTGCCAGCTCGCGAGCGTTTGCCAGCGGGGCCAACACCTGCGGGCAGCACTGATCAATACACTGGCGGAACACTGACAAGGAAGGTTACCAACTGTCCGACTGTTAAGCCAAAGATACATGTCGAGCGATGTAGCGCGACGCCGCCGGACATCGCTCGACATGTCGCACTTCAAATGTCGCCTAATGCATCTTTGGCTTTAGACTAAAATAACGGACACATTTTTTTAGCTGCCCAAATTCAATCGGCTAGGAGAAAATGGCCTTTAAAGCACTGCAAGTTGACCAAACCTACTAATTTCTATATAGATTAGCTAAAAAAATATTTTTTAACCGACTTCAAAAAAAGAGTAGGTTCTCAATTCGACCTAATTTTTTTTTTGTGTGTTACTCGATATCTCGGAGACTCGTGAACCGATTTTCAATTATTATTTTTTAATCGAAAAGGTATAACTCGAAATTGGTCCCATTGGCACGAAATCAGGATCTGATGATTAAATCTTGGAGAAATCGAGGGAACTCTTCAAATGTTATAGGGACATGTACGGCGTTTTCGGTAATTTGTTGATGAAGTCCAGAATTTACATTCAGTAAACAGAATACTTTCAAAATACTGCTAATTTGAAGTCGGTTTTTTTGTTTAAAATTATATTTTTGACCTTTACACAACACAAAAATTATAATTAATTGCTTTTTAACCTAGTACTCAAGCCCATAGACTGACCTTAGCCCGTACGAGCGGCGCGTCGCTGAGCTGCGCGTACATCTCTCCGTTCACCATCACGAAAGGCGCTGGCAGCGACGTGCTCTGCGAACAACATTACTCTCTACTACATACATACATATTCTCACGCCTGTATTCCCAAGAGGGGTACGCAGAGCACATGAATTTAATAACAAACATTAATTAAAAATTAAAAACACCACCGACGAGCCCCAACCCAATGGGTTTACTGAACGTGTAACATTCTTATCGCACCAAACAAATGACCTGATGACCTTGAAGACCTGAACCGATTTCCACCAAACATAGCTAAGAACACTCTCGACTGATATAACTTTCAAACAAAAAAAAACGCATAAAAATCGGATCATCCGTTTGGGAGCTACGATGCCACAGACAGAC
>BHDV01010400.1:400723-417426 GCA_005406045.1 Adoxophyes honmai
TCCACCTCCACTTCTATTCCCGCCCCCGCCTCTTCCTCCGCTTTCACCTCCGCCTCCGCCTCTGCTTCCGCCCCAGCCTTATGCGAACACAAAACACTCGCTAAACAAATGACATAATCATACACGAACAATTTATCACACCTTTTGTCACCACAATATCGAACGGAGTGCTCATAATTTAATTTTGAGTAAGCATAGTATTCTAAGTTACTCTAAAAGTAAATAACAATTTATTATCAAGTTACAATAAACCATAAAATATTCTTTCTAACAATAAATATACACAGAAATGACGAGAAAAATGGCGACAATTTAACGATACATTTTCACAGAAATTAGAAATTCAATAAATGAAATTTAAAACTCGTCTCTTTACAAATTTTGATATAATGATAATATTGCTTAACAATCATAGGCGAGAACTTTTTCATAACAACACAACCTATTGAAATGGTAGTCATACTCTACTTTACCATTTTGAACGCACTTGAGAAGTATTAACATATGTAACAAACTAAAAACTCACTTTCGTCGCCATGGTTACAATAACAATACCAACCTCATGCGAAAGCGGCGCTACTTGCGCTGTGAGCATTCTCCTATTATTCCTCCTCACTTCTTCTATATCAGGGAGCTCGACTCTCTTCGCCACTCTTTCTCTCTTTCTCTCTTTTTTAAGCCTCACCACACATGGTCTGCAACTCCTCAGGGCTTGAACATTAGCTCTGATAAGGAAGAAGGCTTCTGGGAGTGAGGATATAGCCTTCAGGTGTAGGGTTTTGGCGAATTGTCGAGGTGGGAGAGAGTTTGTAAAGTGAGAGGCTAGCCTTGTGAGCACTACGACTGGACACATTAGGAGCTTTGGATCTGAAAGATATCATCATCATCATCATCAGCCTATATAAGTCCCACTGCAGGGCACAGGCCTCCTCTCAGTATGAGAAGGCTTGGGCTATAGTTCCCACGCGGGCCCAGTGCGGATTGGGAACTTCACACACAACGTTGAATTACTTCGTCGCTGTGTGTAGGTTTCCTCACGACGTTTTCCTTCACCGAATAGCTTGTGATAAATATCAAATTCGATATCGCACATAAATTCCGAAAAATTCAGAGGTGCGAGCCCGGGGTTTGAACCCACGACTCTCTGCTTGAGAGGCCACATGTCGAACCACTGGGCTATCACGGCTTTTAAAGATATGGCATCTCTATAAATTTTACACATCACTATAGGTGAAAAACTTAAGTAAGTCACCTGTTGTATGTAGTTGTACAGTTTGCAATGAACGACGCAAAAAATACGAAGACAATTACTTGATACTGACAACTATTTTATCGTAACGTGACAGTTGTGTCAATCATAAGTGGACAGGAATAATCAAACTCGAAAGATAAACTAATAATGAGTTTGCAAGCCATACGATATATTACAAATTTCAAAAATAGAATGTCTATTCGCACACGTTACTCACACATACAACAGGCGACTTACTTAAGTTTTTCACCTATAGCTTTCCATTTTTCAATACTTCTCGCATTTTATGTATGTAAGAGGCGACTAAGGAAATAGGTTTAGATGTTTTAGGGAGCAGGCTAGCAACCTGTCACTATAACACCTCTTTCATCTGTTTATTAAACCTAAATATGCTGAAAGCAGCCACGGAATATGACAGAGTCATGGATTTGTCTATGTAACTTTACGCGTACTCTGCCTACCCGGTCTATCGTTCTGTAGATAACTCACCAATGTCTGCAGACTCTGTTTCACCCTCAGTTTCACTATCGCATCGGACTCCGCTAGTTTTTTCGTCTACTTCTTCATTTTGATTCTCACTTTGTTCCTCTTTTTTCTCCTCAAACCGTTTGAACAACGTCGACGTCGCAATTGTAGAACTCGATCTACCTACATATTCTACTGAATCGTCACCAGAATAATCAGTTTCAGATTCATATGCTGTGTCATTTTTCATTTTAGCCTGAACCCTCTCATTTACTTCGACGCCATTAAGTGTCGACGTCAGCATTTTCGCCAAAAGTGGATTTTTATCGAGTTTGTTATTCGAATTATCAACCATCATTGTTTCAGTTGTATTGGTATCTTTCACTATATTTCTAAATAAATCATCATTATCTTTACTCAAATCTTTTGAATCATCACCTGCCATTTTTTCAGGGGTATCGGTATTCGTCACTTCGTTTATGAACAAATCATCACTATCATGAGTCGAATCTATTGAATTATCACCGGTCATTTTTTCAGTCTCATCGGTATTCGTCACTTTGTTTATGAACAAATCATCATTATCATTGATCCAATCCTTTGAATTATCACCTGTAATTTTTTCAGTGGCATCTGTATTCTTCACTTCATTTAGATACACATCATCACTATCATTACTCAAATGTTTTGAATTATCACCTGTCATTTTTATAGTGGCATCGGTATTCTTCACTTCGTTTAGAAACAAATCATCACTATCATTACTCGAATCTTTTGAATTATCACCTGTAATTTTTTCAGTGACATCTGTATTCTCTACTTCGTTTAGAAACACATCATCACTATCATTACTCGAATCATTAGTCAAGTCTATTCCGACTGAAACCGTTTTGTCTTTATAACTAACATCACTTAACTCTTCAAGCAATACCGGATCTGAATTTAACTTTAACTGCATTACTTCAAGTATTTCGTCCATATCATCACCTACCATTAAAACATTGGTGGGACGGTTCAAAAGACTTTGCAGTGTCACTCCACTTACACCATTAGATTCACTATTTTTCCCACTAACCCTTTCTGCCCCTTTATCTTTCGTATTATTTAAATCTTTATTATTTTTAATACTATTAGTTCTCAATTTAGAATTTACACCACTGGCACAGTTCCTATCATCATCGTCTACTTTACTATCATTTTTAGTACTATCACTTCTCACTTTAGCACCTTTTTCGTTGACATTCACATCCGTTTTGGTTTTTTTCTTGGGATCGAGTAGTTGCAACGCATTGATGACGCTCACACTCCAATCTATGCCGACATCTAATTCCAAATCATCGTCAGAATCTGTGATATCAATATTACCAACAATTCTCATTGGTTTTTTGTTTCCTACCACACCGGCAGAGCCAGTTTTGCCAACAACCCTCGTCAGTTTTTTGTCTTCTACCACACTGATAGACCCAGTTTTAGCATCAACCTTCGTTGATTCTTTGTCTCCTACCAAGCTGGTAGAACCAGTATTGCCAACAATCCTCGTCGGTTCTATGTCTCCTACCACACTGGTAGACCTAGTTTTGTTAACAACCCTTGTCAGTTCTTTATTTTCTATCACACTGGTAGGCCCAGTTTTGCCAACAACCCTCGTCAGTTCTTCGTCTTCTACCACACCGGTAGACCCAGTTTTGCCAACAACCCTTGTCAGTTTTTTGTCTTCTACCACACCGGTAGAGCCAGTTTTGGCATCAACCCTCGTCAGTTCTTTGTCTTCTACCACACTGGTAGACCCAGTTTCTTTACTGACAAGGGTAGACACAGCTTCAGCAGGCGACAGTGATATTAGATCCATCTCATCATCAGAATCTATTTGAAGGAAGTCAGTGAAAATCGCTTCGCTAGCTGCAAGTGTTGTTTCATTAGCTGGTGTTGGTATACCGTCTTCCTTTGCTGTAGTTTCTGGGGTTTCGGTTTCTACTGTCGCTACATCATCATCAGAGTTGGTATCTGTGGACAAAATATGACATTTTGGAGACCTGTCAATGTGATCAATGTGTCAATGTGTCTTTGTGTTGTTCCTGTAAGCAGTAAGTAAGTAAGTAAGATCCTGTAAGTCAAGAGACAACCGTGGTAGAGTTGCCTGGAGAAAGTTTGTTAAATAAGTCGTCTGAATAATTAAAAATACACCCCACCCCCTTCACTTTGGGGGTAATGGAAACCTGTTTTTTACGTAAGCACCCTAAGTACTTAAGAGCATTTACTCGAGCGTTTCAACAGTCACATTCATCTGGACAATTTTCAGTAAAAATTGAAGAATAATCTGATACCGTCATTTTGTCATCTATCAGAGCAACAGGAACTCTTAACAAATAGTCAAAAACGATATCAAAATCTGCAGTAGATTCATATAAAATGTAGCCAGATGAATGAGACGGTTGAAACGCTCTAATAATCACCCTTAAAATGTTGCCAAGTTATATTCCGGGGAGTGTAATAGCCAATACGCACCCGAGTCCGAATCCGAGGCGGCGCAGTAGACCGTGGCGTCGCCGGGCGCCGGCCCGCGCTCTTTCTGTAAGAACATATCATATTTTTAATATACAGTCAGGGAAATTGGATGTTTAGCAGGTTGAGATACTTCTAAAATTGGTCTTATTACTATTTCCAGCCAGTTGCTTGACATAAATACTCAGTATTGAACTTCGTGGTGAAGTTTGTCCTATAATGCGAACAAATTATGAAGGCGGTCAACCTGCTAAACATTCAGATTCCCTGACTGTACAACGTGTTACAAAAAGGGTAAAATATGTAAATTATTAAATGGAAAATTATTGTAAACTCTCGTAAGCTGTCACTCAATAGAACTAAAGATATCATAGATTTGATTTTTTTTTTCTCACCGTAAGCGGCGCGACCTGTCTGCGACGCACCAGCTCCTCCCAAGATGGCAGCTCGCCTGTCACCACGTGTGGGTACCTGTAAGTAACCTAACTTTTACCTTATCTCTTCAAATTCCAATGAGACTTAAGAATCTTTATGGCACAGTACCAACAAACCCTAATTCTGATGGCTTGGTAGAGCGGTACAATCGAGCTATTAAGATTCTGGAAAAGAACTCACCTGGTGGCTATAGCCTTGTGCAGCGGTTGTATGAGTTCCCGACTCCCCCCGCGGTGGGCAGAGCGCACGCGGCGTGCAGTGTCTTCGCACAGCTCGTGCCAGCGCCTCTGTAGTACTACGGCAGACATCGCCACGCGATTCGAACTGGGGACACAGTAAGCCCTCGTAAGGTTTGGATACACTGGGCGCGATGCGAATGTGAATGTCCAAAATGCGAATGTTTGAAAAAATAGGTACATAGTCAAAAAATATATATAGGTAGTATTTTTCCACGAAATCAAACAAAAAAAGATTATTTGTAACTAAATTTAAATTACAATTGAAGACAAAAATTATTTTTTAACTAAATCTTTTTAGGTTACATTAAATTTAGCAAAAATGTGGGCGTAAAATATTTTTTTCTCTTTCGTTTAGAATTCTATGAAAGTTCACAAATTTCTTAGCAGACGAATTCTTTAAACGAATTTAACGGTATTTGTTATTTTTCGGTGGCATATCCATATTTTTACTTCACTCACCCTTTGCTGTAGTGGTTCTGAGCGCGAAGCCAGGCCCGCGGCCGCTTGGCAGGCTCGAGCCCGCAGCGCTGCACCAACTGGAACGTGGCCAACAGCGCCGGCAGCGGCCGCTCCAAACCATAGTCATGCTACACACAAAGAAAACTCGATTTAAAAACGTAAGTAACCGTGAGTAGTATCCGTAAATTATTCAATACTAGCAGCTCCCGCGACTCCGTTCGCGTGGAATAGTTACTAGTGTTCCCCGTTTTTTCCACATTTTCCAATGTTTCTTCGGTCCTATTTGTTGCAGCGTGATGTTATATAGCCTAAAGCCTTTCTCGATAAATGTTCTATCCGACACAAAAATAATTTTTCAATTCGAACCAGTAGTTCCTGAGATTAGTGCGTTAAAACAAACAAACAAACAAAATCTTCCGCTTTATAATATTAGTATAGATGAGTGAGTCTCACGTAGTGTTGGTAAAGACTCAAGTCATTTGAGTCTTCATGTATAAGACTTGACTTGGTTTTTTAGACTCTAGTCATATAAACGAAACTTGAGCTCTTTTCAACGCGTCGGGGACTTGAGTCTACTATAAAGACTTCAGTTCTCTATAGAGGACTCGAGTCCTCTATAAAGGCTCGAGTGTTATGTTTTCACCTAAGGCTTTTGAACAACTGAGTTATGATTATGATTAAAACTCAAATGTACGTCAAAGAATTTGATAGCTGTGCCACTTCGTACCTTTTTAGAATAAATGTCACTGTGACATGCCATACTATTCACTAATCAAAGCATTATGAAACTTATTGTGAAAAGGTTTAAAGTGGCAATGGTATCAATTTCCTTGACTGTACTTTTAGAGATATAATAATGAAATATTGTGTTCTACTATGACAAAGTTACTCAGACGGACGTTCTGATGCTATGAATGGCATCAGATTTAATTCGTAAGTAATGTTATACGCAATTTATTAAAATACTTCTAGAACATTTGCGGTTTTTAAGTACAAATTACTACTCGATACTAGATGGCGGCACTTTTGGTAATAAAAAAATATAAATACGTTACTAGTTTATTGCAATAATTATATGAAAACATTGAAAACTATTATCCATTTAGTCCTTAAGCCTTTTTTAGTTACTAAATACAGAATTCCACGATTTTTTATAATTATAATATGAACGGGCCGCCATCTATCGTCACTAAGAATAAATATTCTGAATGTTTCAAATATCGTCGCTCCCATGCTAAACTAACACAACTGTAAAATACGCATTTTTGAAGGGAGCGATTTGAAGTTGCTGGACTACTTTTTTATTTTTATTATTTTGTAATTTCAGTTGTATTAAAATAGTATACACACGGTATTTTCAAAATGGATGTATTACATGATCAATTTGTCAGATATGCAGGGCAATTTTTAAGTCGCGAAAAGAAGTATTTTTTCTAGACTCTAAATCCTTGGTTTAGATACTAGCGCACTTGTTACAAACAATACTGCTTAAGTCTTCATTTTTTTTGGAGTAAAACCTCGTATAAGTCTTGAAAATTACCACTAGGTACAGGCCAAATAGATGATGTATACTAGTAGTAATATTCACCTTATCTTGACTCAATACGTCATAATATTTGCATTTATATCATGCACGTATTGTAAAAATATAATATTTTATGCAGTTTTTTGTGTCTCCTGAAAACTAAGCAAAACGGACTTACGCGGTATACGCTATGCAACGACACGTCCCATTATATTTTACTCTTAATATTGACATCTAGTGTGGAAAAGCTGAATTACATAGTTATGTTTAACATCAACCTACATGAGTAGTTTTGCTACTAGCCAGCAGATGTAGTGGAGTGGAAGTGGGTGGAGTTAAACACCCCTTCACCCCGTTAATAAATTAGCCTTTATTCCCTAAGATACGGATGTCAAAATCCTTTGTGCTTTCGAACCTTCTCTGAAATATGACAGAAACTTCAAAAGTTAGTCTTCATTATAGGACTCGAGTCTTTTTGAGGAACGCTTTAAGTTTAAAAAAGACTATAGAAGATACGATGGCTGGAGTCTTTTCTAAAGCTTGAGTTGTGAATAAAGGACTCGATAAGACTCGAAAAAGGACTCGACTCACGACTTAAAAGACTCTGAAGTCTTCTAAGTTCGAAGTCCCGTAAATATGAGTCGAGTTCTTCAAATGTGGACTTAAAAAACTTGAGTCTTTACCAACTCTAGTCTCACGGTAGTTTATTGTTCCACATAAAGAAAAAAAGAATGTTTATCTTTTGGTCCCCAAACCATCACCATACAAAAACAACAAAAGTCTAGCAACTACAACGTACACACCTTGAAGGCAGTGTTGCCAACTGCTAGCTTTACCCAGTTGCTAATTGGACAAAATATTGCTAGACTGTGGAAAATGTCTTCTAAAAATAGCTAAATGTATATCAATAGTTAGTGACCCGACCACTTAACGTTGATGGTCCATATAAATTAGCCAGAAATGACACCCCGACTGAACTACTCAGTAAGTAAAAACTCAATTGTACAAAAAAAACTTTTATACAAATGAAATGGCGAAGTTTATAAATTCCTATTTTTTTTCTGGGAAGACTTACCTCGCTGAGCAGCGGGCCGCCGTAAGTGGCCGCTAGGTCGGCGGCCGCCCACTCGAGCGCTGCAAGCGCTGCCTGCGATAAGACTTACCTCGCTGAGCAGCGGGCCGCCGTAAGTGGCCGCTAGGTCGGCGGCCGCCCACTCGAGCGCGCTGAGCGGCACGCGGCCGTCGCCGCACCACGTGCGCGCGTGCAGCTTGCTCAGGCTCGAGCGCTTCAAGCGCTGCCTGCGACATAACACCCCATTACATACATAGAGTCACGAGCTTCAATTTGTGACCCATTTCTGATAAAAAAACTAGAATGTTCATAATGCAATAAGGTGCAATTCAAATGCAATAACTTTAGTGCAATAATGTCGAATGTCAAGCTAAGACGGGAATGTTATAAGATAACCATAGCAACATCAGTTTCCGGTAAAACCGTGGTCGGTCATTGGTTAATCACAATTGGTGCTTTTTATAACGTAGGGGAGCACTAAAGACATCATTTTTAATTCACCCCCTAAAAAAGTAAAACAGGGATGTAAAGTATGAAACTTTACCGTTTTATAAAATTATAGGAATTAAATTCAGTATGAATATGTACGTCTTGAAAAACGTGTAAAATATTTTTTCGAAAATTTTTCTTTAGGGGGTAAAAGGGAACGCAAAGTTTTCAATGTTAATACAAAAAAATTTCGTAATTTTTCTTACAGCTGTGCTAAGACATTGATTCTTGGCCGGTTTTTAAATAACTGGTGACACGTGCAAAATGTAGGTAACGACACTCACCACAGATCGTCGGCGGTGGCCGCGCTGCATCCAATACGGCTCGCCAACCTCTCGATAACCGCCTCCGACGGCGCTGTCCCCTCCCTAGCCGCTCGCCTCAGCCCCCTCACTAGCCGCCTCGCTAGCCCCTCCTCGCCTCTCGCCACGCCTCGCCTCTCGCCACTCGCCGATGGGACGAAACTTGAAGATGTGACGTCGGTTAACGTGAAGATTGTCCGATTGGTATTTGAAGTCACTTTAGGTGTGGCATTGGTGTTTGTTGACGAGACTTTAGGGGGGATAGTTGGTCTGTTTGGTGTGACGTTAGTTGGTGCGTCCTTAGTTGGTCCTGACGTGACTTCAGCGGTGCAACTAGTTGGTCCGATTGGTGATGTGACGTCGGTTGGTGTGAAGATAGTTTGATTGTTTGTTGAAGTGAATTTAGCCGTTAAGATAGTTGGTCCGGTATTTACCGAAATGACGTCTGTCGGTGTCAAGATAAGTGGTTCGCCATTTGGCAAAGTAACGTCTTCTAACGTATAGCTAGTTAGTCCGGCATTTACAGACGTGACGTCGGTCAACGTAAAGATAGTTGGTCCGGTATTTTCCGATATGACGTCGGTCGGCTTGAAGCTAGTTGGCTCGGAATTTGCTGACGTAACGTCCGTTAATGTGGAGCTAGTTGGTCCGGTATTAGCCAAAGTGTCGTCTGCTAGCGTAGAAATTATTGGTTCGGTATTTGCCGACATGACGTCTGTCGTCTCGAAACTAATTGGCCCTGTATTTGTTGACATGTCGTCTGCCAATGTGTAGCTGGTTAGTCCGGTATCTGCACAAATGACGTCAGTCAGCGGGAAGCTCAGTATCCCAGTATTTGTTGGTGTATCGTCGGTCGACGTGAAGTTAGTCGGCCCGATATTTGTTGACATGACGTCTGTCAGCGTTAAGATAGTTGGTCCGATATTTGTTGACGTGTCGTCAGTTGACGCGAAGCTAGTTGATCCGGTATTTATTGACGTGACGTCTGTCAGCGTTAAGATAGTTGGCTCGGTATTTGACGTTGAGACGTCCGTCGGTGTGACGACAGTTTGTCCGGAATTGGCCAACGTGACGTCTATCGGCGTTAAGATAGTTGCCTCGGTATTTGCCAACGTAACGTCTTCTGGTGTGTAGCTAGTTATTTCGGTATTTGTTGAAGGGGCGTTGATTAGTGTGATGTTAGTTGGCCCGGTATTTGCCGAAGAGATGTCGGTTAGCGTGAAGCTAACTGGCCCGGTATTTGCCGTCGAGACGTCGGTCGGAGTGATTTCGGTCGGCGTAGAGATAGTTGGGCCGGTATTTGCCGACGTGACGTCCGTTAGCGTAAAGCCAGTTCGTCCGGTATTTGTTGGCGTGACGTCGGTCAGCGTTAAGATGGTTGGCGCAGTATTTGTTAGCGTTGAGCTTTGTTCGGTATTTGCCGACGTGATTTCAGTCGGCGTGAAAGTAGTTGGTCCGGTATTTTCAGACGTGACATCGGGCAACGTGATGATAGTTGGCCCGGTATTTGTTGATGGGACGTCGATTGGTGTGAAGCTAGTTTGTCCAGTATTTTCCAAAGTAACGTTTTCAAGCGTGTAGCTAGTTGGATCAGTATTTGATGATAGGACGTCGATTGGTGTGAAGCTAGAAGGTCCGGTATTTGCCGCGACGTCTTTCAGCGCGACGTCGGTCGGTGTTAAGAGAGTTGGCTCAGTATTTGTTGACATAACGTCGGTTAACGTGAAGCGAGCTGGTCCGGTATTTGCTGCGACGTCTTTCGACGTGACGTCAGCCGTCGTGTAGCTAGTTGTATTAGTTCTTAGCGATGCGACGATATCTGACGTGACAGTCTTTAGCTTAGCGTTAGCTGCTTCAACGCTATTCACTTCAGCTAAAATAACCATAGATCGCTTGCCACTACTTGACGAGACAGTAACCACTTTGAGATTCGTCGAATTGGGATCGTCTACATACTGGTCGCTAACATCCGTGGCGCTAACAAAGTGGGCTCTGGTGGGCTTGCCGCTAACTTTGCGGCCGCTACCGCGAGTTCCACCATTGGCTTCAACCTTCTGGGCGCTAGCAAACTGAGTAGCAGACGCGGCGTTACCCGAGTGGCCGCTAACCTTCGCAGCGCTAAGAAACTGGGCTCTAGCAGCCACAGCGCTAGCCAACTGGCCGCTAACATTGGAGGCACTAACTCCAGCACTAACACCATCCAATTTAGCGATAGCAGACATGTCGCTATTAGTTTGTACACGATCTGACTTGGAGTCAGTCTGAGTGCTAGCAGTCCTAGTGCTAACTAACCGTGGTTTTCTCTGGTGCCTAACAAACTGAACTTTAGCAGATATGGCGCTAACATCCTCGATGCTAACAAGCTGGGCCCCAGTAGGCGAGGCGCTAACTGACTGAGTGCCAACATCCGTGCCGCTAACAAGCTGAGTTTCACCAGCTGTGGCGCTATCCAACTGGGCGCTAGCATCATTGGCGATAACAAACTGGGCCCCAGCAGGTGTAGCGCTAACTGACTGGCCGTTAACGTCTATCGCGTTATCTGACCGGGCGTTGATATCAGTGGCGCTAACATATTGCGCCCCAGAAAGCGTGACGTTATCCGACTGGCCGCTAACATCCGTGGCGCTAACAAACTGGGTTCCAGCATCCGTGACGCTCACTGACTGAGCGCTAACATCCGTGACGTTAACAAGCTGAGTTTCACCAGCTGAGGCGTTATCCGACTGGCCGCTAACATCCGTGGCGCTACTAAACTGGGTTCCAACATCCGTGTCACTAAGAAACTGAGCGCTTTCATCTGTGGAGTTTACAAACTGGGCTCCACCATTCGTGACGCTAATCGACTGGCCGCTAACATCCGTAGCACTACCAAACTGGGTTTCAACATCCGTGGCGCTGACATACTGGGCCCCAGTAAGAGTGGCGTCATCTGACTGGAAGCTAACATCCGTGGCGCTAATAAACTGGGCGCTAGCATCTGTGGCGCTAACAAACTTGGTACCAACATCCGCGGCGCTAACATACTGGGATCCAACATCCGTGGCGCTAACAAACTGGGTCCCAGTATCAGTGGCGCTAACATACTGGACCTCAGTAGGCGTGTCGCTAACAAATTGTGCCCCAGAAAGCGTGGTGTTATCCAACTGGGCGTTGGCATCCGTGGCGTTAACAAACTGGGCTCCAGTACGAGTGGCGTTATCTGACTGGCCTCTAACATCCGTGGCGCTAGCAAACTGCGCTCCAACATCCGTGGTTCTTACAATTTGGACTTCACCAGGTATGGCGCAATCCCGCTGGCTAACAAACTGGGCTCCACCAGTCGTGACGCCAATCGACTGACCGCTAACATCCATGTCACTAACAAATTGGGCTCTTCTAGGCGTGGCGCTATCTGACTGGGCGCTGACTGACTGAGCGCTATCATCCGTGGCGCTAACGAACTGGGCTTCAACATTTATGGCGTTTACAAACTGGGCTCCACTAGTCGTGACACTAAACGACTGGCCGCTAACATCCGTGTCACTAACAAACTGGGCGCTAACATCAGTGGCGCTAACAAACTGGGCTCCAATATCTGTGGCGTTACCAAATTGCGGTCCAGCAGCGGTAGCGCTAACTGACTGGCCGTTAAAATCTGTGGCGTTATCCGACTGTGCGTTGACATCAGTGGCGTAAACAAATTGCGCTTCAGAAAGAGTGGCGTTTCCCGACTGGCTGCTAACATCTAAGGCGGTAACAAGCTGAGCGCTAACATCCGTGGCGCTAACATACTGAGCGCTAACTAATTGGGCTCCACTAGCCATGGCGCTAACAAATTGCACCCCAGAAGGCGTGGCGCTAACCGAATGGGCGCTAACAAACTGGCCGCTAACATCCGTGGCGCTAACAAACTGGCCGCTAACAAATTGCGCCCCAGAAGGCGTTCCGTTATCCGACTGGGCGTTGACATCAGTGGCGCTAACATACTGGCCGCTAACAAACTGCGCTCCAGAAAGAATGGCGCTATCCGACTGGCTGCTAACATTCGTGGCGCTAACAAATTGCGCCCCAGAAAGCGTTGTGTTATCCAACTGGCCATTAACATTACTGGCGCTAACAAACTGCACCCCAGATGGCGAGGCGCTAACATCCGTGGCGGTAACAATCTGAGCTCTATTAGGCGTGGCGCTAACCAACTGGCCGCTAACATCAGTGGCGCAAACCAAATGGCCGCTAATAAACTGGGCCCCACCAGGCGTGGCGCTAACCGTCTGGGCGCTAGCATCAGTGGCGTTATCCGACAGGCCGCTAACATTCGTAGCGCTAACCGACAGACCGCCAACATCTGTGGCGCTAACCGTCTGGGCGCCAGCAGACTTGGAGATAGGAGGTGCCACCTACAGAAAAAAAATCTGGTTACAAAATAACTGAAAAATAAATATGCACGGAATTTTACATTTAGATGAAATCAGAAAGAATCAAACCAACCAGCATCTCACGTCTAGTGGTACAGTCAGGGAATCCGAATGTTAAGCAGGTGGACCGCCTTCATAATTTGTTCGCATTATAGGACAAACTTCACCATGAAGTTCCATATTGAATATTTAAGTCATGCAACTGGCTGGAACTAGTAATAAGGCCAATTTTAGAAGTATCTCAACTTGCTAAACATCAAATTTCCCTGACTATGTTTACACGCTTGGCAACTACACAAGCATCCACAAACGCAAGCCTGCCAGCAAAAACAGCTTGTTTGGCGTGGCTTGCAAGGACTTTTGTATGGTAAGAGCTCTTGTAAAGGCATGGAGCTTGTGGACGTTTGCCAAGTCTCGGCAAGCGTGTAAACGAACCATAATGAGCTGAGGCGACAGTTGCAATTAGACAGTGACAGTTGCATCCCGCAATGCAATATTTAACATAATAGTCCCACAAATAGGGATGATGACAGGGTTAAAAATATATCATTCTAATTAGTCCGTAAGTTAGATTATGGCAAAAAATGAGACACATTTTTTAGTTTATCAAATAATGAAACATCGACAAAGGTACAGAGCATCAAACTTCCTGAGTGGGGGCTTGTGACGTCACGTTTGAGTAAAAATCGTACTCGAACGTGACGTCACGCGAAACTTTTAGGCTCTGTATTATCGTCATTTTTCGTCTGTCAAATAAAAGAAAAAATATGGGTACAATATTTTTTCGTAGTCTATCTGACGGACTAAATAGTTTTTTCTAGTCATCTAGCCTATTGTAAGGCAAGAGTTCCCAACCAAGGGGGCACACCTTCCGAGGGGGCGAAAAGTGTCTGTAATTTCTTTTTTTCTAGTCGCCAATATGGCACATGACAAGAAATACATTCGTTGTCGATGTATTACAGTTATCAGAAGTTCTGGAAGAATTTCTATAAAAAGGATGCTGTTTCAATTATGAAAGATTGAAAGACCTTTTGACGTTGGATCTTTTAAAAATTGAATGTCTGCACTGCCGCGCTATTGTCCACCGCACCGAAAATCTACATCGTTTTTAATTTGACAGTTTCAGTGTGAGTTCGCTTTGAAATATTACAGACTAGCTTTCCGCCCGCGGCTTCGCCCGCGTGGAACTCGGTTATATTGCGGTATAAAGCACAACTATAAGAAAACTTCTCGTTTCAAACGAGACACAGCGCCATCGATCTATCATCTATCGATCGATATCGATCTATCATCGATTGATATCGATCTATCAAGAAAACTATATTTTTGTTTTCCCTCGGGAACATCAATTTTTCCCGGGATAAAAAGTACCCTATTATTTAATCCGGACTTCTATCTTTATGTCTGCAAAATTTCAAAGCAATCGGTTCAGTAGTTACGGCGTGAAAGCGGAACAAACAAACAAACAAACAAACTCACTTTCTGACTTATAATATTAGTAAGGATTTTTGGTTTTTAGACAATAGCGCTGTGGGTTAAAATAATTCCGGTCAATTTCCGGCCATCCTGTATATTTTTTAATTACTCTTGACTCACCTTTAGTTTCCTAATGGACTCCAGGTGGCGCTGTAAAAGACAAAAACATAGGTATAGCCTCGGCAAGTTAGATGGCAAGTTTCTTTTAGGTGAAACGGATACTTTGGCCGGATATCGGATACCGAATATTCGGCAAGCTGTGAGACCAGAGCGCCGAATATTCAGGTGCCGGATATTATTTTATGGTTGTCTTGAGACTTATGTTGAATTGAAACGAAATGTAACTATCAAATAATTTTAAACAAAAAAAAACGACTTCAAATTTGGGCTATACTGAAAGCATTTGTCTAATGAAGGTGACCTTTCATCACCAGCAGACCTCACTAATTACTGAAATTATAATTTCCAGTCTGCAGGTGCATTCAGTATTGAAAGAATTATCCTTTAACTCCTAAGCATTAAGGAGTTGACCTTGCATCATCAGCTCAGTCATATTTTTTTTACTGCCAGACGTAAATACTGGTGTAGCTTTGAAAAATGTACTAAAAACATTACCTGTGCCTATAAAATTTGAGGGTTGCCCTCGATTTCCCTCATATTCCATCATCAGGTCAAGGTATGCTGACAATGGGACCACCTGGAAACTATACCCTTCAAACAAAAAAAGAATTTTCCAAATCGGTCCAGGCGTCTTCGAGTAATCAGCGAACACACATAAAAAAAAAAAGATCCCGACGAATTGAGAACCTCCTCCTTTTTTTGAAGTCGGTTAAAAAACGTGACTATAGAAATGAAAGTTGTCCATAACTTTTGTGGTATTTACCTTACCTTTTGCATAATCATGAGATATTTTTTTAATTTTACTATCCGAAACCCGGTCGGATACTGAATTACTATCCGGTATCCCTCCCCCTTGCTGTTCCAAGGTCTCCAATCAAGCACTTTCCGACCCTATCGGCCATCTGCTCTTCGTCCTGTGGCTTGCCCATTGCCTGTAGTCAAATTATGATGATGATCCCCCCTTACCTGCATCAGTCCAAGCTTCCTGTCGGCGCGGCGCGCCCATCGGGGTAACAACGAACGCGCGTTGCGGCCGCCCGGCGCCGCCTTCTCGCACGCCGTCACCACCTGCACACAGGGAACGAGCATTTAAATCAGAATGTTTAGTTAGTGAGATCAAAACAGTCATCGATTCGATAACTCGTTTGCGACTGGTCGTAAAATTGTATGGAAACTGAGACAGCGCCGCCAACGGAACGTTTGCCCAACTGCGGGGTTTTCATCAATCTAGGTAAGGTTATTTGATTATGCTTATATTATAGGACACTTTGACAGTTAAAGTTCCACTACTCGATGATAGGTGGCGCTAGGTCGCTGTCACCTAAAAATAACAAGATCCGTTAGTTTTATAAATTTCTAGGAAATATTGAAATTTCCGAAGGATCCTAAATATTTCTAGGAAATTTTTAAACTCCGTAAGATTCTAAACAAGACTTAAATCGTGTTTATTACGCTCATATTTTCGTAAAATCATTTTAATCATTTTAGGTTAATTTGTATTTTTATATGTTGTGCCTGTGGGTGTCTTGGGAATGCGGACGAACTGGGAATGTGGACCAAATGAGAATGCAGATGAATTGGTTGTGGACGAAATGGGATGTTGGACGAAGTAGGAATATGGACGAAATAGGAATCTTGACAAAATGAGAAGTAGACGAAATGGGAATGCTGACAAAATGGGAAGTAGTCAAATTGGGAATTGATTGCGGACGAAGTGGGATTTTGGACGAAGTAGGAATGTGAACGAAATGGGAATGTTACTAAATGAACCTAAACGCGTTAAATTTAACCTTTTGAACGCTTTCATATTTGAATGAAGTGATCACTCACACGCCAACAACCTTGGCGTTATCAAAAATGACGAATCTCATAGTGCAGTGCAAAACATTTATCGATAAAATTTACTAGCCTCTAAGACTGGCCTCGGTAGTCGTAGTACGAGAATGAGTAGCCGCTTTCCAAGATACGAATTA
>BHDV01010446.1:6811-19000 GCA_005406045.1 Adoxophyes honmai
GTTATTTCATTTAATAATTATATGAAAAGGCGTTATATCGACTAATATTATATGAAATATTTTTATAGCGGTCGTTACGCACCCGGAATTCGTCCCTGTTAGTGGTAAATGTGGAAAAAAAAAAATCTACTTGATTGAAATACGTACCTTCCGAGAGGAAGTTCTTTCTGCAATTCGACAGGAAATCGTTTAGTACCACAATATTGCCTTCGATGGCTGTGAATTGTCGGCAAATTGCGTCTCGCTTAGCTCTTATTAAAATCCCAGCCAGCGAAAGCTGTGGAGTAGGTTTTGCTTATTACAGAGTCAGATTGAAATATATAATAACCTGACCTACTTACTAATGTAGTTTATTTACAAAGGTCATAGTATAACGTCAACTCTTGCCACTTTGCGTAACGAGGCCTTGGTAGGTTTCGTCACAATTATTCATACCCAGATGAAAAATTACCTTTGGAGTGTTTTCCACTGGCTTTTAAAAAAATGTATGAGAATACGAATCTATAAAACCTTATTGACATAATTATGTAGCGCCGAGCGTAGATATGAAAAGTGACAGAAGTACTTACAAACTTCTTTGTATAAAGAAAGAAGAAAAGAAAGAAAGAAAGAAAGACATTTATTGATTTAAATTATGTATGACTTCTGTATCCGTCTATTTTGTGGTAGACTACAGATCTGATGCGTCCCAGCTTAAAGCCAAGGATACTCTAGGAGACAAGTGTCCCGCTACATTGTATCAGCGACATGTCGAGCGAAGTCGGCCGATTTCGCCTGACATAATCTGGCGTCATCGCGCGACTTTTATCCGCGTACATACACGTGTCGCACGACATGTCGAGCGAAGTACGGCAACGTCGCGCTACTTCGCCCGACGTTGCTCGACACGTGTCGCGGGACATATGTCCCCTAATGTATCCTTGGCTTTACTTGGCATTGTATGAAAGTAACACAGTTGAAAAGAGCGTGGTACAGTTTAACAAGGTGGTCAGTTTAACGCTAGTTGTTTACATAAAACGCTCGAAGTCAAACTTGTTACTGATTGATCGAAATGCCATTAAAGGCCCATACTTCTATATTAACGTAGGCTCGGTTCCGCTCCGTTGGGCCGTGAAGGCACTAATGGAGTCGGAACGTGAATGCTTCACGCAGTCGGTTACAATCAATATCCTTCAATTGGTTAAGAGTTACAAATTGAGGCTGCATGAAAAATAACGGCCAATGAGAATGAATTTCGGTGGTGAAAGTTAGTCCTAAAGCTGACAGTTGACAGCCGAAATTAACTATTTATCGCTATTCAATCAATTTAGGAATAAAGCAGCTGCAAGTGAGGATGTGCGCGCCGAACAATAACATGTTAAAGTATAGTAATAAAGTTAATTGCCTACTTTGGGACTAGGTGATTGGTGTAAATATTGCCCAATTAAAAAAAAATACTGCTAGGACATCGACCTGTGAATAGAATTTACTAGTTAATAGAAGCGTACCATAATAGAGGCCTATGGCCAGCAGTGAACGAGCATAAGCTGTTGATAATGATGATGTTGATGTTGATGAATCACACCACACTAAAGGTGTTATTAGACCAATCGATCGATCATCGATGGATGGCATCGGTGAACGTCGATCGAAGTTGATCAACTGGTCTGGTAGTTTTAATTGATCGACAGATACCGATCGACTAACCTATCGATCGATTTGCGGCCGATGACATCAGTAGACGCCAAATTGACCCCAGCTATTTATATTCTACTAGCTTTCCGCCCGCGGCTTCGCCCGCGTGGAACTCGGTTATATTGCGGTATAAAGCACAACTATAAGAAAACTTCTCGTTTCGAACGACACACCGCGCCATCGATCTATCATCTATCGATCGACATCGATCTATCATCGATTGATATCGATCTATCAAGCAAACTATATTTTTGTTTTCCCTCGGGAACATCAATTTTTTCCGGGATAAAAAGTACCCTATTATTTAATCCGGACTTCTATCTTTATATTTGCAAAATTTCAAAGCAATCGGTTCAGTAGTTACGGCGTGAAAGCGGAACAAATAAACAAACAAACAAACAAACTCACTTTCTGACTTATAATATTAGTAAGGAGTAAGGAAGTAAGGATTCCACTATTTCATTCTACCATCGATCCATTCCGTCGATAGACGATCGATCGCATTATCGATCGATCTGATAGAAACTGTCGATCGACGTCGACTATTCCATTCTACCATTGATAGATGCCGTCGATAAACGATCGATCGTTTGATCCCTAATATTATAAATGTGAAAGTTTCTGAGTGTGTTGGTATGTTTGCAAACCTTTTTACTGAAATGGCTGGGCCAATTTCGATAGAATTACTTCTTATCCCGGAAATATTATTTAAATCCCGTGGAATTGCTATGAAACAACAAACATAGACAAAGCTAGCAATTCATAAAAGTTATTTTATAAACAACTAGCTGACTCCGCGAACTAACGAAGCTAACTAAGGCGCCTTAGACGTTTCCGTTTGTTACGTTTTGTTACTCCTCTATTTTTGTCAAGTCGGAAATGGAATAAAAAGTACCCTATGTCCGTCTCCTGTCTTTAAGGCCGGCCACATACATTCGGAAAATTTCCGTTTCGGAATCTCGAATCGGAAAATCGAACGCAGTCAATCCATTCAAAATCTATGGACCGCCACACACATTCGGAAGCTTTCCGTTCGGAATTGCGAACGGAATTTTTCCGAATGTGTGTGGCGGTCCATAGATTTTGTATGGATTGACTGCGTTCGGACAGTCCGATTCGAGATTCCGAAACGAGATTCCGAAACGGAATTCCGTATGTATGTGGCCGGCCTAAGGTGCTCCTGACCAATTTTCAATCAAACCAGTTCAGCTGGTTTTTGAGTTTATAAATGGCGTCTGACACGACTTTCTTTTAAATGTTTTAATTGTTGTCGATTATTTATTGAACTAGCTAAAAAAATCTTCGCTATAAAATACAGAGGCGTATTTTGTAGCTACGGATTTGGCAGCGACCGTTTGTTAGATACGCCGCGAGTAAAACAGACAGAATTCTGGCAGCTATACCATCGTTTGTTTACGAAACCTTTCAAATACACTATTATTGGAGATGACAAAAGAATGCACCGCTTTATTCGTTCCAGAAAATGTGATGGATGCGAATTTTAAAGCAACGAGCGCGTGCAAGGAAAATATATTCCATTCATTTTACCAAGAGCTTGAATTTACGATTGAACCAAATAAATATAAATTTTGTCTTAGAATAAGGCACTTTTTACTCGCGAGTATTTTTTTTTCATGCGTAAAAAAAGCGGATAGGAGTGACAATCTATTATTTTGTCATTAAAAATAATAAACGTCGGGAAAGGTAAATAACAAGTGACGAAGTCCCAAGTACATGCATATAAATATGAATAATAAATTAAATGGCAGGTGTTTTGAGCTAACTTATCCAAGTAAATTTATTACAGTCTGGGATAGTTTTGGCCTGAAATCAATAAATTACTTTCTGAGCCTGTAAGTTTGAGAGACGTGGATTACCGTCAAAATTCTATGAAGTTTAGTGTCTGGTGTTTGACGGCGAATTGGTTTATTTACAACTAGCTTTCCGCCCGCGGCTTCGCCCGCGTGGAACTCGATTATATTGCGGTATAAAGCATAACTATAAGAAAACTTCTCGTTTCAAACGACACACAGCGCCATCGGTCTATCATCTATCGATCGATCATCGATCGACATCGATCTATCATCGATTGATATCGATCTATCAAGCAAACTATATTTTTGTTTTCCCTCAGGAACATCAATTTTTTGCCGGGATAAAAAGTACCCTATTATTTAATCCGGACTTCTATCTTTATGTCTGCAAAATTTGAAAGCAATCGGTTCAGTAGTTACGGCGTGAAAGCGGAACAAACAAACAAACAAACTCACTTTCTGACTTATAATATTAGTAAGGATAAGGATAAGGATTGCATGCTTAGGTGTTCGAATACTTACCAGATTTATTGAGAGTTTTATAAAGTAAAGGCTACCATACATGACCAGTTTTGCCTTCAGTTCTAACTGACCGGATACAAATCCGCACCGTGTATGTGCAATTCGGCCTTAATGTATACTCGACTGAACGAATTTCAAAAGATTTGCCTGACCGGATGGACTGATCGGACCGTGTGTAGGCGCAATCCGGTCGACCGCTTCAGTCAACGCTCGAACGCCACGTTGAGCGCACGTGTCGATCGTGTATTTTTGAGTCAATAAATTAATTTTAAAGATATAGAGAATGGTTTCGTGAGAGAAAGAGTTTCTTTTAGAGTTTATAGAACTTTTTAAGGAACAGGAACCACTATGGTTCATAAAATCGCAAGATTATTACAACAAACAAAAACGAAATCAACTTGTTGTTGGAAAAAATAAAAAGCATTGATCCAAATGCAAGTCGTGATACGATTACAAAAAAAATAAACAATTTGAGAAGTTCGTTCGCCACACACGTCCTAACAGTTCAAACGTTACAGCAGAACTGAGTGGATTTCGCCATGTATGGCCGCTCTATCCGGTCAGGCCAAACTGAATCAGTTTTGCTCGATCCAAACGGCCTTATCATGTATGGTAGACTTTAGTTCGTCATTATAGTTCACATCATATATCACACTTATTATATCAATTTATTAAATAATTTTAAACAAAAAAAACCGACTTCAAATTTGTGATATACTGAAAAAATTTTGTCTAATGAGGGTGACCTTCCATCACCAGCAGGCCTGACCAATTACTGAAATTATAATTTCCAGTCTGCAGGTGCATTCAGTATTGAAAAAATTACCCTTTAACTCCTAAACATTAAGTTGACCTTCCATCATCAGCTCAGTCATATTTTTTTTTACTTTAAATGCTGGTGTAGTTTTAAAAAATGTGCATTACCTGTGCCTATAAAATTTGAGGGTTGCCCTCGATTTCCCTCATATTCCATCATCGGGTCAATATTTATATGCTGACAATAGTACCACCTGGAAACTATATCCTTTCAGACAAAAAAAGGATTTTCCTAATCGGTCCAGGCGTTTTCGAGTAATCAGCGAACACACATAAAAAAATGATGATAAAAAAACAAAGATCCCGACGAATTGAGAACTTCCTCCTTTTTCGGTCGGTTAATAATCTCGTACAGTTGAGTGCTCGACATCGACTTAGACAAAATTGACAGGTGAAGAAAGGAAAAATGTAGATTCCCGTGTCTACTTTGCTACCATCGACTACGACACTCGCGATTCTTTCTCACTATTTCTTTAAACTTATGTTATTCGGTGATAAAGTGTCCCCGAACCGCAGCATTCAATCCTAAGCCGGAAGGGTTTGTGTGGTCTCCAACTAGCGTAAAATGGGGTGAATGGGGATTGGGAGGGCAGTAGTTCAAATGGGGACAGTAGAGACGACAAAGAGGTTAAATGGTTTGTATAAGACACTGCTATTCAAACAACATTTGTATTTTGATTACATAATACATGCAACTTATCTTAGTTTGATATACCGCCTCTCCCCAATTCCAACGGGTGGTGAGGGTGAGATGTCTTATGATTCTGTGTTTATCTTTTTACCTACACTAAAGTGGGATAGGCAGAACACACGATACGCTACATAGACAAAACCATGATTATTTCACGTTTTGTGGCCACCTCTAGCATATTTATTTTGGTTTTGAGTTGGCACGTATAGTAGTGATAGTTTGCTAGCCTGTCGCCTAAAGTACACCTTAGCCTATTTCCTTAGTCGACTCTTACAACATTCACGAAAGAAATGAAGGGGTTATTATTGACTCGACACCACATGGGTAAAATAAATGTCTCGAAGTATACATGTCCTTGCTCACTCCGTTTTACAATATTTGCTTAGCC
The DNA here is from genome assembly GCA_005406045.1 of Adoxophyes honmai. NCBI lineage: Eukaryota > Metazoa > Arthropoda > Insecta > Lepidoptera > Tortricidae > Adoxophyes > Adoxophyes honmai. The sequence goes on from BHDV01010446.1 coordinate 12,717, forward strand.
TGAGGGTAGACTGCGGAGCTCATTGCTTCCGGAAATATCTCGGGAATTGAAATATTATATCTTCGGGATACAATTGCTATAACTTTCATATGGGTATCTATTATAACAAACAACATACAGTCACGCTTGTGCCCCCAACGCATGCAACGCTACATAATCAAAGTCATCTTATAAAATACGGATAAGTTACGTTTTAAATCGGGTTTAGCTCGATATATTTCGAGCTAATTCGTAGCCCTTCATCTAGGACCCGCTGCGGCTGCTGCTGCCAAACGCGCACTGCGCGCCACCGCTCTTATTGCGTGACTGCTCGTGCTCGACGAACTAACACCGGCACACGACTACCTTCATTACTATCGTCATTTATATTATTGTCAAATATAGAGTAGCACACAACACTAACAACATCACTTTGTAAAGGCACCTCCACACTCGCTGTTGACGCAGTACGAAGATTCAAAACCGTCTTCCAATATAATACAACATCTCTTCATTTCTCCCGTAGATCCTAAAATGTGTCTAAATAAAGGTAACGGTACATTTTAGGCGCTAGGCAACCAGTCAATTTCACCTCATTTAACCTCAAAGAAACTACAGTCAATACTGACTTTACAATCGAGTCTTATTAATTTAGGAGGGCAAGGCGTCAACTCAAGCCTCTCTGAAGTCACTCGGTTGCCACTCGACGAGCCAAGAATAGTCTGGCAGAGTTTTTGTAAACACAACGTCGCAGACGAGCGGCAAACAATAACACAGCGAAGTTGATTGATTCGCCCGAAAATTGTATTATCGCAGACGTAAACAGAGGGATTCCAGCCCGTAAATCAATAAGAAAACTGCTAAACAATCATTTATTCTGCATAACTTTCATACACGATGAGCTGCGTTGTCTTTCCTTTTATTGACCCTGTATAGAGAGTTGTGCGCGAAGGTGTAAGGGCATTATTCGAGTATTCCAATAGCCTCATTCATCTAGCTATAGTTTTTACCAGCCGTGCCCCCAACTTTGTCCGCGTGGAATAGTTTTTTTCCACGTTTTGCAATGTCGCTTCGCTCCTAATTGGTCGCAGCGTGATGTTATATACCCTGCCTTCCTCGACAAATGGTCTATCTAACACAAAAATATTTTTTCAATTCGAACCAGTTCCTGAGATTAGCGCGTTCATACAAACAAACTCTTCAGCTTTATAATATTCATCATCCAGCCTATATACGTCCCACTGCAGGGCACAGGCCTCCTCTCAGTATGAGAGGGCTTGGTATAGTTCCCACGCGGGCCCAGTGCGGATTGGGAACTTCACACACGACATTGCATTGCTTCGTTGCTGTGTGCAGGTTTCCTCGCGATGTTTTCCTTCACCGTAGCTCGTGGTAAATATCAAATTCTATATCGCACATAAATTCCGAAAAATGCAGAGGTGCGAGCCTGGGGTTTGAACCCACGACCCTCTGCTTGAGAGGCCACAGGTCGAACCGCTGGGCTACCACGGCTTTATAATATTGGTACAGATAAAATTGTCTCCTCGTTTTTCTAGTATCAACCTATTTTGTATATTAAAAATACTAATTACCGAAATACCTAAATCGGACTTATCAAACTCACTGCACATGTCAATGAAAAAGTCTAAGTTTTGTTTTTTTAGTGCTTTGTGTGCTCGGCGTACCCCGATTGGGAATACAGGCGTGATACACGTGTTAATTAATATACCTATTACGTAATAACCGACTCAATTGTTATGCGCGATTACTTCACACTTTAGTTGTATTATCGCATAGAGTTTCCTGCGTAGTTAACTGAAGACTTCATTCAAGATTGCTATTGAGCTCGATTCCACTGTTGATTGGAATACTTGCTAGGTTTCAATATCAGGGTTCCACGCCAAGAACAGTTCTGTTATATTAAGAGATTGTTCAAGCGACAAATACTGACACTGATTTGTTCGTCGCATGCAGAGGCGACCGCATATGGGAAAAGAACATGGTTGATGGTCGCATTTGGTGAACGTCAGCTGTCATATCCTGACTCCAGATCGCCGTCGCTGCTCATTGTGCCCAGAACTTCTGGACTGCCTGTACAGCACGACTAATCCGCTATCCAAATAGTTGCAACCCGGCTGGTCACTGGAAGCATCTATAAGGTGCAAAGACATCTTTTTTGCGATTTCACGCGCGCTTAGGCCCCACGGACCAAGGGTTTCAATACTAAACGGCGCAAAATATGTAGCCCTGTCTACTATTGGTTCTTAGAATTCCAAAACATTGCTCGTATCAAACGTAGTACAATATAGTACGATTACTTACCGCGTGTCGTGTAGGTGTCAACCGAACTACCTAACGGCAATACTCTATTAACTAACTCCGAAGTCAATGACTCCCACGCTTGTCTAGTTACGTTGCCACTCCATATAACTTGTACCACAATCAATTATTACTGGTAATTGTTACTATGTAAAACATTTTTGATAATTATGGTAAGAGGCAGTAGTCCTGAAACGTAGATCATAGATCCATTTCTGTAACTTTTCGTGTTCTCTGCCTCTGCCTTTGGGAAAGCGGGTCCGATGTTTACTATACGTTTTTTATGATATAGATCGAAATTGAAGAAAATTAAGTTCTAGCTTATTTAATTTTCAACGAGTGCTGACGTTACCAAAAGTGGAGCGAATTGTCTACGTAAAAATACAACTTATAAATACAGAGTGAAGAAATGAGAATAAACAAAATTAAAAAAACACAAATTAATAAGTATGTAGAAGTAATTCCGAGTTTCTTGATCAGAAAAGAAGTTCTTCTTTAGAAAAGTAAGAACACAGCTGTTGTTTATTTAAATCCTTCAAAGGAAACTGGTGCAATATTTAAATATGAACTGTATACTCCGGGAACATGGCGTTTGAAGTACATAGGTACATACATACATAACCGTCACGCCTTATTCCCTGCGGGGTTATCAGAGACAACAGTACAACAGCGTTTGAAGTATTATTTTAACAAAACCACTCTAAAACCTTCTTTCTCAACTACTCACTTAAATAAAACTTTAAGCTTAAGCGTTCATTTTTACTGCGTCATATTATTAGCTAAAAAGCACTTTATTCCTTAAATATTAATAACTGTAGTTCATAAAGTCGTACGAAGCGCTTTGAACGTCTATATATAATCCTCATAGAGTAAAAAGCAAATTGGAGGCAACAACGTTGTCGTGGTGTTCTTAGAAAAGGAAAGAAGTATTGGGTACGACAAAATGGTAACCAAATCGATGTTTTTGCTTGATACGGTGTTATTTTTAAGTCTAGGGGCATTTGCATTATTTCTTTTACCTGTCGACATACATTATACATAAACGTCACGCCCCATTCCATACAAGTAGGCAGAGACAAAAAGTCGCCATTCGTTTCTATTCTGACATACTCCTCTCGCTTTACTAACATTCATTTGTCTTTTTAATTTTACCTTTTTTACGAAAAAAAAAAAACAAATTTGACTGTATGTTTAAGAATCGATCATTGATACTTCAATAATAATGACTAAGACATAACCACTAAATCTAGGTTTCGATTTGTAGATTGTAAATAATATGAAAGTTGATAAATAACTAACAGAATAGGGTGGGTAAATATTCAGGCGTTTGAACCGCTGTCATTATTCTCAACACTTTTTTTATCAGATACTGTTGGAAATGTGTATATAATAGTCTAGTCTGTACCAATATGCAAGACATCTAGACACTATATGACACACTTAGGTACTATACCAATTTATAAATAAATCGAATAAAAAAGTGTTGAAAATAATGACAGCGGTTCGAACGCCCAAATATTTACCCGGGTGTGGTCTCTTTCGTGTTTATTGACAGGATTTATCGCAGTCCTGTGTGGTATCGGGTTAGAATAACACCTATCCATGTCTTCCGTGAATGTCGTAACAGGTGACTAAGGAAACAGTTTTAGGTATGGCACAGCACAGGCTATGGTACAGGCTAACAATCTCTCACTATTATACCTCTTCAAACTGTTTATCCGGCGTTGGGGCGGAAAGGTTCTAGAGTGGCGTCCACGCACCGGCCGGCGCAGCGTGGGTAGGCCCCCGCTAGGTGGACCGATGACTTGGTGCAAGTCGCGGGAAGCCGCTGGATGTGGGCAGCGCAGGACCGGTCATTGTGGAGATCCTTGGAGGAGGCTTTTATCCAGCAGTGGACGTCTGTCGGCTGATAATGATGATGATGATGATGATGAACTGTTTATAAACCTGAAATTATTCTAGAAGTAGCTTGAAAACGTGCATTAGTCATGGTTTTATCTATGACACGTTTTATGTATCTCAGTATCTCAGTGTTCTGCCATCCACACTCTGGAACATAGGCGTGATTGTATGTATGTATGTATGTATACAAGGTGTTACAAAAATACGGGTAAAGCCAAAAGGGGGTTAAATGGCCCATAAGGAGTCGATTTACAATATTTGTGAACCGTAGTATCGCAGTTTGACTTAGCGCCAAAATCAATTTAATTTTTTTTTTTTTATTAATGTACCAACCCTATTACCATGTAATTAAAGATTAAATAACATAGAATGAACATTTTACCTAATATCCGCAGAACGACTATGAGTCAATAGCAAAATCTACAGAAGCCGCTCAGATCGATATTATCAAGTTAAAAAAATGTTATGAAACCTACATAGATTAGATACTCTATAGTAAGTAGATATTTTAACCTTAACTAACACATATTTTTTCATAACAAACAACAAATTTACAGAAACGACTCATAGTATCATCCATCTACCTTTATGCACTACTTCGCTCGCCGGCATAATATGGTTTGATAGCCATTTTTTTTCACTTAGAAATAATAATGTCGTTAAAAACCGAAATAACTGTAAGACATCGAATTGCAGATTTGAAATTGACAGCACAATGTTTCTTTTTTGACTTGACGTTTTTCGAACCCATCTTATTGAGTTTGAAAACCTTTTTGAAGGAAATATGGAGAATCGGACAAAGAATACACTCTGTTAAATAATCTATGATAACTTCAGTTCTTTTAAGTGACAGCTTACTAGGGTTGACAATATTTTTCCCTTAACAATTTAATAGATTTTTTCGCGGTCTTTTGTAACACGTTGTATTATAGCAGTATATAATAGCCGGCTCCGGTTCGCTTGACGCTTCAGACGACTCCTACCACATTGTTCCCATATAATCGCAAGAGACAGATTCTTGGCTAAACTATTTGGTATCGCGTATGTGGAAGATTACATTTCTTGGATGAACAGCCTGTAACTTCTGCTAACTTGGTAGCGTGTTAAATGATAAACCCTTTTTTAACAATTGTAAGAGACACACATTGGGATATCTTAATTAATATGCCACTTTTGATGTATGAATGTGGATGAAGAAAAAAAGAAGTATGTAAGAGGTCTCTACCTACTCTTGTGGGAAACAGGCGTGACAGTATGTATGTATTTACTTTACCTTATTTAGTTTTACATAAAATACACTACTAAAGAAACCGAAATATATATACATCTATGTTGTTAAATAAAATAAAGGGATCGCTCTTCAATTTTTTTTCAAGACGTTTTATGTTAATTTAATTTGCAATAATAACAAAAAGCCGCTAGCTGCCGATGTGATGACATACGAGTAGTAAAAGTATAAGAAAACATTTCGAAGAGAGCTTTTTACGAATGTTCAAAATAAAATTATATTTTAAAAATGAAGCTTAAGAGTTTTACAATAGTTTTGAAAGTGTATCAAAAAAAATCAACATAAAATGAAAAAGAACTATGACTTAATGTATTGACTATAGATTCGCTAGAAAAATTATATCGTACCGCGTTGACAGGGCTTTTAGTCAGGTCCAGACAAAGTTTTAAACTAGCAGCAACCTGGAACGGGCTATTAGCAGAGCTTTTCCACTAGGCAGTATCCATCGGCTTGGGCTGAAAAGAAAAAGGGTGCAGAAGCGACTGTTTGTACACAGTACGCGCGAGCAGCCCAAAATACTTTGGCTGTGTAGGTATTTCTAAGATTGTAAATGAAAAAAATATGATACAGAAGTGTAAAAAAACACGAAATGCAATAAAAAAACCGGCAAAGTGCGAGTAGGACTCACGCACGTAGGGTTCCGTCCCAAAAAAAGCAAAAAAGAAACACGTTTTTTTAATTATTATTGTTTGTTGTTTAATTATTATAATTATTATTTTTCACATATATTTATTTTCATCTTAGGTTAGATTTTTACAATGCTTATATAAAAGTAATAAAATAAAATAAATTACAA
>BHDV01010478.1:0-36384 GCA_005406045.1 Adoxophyes honmai
TAATAGTCTAAATAAAATTATGCATTCCAAGGGGATCCCATTTAAAAATCCTGGTAAAAGGTGCCAATAACTCAAAAAATATACAATAGTGCCATCAAGAATAACAAAAACTAAGATATTTTCAAGCCAAAGTATCTGTATATACAATCGAACCAACTGATTCCTGACCCACCGCAGAACGTTGTCACAATAAACGGTCCTTTGTCAAGCAATGCAATGTCACTATGACGTTCACTGTGAATAGGTGCTATGGTGGGTCAGGAATCAATTGGTTCGATGGTACATGTAAACGTATTACGTAATATCTTCAGGAATAATCGTGACACCATGTAGGTAACTGTGTGATGTTGATTGTGTGATTAGGATAACGCCTCTACATTTCTTCCTTTGATGTCGTAAGAGGCGGGAACGAGACGGCGAGACGCTTAGTACCTACTAATCTTGCGCAGGTGAAGTCACGGATAGAAGCCAGTACTAAAAATAAATAAACTAGTGAGTATTGGACACATGGTAACCCCGTGGCGGGCGACGCGAATCTACGCACAACAATCTATGATCCGCTACGCGAACCAGCGTTAAGTGCGCGTTAGAGGTGTCATCATCATTCAGAGAGATCTGATGATCTGCTGATGAAAGTGTGTAGGAAGATGTAAACAAAGCAGTGAATGGGGTCGACATACCAACGTCAGTTATGCTGATCATTGATCACGTATGTAGACAATACGACATTGGGCGCGTTCCACAAGGCGCCCACAACGATCGCATCGCCCTCCTCAGCGTTCCGCTTGGCGCCCGCGGTCGTTGTGGGCGAATCATTTGACGTGACAGAAGACGTCATTGCTCGCGACCACGTCGCGCCCACTTCGCCCGCAAAATATAGGTGGGTCGGAGTGGGCTTTCACTTAAACGTCACCTGTCACATGACACATGTCATCAGATTTTGATGAATTTACCGAATCTCATTCGTTTCGCGAAAAATGCTACTATAAATTAACGGGAATCTCTGTTTAATAAAATTTTGCTCCAATCCATGCGAAATATTTACTAACAACCCCCAAAGCTGCACGTTTTCTCTATGCCGCCATATTGGAAGCCCACGGCGCTCAAGTTTTGCGTTCCACTTGAAGCACTCGCCCACAACGCCCGCGTCGTTTTTTCCCAAGTGGAATGGTAGATTCTGCGGTCGTGGGCGAGGGCGTTGTGGGCCCCAGGTGGAACGCCCCCATTAACAATGGTCGCAATGAGTCTCGGACTCTCGATAGAGTCATAGGACGTACATATATACATACATAGAGAGTACACGAAACGCTACGTAGATAAAACCATGACTGTTACATGCCTTTGTACCATCGAACCAATTGATTCCTGACCCACCATAGAACCTATACACAGTGAACGTCATAGTGACATTGCATTGCTTGACAAAGGAAAACTTTATTACGTTTATTGTGACAATGTTCTACGGTGGGTCAGGAATCAGTTGGTTCGATAGTACTTGTGTTTTGTTTTGTACAATAAAGAGTTACATATACATACATACTCTTTCACCATACGTGGCCGCTTCCAGCATATTTTTAGGTTTTAAGTTAACAGATACTAGAGTAGTGACAGGTTACTAGCCTGTTGCCTATAATTAGGGGAAAGTAGTACGAGTTGATCCCTTGGGGTAAGATGATTATTTGCAATTGCACTGAAACCACTAACGCCATCTAGTGTATTTCACTGTCAAAACATAGGTCCGGGCACCCCCGCGCCTCAGTCAAATCGCAATGGCCGCGTGAGCGATACGTCGATATTGACAAGAAAAATTAAAAATTGTGTACGGCTGATTTAAGGTAGGCATGACTTTGAGCTTATATTACTTTTATTCAAACAATGTTAAATGTCATTACTTTCATGTTTGTGGCTTTCTATTATTCTTAATTATAGTATTTGAGCCATATGAAAATAGCCACGTGCTTGTAGGTTATGGTAAAGAACATTGAAGAAAAAAGTGGGACTTGGGTCAAGATGATTCCTTTCTATATGGACGAGATGATCCCTGGGGATTATAAGGAGATTATAAGGAGAGATAATTTAAGTTCGTTATTCGACACTAAATGTTATTTTATGCTACTGTTTTGATTGATCTCATTACGATTAATGTATCTGATACAAATTAATAACTAAAGAAGACTGTTTTATTTTTGTTTTTAAGATTTGTGACCTTTCAAGTCATTAGACTGTTGATTTTGTTAATTTTATTACCTTACTTAACATTATAAGTAAGATGTAACAATATTTTAAATAAAGAATATTATGTTTAAATATTGGGTATATTTGTTTTTATAACATTTTCTCCATAAATATATTTGTTTACTCGGAATGGGGGTAAGATGATCATAGGGATCATCTTACCCATAGGTGTGTACAAGATGATTACTTTGTAAGGTTTTTTAAAAAAGGTGATATTTTGATGAAACATTAGTTAATTTCTGGTTTTGAGTATTAGGAAAGTTAAATAGATAAATATACTAGTAATAATTGCCTTTATTGTTGTTTTAATATGAAAAGAAACGCATTTTACATAGATTCCGGCTTAACGGGATCATCTCGTACTACTTTCCCCTATACCTTAATTTATTTCTTCAGTCGCTTCTTGTGACATCCACTGAAGAAATACAGAGGTGTTATTCTAGACCCAACACCACACAGCAACATAGAAAATAGAAAATAGAAATTAGGCCGATGCTTCAGCTCTTCACAGCCACCTGTAGATATATCTATCAATATTTTTACCATTTACAAAACCACTTACCTCAGATATAAACAAAGATAACTACTTACTTTAAACACGCAAAATCTAACAAAACTTAATTCTATACAACTACGAGTGTTCTGTTATGGTGTACCGTTTAAGGTGACGAGCTTAGAAATAACACTTCTGCATTTCTTCTGCGTGACAAAACAGATAGGCATCGGGCTAGGAACCTGTCACTATTATACCTACCTCTTTTACCTAACTCAACGCCTAAAAAAATAATATAAAAAGTGAGGTAGTCATAATTTTGACTAAGTGAGTATGATGCGGCGTTTCGAGCGCTCGAGCAACCCACCCACCCAAACCCAAGACAACTTAGGTCAGATACATAAAAATCTACTTACTTACGTAGCTACAGTGAAATCTAATAAAACTTAAGTCAGTAGCTATATTCTCTTTCGCATACAATTCCTCAAAAGATACTCACAGGCAATACAATAACTCGGAATATCTGTCAGTCTGAAACGCCTGGGAAGGTTATGTATATTTAAGTAGGGTTGGTGAATAAATATTACATTTTCATTTTTCATTCAGCGTTCAACGGGGTCTCGCAATGAACACGAGTCGAAAAAATGATGATAGACATTTGTTGGCCATTCATTTCAGTAGCAGCAATATGGCGTCGAGTGCCGCGACGTGTAATGGCCAATAAGAATAGAGCAAGCCGGCGAAATATAAAGGACTGCCATCGGTCACTTTTATTATTATTTCTAACGAACTTTTCGGCGGAACCATTGTGCGGTTACTGCGTACGAACGATGCTGTAAAATTTGTATTGGGATTTCCGGATTACGCTGGACGTTAGCGAAAGTAGCACGTGTTACCACAAGACAAATACGCACAGAAGTTAATAAGTGTGTGTAATTGACTTTTCATACCTTCTGCTCGGCGGTCGCCTTGGGAATTTCAATTATGGCGAATACACATGAAACTATCGTGGTACTGGCACTTGTGTCTAGTGGTTTGATTTATTATAGGTAAATTATAATAATTAGTAAAACATTTTTTGCGAAATTGGCGAAATGCATGACTGTTATATTTTCAAGTGTTATAAATTCCCATTCGTTTGTAGGTCCATTTTAAACATAAAGTGATGCAAAACACTTTCAATGCATTTATTTTGAGATTACAGTTCCACAGTTCCGGTAGTTAGGTAGTTACTCTTGAAAAGACTGCAGAATCGTTCACAAATGCTTGTCTCCGGTGGACTGCAGCGGGCTGGTCCCAATTGTTCCGAGATACGTGTCTGTGAGAGTTGTCTATGTGTGCTTTGCTGAGCGCACTTTGTATGGAGATTGACTTCTGTACCTATTAATGTCTTGTGGCATTATGTGGGCGTTGATGGCGTCACGAGTATGTTATGTCGGTTTATGTCTATTGTCTATTCGGCCTGCGATGATTGTAATGTCATTGTCCCATTGATACGCAACACCTGGTGATTTGATCGTAGCTTATCCCCACTTCTCCAAAACCTTGTCAAGTTAGTTGCCATAGTGTACTCTACCCTCAAGCTCCGTGGCATTTGTTCGTCATTGTAAACACGTCTTTAAATTTCAAACAAGGAAAAGTTTTGAGCACTCGCTAATTTTCTCTAGAAAAGTAAAACAATTGAACACTTTGTTTTGTTTTTCCAACAACATTTAGTTTATTTTTACAAAATTGTACTATTTTAGATGTTGGTCAATTGCATTTGCATGAAACGATGACAGTAACTCCCTTTAATTAATTAAAGCAGATTTATTTTAGATTTTTTTTTAACCAAGTAAAATTTTTATTTAACAATCTTTTACAGAATAAATATAGTCAAATCACAACTTAAACATAATACAATAATTCACCGAAATTTTAATTCATTTTTAGAATTACCATTTTTCATCAAAATAATACTTAAGTAAAATTTCTTGAAATAAAGAAAATATCCTTGGTCCCTGTAGGACTTAATAAATGAACTTACAGGTTTTTTTTTTAAGTTATGGTACAAAGAGTATACGTGCTCAACACTTTTGACTCGGGCTGTACTTATATTAACAGTCACTGAGTGACAGTACCAATAAGCAATGTTCATTTTTCCTTAGGCAGAATCCAACAATAATTTTAGACTTCACCTACTTTTTTGCAGTTCTTCCAATTATCCAACGACTAGTGCAGGTCTGTACCTTATTTACATAATGAAAGCGAAGTTTTTTTACAAAACGGATGCAAGTGCAATTACCGCTAATGAGAATATTGCTTGTATTTGCACACCTCCCGAAACAGTACCTACCTACAAGTACCTATGTAGTGTGAATTCGGCAGGCACGATACGCTTGAGCAACGATGCGATACAAAAGATACCCAGTTAATGGGAATTCACTTAAACGTCATACCTACCTGTCGTACACATACACTCACGCCTAAGTTCTCAATAGGCTAGATGACTAAAAAAAACTATTTAGTCCGTCAGATAGATTACCAAAAAATATTGTACCCATATTTTTTCTTTTATTTGACAAATGAAAAATGGCGACAACACAGCGCTTGAAAGTTTCGCGTGACGTCACGCCTAGGTACAAATTTTACCTAGGCGTGACGTCACCAGCCCCCACTCCGGAAGTTTGATGATCTATAACTTTATCGATGTTTAGTTATTTGAAAAAAGAAAAAAACATGTGTCTCACATTTTCCGTAATCTTACTTACTGACTAATTAGAATTACATTTTTTTTACCCAGTCATCATCCCTATTTTGGCTGATTTCAACCCTCAATATCAAAAAAATGTCGCTTATGCCCTTTCACCTTTCAAGCGTCGATATTAATAACTGCAATTTAAAACGTATAACTACCATGAGACACACTCTTGGTATAATAAAACAGACTCACTCACGTTTTTTATGTCGAGACTATATCTACGACATATTTCAGGGCAACTCGTGACCCATCATCGGGAGGAAAGCGCGACAGCAGCTGTGGATAACCGCTTTTTCCGCGCGCCTACTTGACGCAACTGACACTGGCTGACATCTACCCTATATTTTCAAATGTCCCGGAACACGTCGAACTAATCTCGATGTTAAAACTACTAATAACTCTTATACTTATCTACGTGACTAACTTCTCTCCGTTTACTTAGCACGAAACTCTTTAAGCGTCCTTTAAGAATTTACCATACCCGCCAAAATTATCCCCAATTTTATTTACCGTTAATTCAATAAGCGCATTAACCAAACTTGACCTCTACTATGTAATTTGCGAGCTGTCCTCCGGTTATGTAGGATTCATTATGTGGACAAAGCAGAGTGTTTTCCACGTTAAATTGAGTGGAGAGAGGCAATTGGAACTGGATGCGTGCTAGCGACACCGGCTGACAGTCGGGGTTTTAAATTTTTGGCCCAGCCTCCAGGTACATTGTTTGATCCCGTACCACCAACCTATACTCTGTTTATTTTAAGATTAGAAATTTAAAGGATAAATTTTGAAGTTTTCTCTGGAAACCAAAGGTAAAAATGGAAATGATTAGTTCAATAACACTTATTAATACTGTTTGTTATTATGTTTTCAATATTTCAATTCAAAAGGTATCAGATCTGCGGCGACGTCTTGTGATTTTTTACTTAAAAATGTGTTAGTTTTGGCACGTGTAATTCAAATCTTAAAATAAATGGGGTATACTTGTGTATACCACCTCTGGGCTGAAGTTTCGATCGTGTAACCATGTTTTATGTCATTTTTAGGCGCGTTATTGTAATTTTATAGCCGTCGGCAATAAACTTGTCTGGTTTTTCTAATGGTGGGTGAAATTTTGCGCATTTTTCCAGGTAAACCAGAGGTGCTATTCTAAACTTGACACCACACAGAAAACTACCATACTGTTAATAGATAGATAACTCTACCATAAAGATGTTTCGTTAGATGATGAAATAAAATATTACCTATTATGAAAAAATAAAAAAGGTTTGCTAACTTGTCTTATAAACAATTCCAATATCACATTCAATCGCATCGTCAATACCTACTGAAATTTATTTATCTTGTTTTTATGACTATTTCGTGAATATCTAAAGAATGACAGTGCACATAAGGCAACAAAAATAGGTACGTTACCATGAAATAAGTGTAAGTAAAGAAGACCCTTATGCAATAACATAATGTAATAAAATTGAGTTCATTATTATCGATTCGGTAAAATATTTTCCGAAAGTGTATAGGTAAACTGTTTTCGAAAGACTTAAAAACGGGGGACTTTTCAATTCGACTGTTTCATTTATTGGCTGAACTAGAGTTTATTATTTAATTTCAAATAAGTACTAAATTTTCAGATGCAAAATACATAAATATCAAATTAACAAATTCAAAAATTCATTGGTGCCAAATAAGCGGCCTCCAAACGATCGACAATAATTTGCACCCTGTGTACATTACACAAGACAATGGTTTGCCCGTGTCATAATTATGTATTTTGAGAAAAAAAATTACTATTGTAATCTACCAAATTCCAACATTATAAGATTAGTTTGTAGGATAACTTGCCAACAAAAATTGATAAGTACTAAAGTGAAATTAATTGTCAACTTTGAAAGTGGAGGTATACAGTATTATTTTAGAATTGCAAAAAACATACCACACCGATAATGTAATTTTAGTAGATATCTCCTTTTATAAAACAGACCAAAGGGATAACCATTTTTCATTCCCACCATCTTAAGAAATGTTAATTATTTTAATCATTTATTTATTTACATCATCATCATTATATAACATGAATGAAAAAACTAGGGAAACAAAACTACATTGTCTGAAATTGGCATACACTAACAAATTGTCACATAATCGAGCAAAAACCTTTCCGCTAGTAACCGTTTGTGAAATCGCAACGTTTCGGAACGATTGGCACTTGCCTGCGCACACAGATCAACATTTGACATCCATTTAGAGTAAGTGGCACACACGGGAAATCTACTCGAAACTTTTTAGAAATCAAATCCAACCTGTTTAGAAACCTCTAGCCAGTTTAGTCTCCTAGATTCCAACTTTCGGCTACGTTTCACACTTTAGCACTAGGGTGACGAAGTCACCAGTAATGGACAAAGAACCAGTAATGGACAATGACTCTTATTTACTACCCACTAAGGAAAAGTCATTTGTTTTACAATAATAAATTCACAACTCTATGGTCTTTAAATTATGAATGAAGTGTCCATCACTGGTGCTTGTCAGCTTAAACCGTCCATAACTGGTGCCGTTACCCTATTTTAGAAGTCTATGTCCAGTGTAAAATTAGCCATTTCGGAATGGCTATTATTGCCTCGAATGCAAGAGCAATTTATGACCAAAATAGGGTAACCATCACATTCAATGACACTTTACCTTGATTTACTTAGGCAGTCTCATTTATTCATCGTTATTATGTCATAAGAAGTTGAAAGAAAGAAAGAAGCCTCCAAACCATCACCATACAAAATTACAAAAAGTCTTGGTGACATAAGAGAACCGAAAAATAGGGCTTCGCTCTGCTGCATCAGTCATGCAGCAACGCTGGTTTTCAACGAAGCCCTGAAATGCGCGTAATCGTCGGAGAAAACCAGATTAAACAAAATTAAAGACACGAACACGATTTCAACAACAGCGGAGCTACAACGACCAACTAGGTATTTCAGTTTTGAACTCAAAATTGGTTCCAAATTCCAACGAAAGGAGATTAGATTCCCGCAGCTTGGCGATTTCAACGAACTATGTTTTAAACCAAGCGTTCTCCTTGAATATGTTCCGAAGGGCATTTGATATCAGAACTACTATTTAGGTGTCTGTGGGATGGTGTTCATTGACCCGCTTGGCAGTGGCATAGTCGACTGGGCTCAAATTAAACCACTCGGCCGAAAGCACTGCCCGGAGACTGCATCGGTCCTACCGACACTCATGAAATATTTACACCTTTCGACTTAGATAGGCTGCTACGCTGTCGCCGATTCTAACCTACATTATACGAGTGCTTACTACATTGCGTTATACTAGTAAAATGTAAGTAGTTAAATACAACAGATACACACGGTTTTATATAAAATCCCATCATCTGGAGCTACGCGCCTCGGCAGCGGATAGACGCGCAATTCGCGCCGCCGCTATTTCAGCGCGGCCTGCTTGAAACAACTGACAGTAGTTCACAACTACCCACATTTTCGTTATTACATTCACTTCTATTTTCAAACATCGGGTAGTATACAACATGTCGAGCTGATCGCGATATAAAGATGCGAGTGTATCCATTTTATTCCTCACTATTTATTACTTTACTTACTTATTATTTTTTCACGGTTCCCTATTAGGTAATAAAATCTTTTGATCTAATTCTAATACAATATACGCTTGAATAAGTTGTAGAATGCCCTTAACATTCGAACTAAAAAGGTATCTAGTTTTAAACGCGATAACGAATGAACATGTATTAAAACTAGCTACAATGAATCCAATTAAGTAGGTAAGTGCTTTGTAAAAGTTACTAAGTGCCTATTTATTAGCACTGTTTTCTTACTGTTTCATTAACTCGATTACACTTATTTGCGTGCAAACGACGGTGATCACTGTAAGTGTATTTATTTTGTCGTTTGAATATTATTTGTTCGTATTTCTATGTCTATAATTGTCCTTACCGATTTTTAGGAAGATTAAGGCTGCATTAGACTCTACTTTAGCTAAATCGTTAATAAAATATGATATTTTAGCCTTAAGTATTCAAGTAGGGTGACGGCACCAGTTATGGACGGTTTAAGTTGACAAGCACCAGTGATGGACACTTCATTCATAATTTAAAGACCATAGAGTTGTGAATTGATTGTTCTAAAACAAAATGACTTTTCCTTAGTGGGTAGTAAATAAGAGTCATTGTCCATTACTGGTTCTATGTCCATTACTGGTGCAGTCACCCTATCAGGTGCTAAAAATTGGCAATATTTTTTATTTATTTTAGGAACATTTAAGCAATGTTTACCATAATTATTTAAAATTATTCTACCGAAATACTTTATGCTCGTTGGCTATTAAGTAAACATAACCTGATACTTACATACCCCACTATACCTCAAAAATCGGGTGGCGCATATCATAGATAAATTAAATTTATGTTTTATAGAACTTATAGACTAAAATTTAATTGAAAAACATTATTGTTTTCCCCATTTTGCTCTTCTAATAGCCCTGTACGATGACTTAGATTTTCTCGTCACAGCGATGTTATAACAGACTGTAGAGCCAGCCACATCCTGGGTAAGTAAACATGATCTTGAATCTCCATAACTCGAATATACACGTGTATTTGTCCGAAACCTTGTGGGCATACTGTATGTAAACGCAGGAATATCTGAGCTGAACTATGTAAACTTGTTTGGTAAGTTTGGGTTTAGGTGATCTGGGTTAAGTCCTGTCTTCGACCTCCGATATAAGCGCCGGCACTGGCGGCACTGACAGCTGCATTCGATTTTGGAGTTACCTATTGAGTGTATATTGAAATAACTTGTGATTCAGATGTACCTATTGATCTTAAAATTGAATATTGTACTTACCTGTATGTGGAACCGTTATATCACTTTTCATTGAACCAATTTCGATGTAATTTGGTTGCAAATAGAAAACTTATTTCCTAGGATGAACCCGAAAGTTCTTAGATAATCAATGTATCAGCTATAAATTTCCGACATAAAATTCCCACCCTAACTAGACGTGTTTTAAAGTAACGACACTTTAAAACCGGCTAGTTCATAGGCCCCAGGAGTTGAGATGATGAAATTTGATTTGTCAAAAATCGAAGGTCAAAAGAAGGTGGCTTAAGAAAGGAAAAAATTCCTTTCTTAAGCCAGTAAGTTATCCAAAACTCTGGTTCTTCTCACATTTTGTCATTCTTTGCTAATAACGTGGCGTTTCCTTTGCAGTCACAATTTTAAAGACTCTACCATCTGAGAAATTATCTGTGCTTAACTGACCAAATAAATACATCACCACCATCATCAGCCGGAAAACATCTACAAATTAATAACAAGCTTCTCTCAAACAACGCTACAGTTAACTAGTAATTGATTATATTTTAAGTATTCGGTAACGTTATAAAATCAGTGATGCTGCCACAACAAATATCATATAACAAAAGGAATGCGCAACAGCATCAGTTTATAATTTTGACGATTAATTGTTGACAAAATATCAAATTTTGACTTACTTGTATTTGTAAATAAACTCGGCAATGCGGTATCGATGAGGTAATCTATCCCAACAGACAGGCTCGCCATTGAGCAAGTTACTCGTATTGTCTTTGGCAGCTCATTTGCATACCAACGCTCTTGTACAATAGGGGCCCGTGTTTATACCCTATAAATATAACGCGATTGTCAAGGAAAAATCATTTGTAATCAGTTGGAAATGCGAACACCACGGGATCATGGCAAGGGATACTCGGACGGCTGGCTGATGTTGTGTGAGTCGTGAGTTAACCGCGTGTGACGGACGACGACGATTGTGAGTTGTTTATGTGAGTAAGTAGATACTTGGTTTAATTCGTTGTGGCAAGTGAATTGGACATACACTGTAGCAGTTTCCCTTGTATAAATATCTAGTTTGATTATTAGGTGTACGCCTTGAAATTGCTTTTGAAAGAAGCGCAGTTCTCCGAATTGATTTTGACGACGCATTTGAAATTTACCATCCAGATTGATGTAACGTGTCTATGTGCGTTAATGATCGTTTACCAGCTTGACACTCTTTTATAAGGTAAGTCTCTAATACCCACCTACCTACGTGAAGTTAGTAGGAACCTAAATCTAATCTCATTGTCATTAGATTAATTAAGTAAGAGAGCAAGCGGTTATTAAAGGGACTTTTGACTGACGGATGTTCAGAATACGGGTGGGCAGGTTAGAGCGATATTTACACAGGTACCTACTGCACAGAATCCTACAGGTACATCTATACTAAGTTCGGTAGGTTTATACCTAATATTTATTAATGTCCGGATAAAACTTTCAGCTCACAGACCAGGTCTCACCCACCCTTCACTTTTTACTTTACGTTGAACATATGGCCAAGGAGCGAATCACGAGTCCTTCAAGGTGGATTTTTTTTATACTTACAAACTTTTTATAGGCACATTTTTTGTGCCAACTCAGAGACTAAGTACGTTAAATTAGGTACGGTAGAAAAAAGTTTTTGAAAATGCAAACAGAGCCCTTTCAAAATGATATTATCTCACATTAGAAATTTAGGAACCCTTTCTCTATTTTTTTTCTTTTGCAAAAGGGTTGTCAACATCATCTAGATATAGGTAGGTACTTATATTTATTTTGACGCAGGACTTGAACACGAATGATTTTAATTACCTCGACGTTTCGGCCGCGTTACAGTTATAATTATAATCATACGTGATTAAGTCCTGCGTCATAATCATAATAAAACATTATGTCATCTATAGGTACTGTTCCAAATTAAAAGCCTTACAGCATTTGTAGTCTTTTAACTAATCGTCTGTAACGAACGGAGAGACAGGCGGACTTACCACGCCACGGACCTTTTTTTCATTTCTGTTCGCAACTTCGAAACCCTAATAGAGTAAAATTGATATCACTACGTAGACAATAACTAGTGCCACGGGAGAAGTGATACGTAGTTATCGTAGTAAAGCGAACGTCCTCAGTCGTGGACGTCAATTCACTTAAGGAGAGTCGATCACGCCACCGCTTGCTACTAAAAGCTTCTAAAAGCCTCCATAAAAGCAATAATTAAATTGACGTAACGCAATTTAGTAAGGCGATGCTGTAAAGGTACGCGGATGTGTGCCTCTATGTAGGTATACGAATATTTAAGAACATTACTCTTGTTAGTTTAGTCTAGGTGAATCGCTTTATAATGTAGATATCTACCTATTCTAGATATTTAACCAAATTATCAATGTTTTAAAGCGATCTACGCTGCATGCAGTTTGTTGACGTCGAGCCGTAGCGTGCCAGCATTTATCCTGGTTTAAAAATGTTTGAGGCATTTTACCATTTCCTTTGTACACGCCTAGTTTAGTTGGACTCTTTTATGTTGGGAACTCTTAGTGTGCTACTATAGGCGTTATAATATGTAAGTAGGTACCACTATGTATCGTAAGTAGGTACCTACTTAGATAGGTACTTAATTGTTGTAGATACAACGACTTTATGGAAGATAGATAATTCATTGGAACGACCAATCTGCCCGTCAATTATTTATTAATTTCAGGTTCTGTAGGTAGGTAGGTACGTAGTTTGAGTAGATTTGTTTTTATCTACCTATCTGCTACCTTTTTTACCTACTTTGTTTGAACAGGAAATCCCAAATCCAAATTTTAATGTAAATATGAGAATTATAATGAGCTTATTCACGACCGTCAACGCACCTAAAAAACACCCTCCTCCTCTAACATTTAAAAAATATTCTGCCTCGAAT
This sequence comes from Adoxophyes honmai, assembly GCA_005406045.1. NCBI lineage: Eukaryota > Metazoa > Arthropoda > Insecta > Lepidoptera > Tortricidae > Adoxophyes > Adoxophyes honmai. The sequence goes on from BHDV01010478.1 coordinate 13,227, forward strand.
GGTTTCAAAAACAGCAATATTTTAAACATAAAACTACCGTGAGACTCACTCGTTTTGTGCTTATTCGTGACCCATCATCTGGAGCTATGCGCCATAGCCGTAGTAACTATTTAGTAATCTGTGCCATAGCGCCAAATAGACGCGCACTCACTTCAGCAAAATTGTTAACGTTCGCTAACTTGTATCAATAACTGCCAGGAAATTATTAACCGAATGCCGAAACCTTACTCTTCGCCTGGACACATCCAAAAAGGATCCGCAGCAGCTCAAAACCTAAATCTGGAGCTGAAGCACCCCGTCCAAACACCACCAAGACAGTCAGTTACGTTCGGATGACTGCATAGTGGTTAGTGGCCCTAACTATGAGTACGGAGAGGCCCTTGTATGTATGTATGTAAATACTATATTTACAACAAAGAACAAGTTCAAGCACTGTGAGCACCTATCGCACCGTCAGTGGAAGAAGTACGTAACTCCACTTATGCGCAAATTTTTTTATTGCTTTAAAAAATCAAGCGTCAAAAAATACACCTTCTCAATTTTTTTCGTAAATTTATCTCCAATTTTTCGCAAAATGGCTAATAGTCGAGTTGAATGAAGTTTCATCCGTCTCATCCTTCCTTATCACAGAACTGTCATGTCAATGTCAGTAGATAATTTTGTGTTGAATCAAAAGTAAACATCTTTTGGTCACCGATCACTTGTAGCTCTCAACCTAGACGCTGGCAAAATTGTCCAACCACTAATGGACAGACGCCATTAAAAAAAAAAAAAAAAAAAAAAAAAAAAAAAAGTTATTACTGTTATTATACAAATACAAGGTTAGAGACAGAAAAACAAGCAACCGCTCGTGATGGTTTCATCAGTTGTACCCTCAGAATAATGAAAGACTTAGAAACAGTCTATTAAGACCCACCTGGACGTATATACTTGACTCGCTTTGTCTTATGGGAATGTTAGTCTGTTAGAAAGGGATAGACTGATGAAAATCAAAACGCGTTTTCAAGGGTTGTCACTAAAACTTTCCTTACCAGTGATGTGACACACTCAATGTCATATCGATAAACTTATCGAGGTTTTCAAAGAAAAACAATTTTACTTATTAACAACAATTATGCATTTAATCAAAATAATAAGTGTTATAAAAGCGAATATCTAAATATACATAACTCAAAGGTGACTGACTGACATAGTGATCTATCAATGCACAGCCCAAACCACTGGACGGATCGGGCTGAAATTAGGACTATTTTGAGAGTAATGAACCGATTAACATGAAATTTTGCATGTTGCATTAAAATAACGTTTTTTACTGATTGCATAAAAGGTTTTACGTTTTGTCCTTGTTTTACTCTGAAAAACTGTAGATGTCCTTTTTTACTTTAGAAAAACTTACACGTAGAAGAAGACATCTGTCCGATGTCCGTTTGTACGTCGTAATTATAAAATCCATGTTTTCCATTTTAAATATAAAATGAGCTGCAATTAAGCTGTTAAGAACATTTAAAGATAAACTAAGTAACATATAAAAAGCATAATTTCTTTTTTAGGTATTTTTTGTAGATGTCTTTGTCTTTATCTACTTTGTTTTTGCAATTTTAGTCATATTTATAAATGAGTCATCTTACCACTAATCATTAGCTCTGAAATGAGATAAAATTGTTTATTTCGTTACCAAAATAGGTAAAATACATTGTATTAAAATGCTTAATTAAGACAGAAATAAATAGTTACTTCTGTTTTACTTATCACTTACTTACTACAATGTTTAAAAGCAATATTCTGGATGGGTACCTATGGGTACATTGGTAAATAACAAAATATCAACTTAATTAAACGTAGATTGGCATTTAAGGACAATATTAAATTAAATAATGATTTTTTTTTTACTTTATTAAGTCAACAATATTTTTATACCTTTGATAGGAAAAAATAGATAAAAATGCAACGATTTGGAACTTAAAAGATGATTAATGTTTCCGTAAAAATCATGGTATGTTGACGGTATTCATTTTTGCTGACACAAGACAATAATCTATTTTATTTTGCTATAGTAATCGGTAATTTTCACAATACGTTTTCCCAAGTCGAATAAGCCGTTTGCTTGTGCTCTTGGTACTGGCAATAAACATTACTAATCTCTCACTCAAATCATACTTATAAAACATTTTATTTGGTTGGCTACATTCTACTACTATTTCACTCACTTGATTTCATTTGACTTTCTCATTTTATATTGACGGTATTCATTTTTATCGCCGACGCCACGAGTCACATTTCGCTGACTGTTGTTGTGGTTGTGACGGTCGGTCATTGATTCTCCTGCTTCGCCGTTTGTTAATGCCGAGTTCTTTTAGCGCTCGCTATGCAGTCAGCAGTTTTGCTTCCGTCTCATTATTGACATTGAATTGTTAAAAAAAACCATAATAGCCAAATATTTGTCCAGTTCAACTTGCCAGGGTCCTCGTAATAGTCAATCCGCTGCTCGTTGATGTTCTGCTATGGTGTTACTGCATTTCTGTGGTTCTTCTTCAGCAGATTTTCCAAAATGTCGGTACTCTCCGCAGCAATAGTTGATTTTAGCAGAAATAGTATAGAAATATGTAATCCTAAAATAAACAGGGCATAAAATAAAATTATCGATAACTATAATTACATCACTAAGGGAAATTCAAATAGTTTCTAAAAATCGCTAATAACTCTACTGATGTACTGATTACGATAGATGTTCGCTGTAAAAAGATGCGGCGTACTTTGTTTAGTATTTATATTGGCATTCAGGTCATTTTTTAGTAATAATTTTACAAAAACTTACCGATGGAACGACAATATTGTTAAACCACTTTCATGGCGTGAAGAATGTGACTTACACCCCGGAACCACACACGACATGACGCTGGAAGTTCACCACCCACTTTAACACATCTACTTTTATTACTTTTGCTAGTTTTTAAATAAAATTTTAAATAAAACCGCACAATTTGCACGTAACTGTCAAACTCAATTCTGACAACGAATAAGCGAACAAATTAAATGAACAAAAGAATGAACTGCGATATTCCGGAGTCAAGAACTACCGTATTTGTCCGGGTTAAAATAGAACCATTATAACCAAATTAACTGACAATCCAGTACAACCTTTGGAAAAACGAATGAGTGACATATAATGTGTCTTTTTCTAGCACATCAAATTCTTTCATTAGACAAAGCGAGTCAAACACATATTGAAACTAGGTGAAAACATTCTGGGGTGCTTGGTTGTACCGCTGCGTTCGCAGTTATCTGTAGGTTTTTACGGGCGAAAAAAAAAGTTTGTGACCAGCACGGTGCATTAAAGGATTTTGTTTTGTTTTTTGTTTTAGACACAATTAATCAATGCGTCGACACCGCCGAGATGACCACCTTAAGTAAAGTTATTGGTTACGAGGATATGCAAAAGATATCGGCAGAATTTACGCGATTGAAAGGTAAATGATAAAAACAGTCTAATTAAATGTTATTGCTTCTTTAGACCCTTGATTTTACACGAAATTTAATGGTTTGTTAATTATAACTGTATGGTGACGTACTTTCATGTAACATTATTTATCTGTAAAGCTTTTACTTATATTTTAGTGCCTTTAGTGGTGAAAGTTAGTGTAGAACCTACATTACTGACTCGGTTAAAACTGTAATTATAGGAAACTATATCCTTGTGTGGCTTTTAAAGAGGTTGATTTCTCTTCTGCTTCGCCCCACTTTCAAAGTTATTTAAGGGCTCATATTATCAGTAATTGTTAGTGGAATATCCTGATATTAACTACTTTGTAAGGTAGTAGTATAAACAAAAATTAGTCAAAGTGCATTACAAATTTATCTAAAATTGATTCGGTTATCAACTACCTGAAAATGTATAATTCTATGCTTATTAGAGTTTAGATAAAAAGTAAAAAAAAAATAGAAAGCAAATGCCCTAAACTTGAAATGCTTACTTTTCTTATTTTTTCCTATACATATTATTACTACACTTTATGATAGCTTTTGGTGTATGTGCCGAACTATGAAGTTTTAATAAATAATTTAGCACTCTTTGTAAATAATGTTTTCTCCTGTTTGGGCCACTGTGGCATTAGGCGGAATAAAAATATTTTATATCCACAATTCACAAACTAGCTAAATAGGTATATAATATAGCTAATTATTTTTGTGATCACATGTGTTTACATCTGGCCTTGAAAATAAACATACACCAGCTGTTATAACAGAATAATATTATATTATTATATTCATTATAACAAGTCTTATTATAATTATTATTTTTAAATTTTTCAGGCCGATGTTACCTAGAAAATGCTGGAGCTACATTGTACCCGGAGAGCATTGTGAGAAGCGCAAATGAAGACTTGATTAATAATGTGTATATGAACCCACATTCCGATAAGTATACCAAAGACTGCATAGAGCAAATAAGATGCCTGGTATTGAATCATTTCAATACAGATCCGTCCAACTACACTGTGATATTTACCTCGGGATCTACACAATCCCTGAAACTAGTTGTAGAATCATTCCAATTTGACTGCAATGAAAATAACTGTGGCTCCTTTGTTTATTTACAAGACAACCACACATCTGTTCTTGGGTTGAGGGAAATAGCCAAAGAGAAAAATGCTGATGTTGTTCACATTGCACATGAAGAGTTCCTAGATGCTATAGAAAATGCCGATCGCAGTTTGACTGCTACCCTTTCACCACCCCAAAATGTACAGAAAAATAAGGGAAACACTCTGTTAGTTTACCCTGCACAGAGTAATTTCAATGGATTCAAATATCCAATTAATTGTATAAATGCTATAAAAGATGGTTGCCTAAATAGCTATATAAAGAAACATTTGTGCAAACTTGATTGTGATTGGTATGTGCTGTTAGATGCGGCAGCATTTGTACCTACGAGCAGGTTGGACTTGTCAAAGACGCAGCCTGACTATGTGTGCCTATCTTTTTACAAGATATTTGGCTATCCCACTGGATTGGGAGCACTTCTAATAAAAAATAGTAGTGCCAATGTTTTAAATCAGAAAAAGTACTTTGGAGGCGGAACCGTAGATATAGTGTTAAGTAGTGAAGATTTTCATATGAAAAGGCAACTCCTACATGAAAGGTAATTATTTCTTGAAAGAGTGCCTCAGAGAGCCTCAGTAATGGTAATATCAAGCAATTGTTTCTACATACATACTTGTTTTACTGAATAATGCATTCCTTTCATTCACAGGTTAGAGGATGGCACTGTAAATTTCCTCTCTATTCTTGCCTTGAAGCATTGTTTTGATTGTCTGCATAGATTAATACCGAAGGTAATAAATAATAATATCATGGATACCATTTCATGCCACACATATTACCTGGCCAAAGACCTTTACCAACAACTGAGAGATCTCCGGCATCCGAATATGAGCCGAGCAGCAGTTCTGTACATGGACAATAAGTTTGATAATATTAAAAAACAAGGCGCTATTGTGGCCTTTGGTCTCATAAGAGAAGATGGATCACACATTGGTTATTCAGAGGTAAATTAATCTTAATAAACACAATTGCTAAAATTATGTCCTCCAAATGTATTTCATGCCTGCTTACAGCAGTAGTATCTTCCCCTTTGTATTTGATATTCCTTTAGGGGTAGGTCTGCATTTTTGTATACAGTAGAGTTACTATTTCTAAGTTTTCATTTTGTCTTGAAGAGCTTGCTTTGATGCGATAAGGACTCCTATGTCTATTACTATCTATAGATTGAGTCTAGGACATTTAACCATATTTTAATATTTCCAGTTCCAGCATATGGCAGATCTTTTCAACATAAATGTCAGAACGGGATGCTTCTGTAATTCGGGAACTTGCCAGCGACACCTCGTCGTTACCAACAAGGACATGAAGGAGATGTTCAAAGCTGGGCACAAATGCGGAGATGAGATAGACTTAATCCAAGGAAAGCCGACGGGAGCCATACGCGTGTCCTTTACATACTACAACACGTTCAACGACGTTGACAACTTGATTCTTATGATATGCCGCTGCTTCGTCAAAACCAAGTTTAGTCGGCCACTCCGAACCATGTACAGCAGCAGTCCTGGATATCCTCAAACGAAAACTAATATCTATAACAACGAGCCACCGAAAAATTTAAATGACCAGATCTATTATTCCAACGTCGAGTCCGTCGACACTTCTCAATTCGAATCAAAAATAAAATTAAGAGAAATCAGCATTTACCCGATCAAGTCTTGTGGCTCGTTCAAAGTAAAGAATAACTGGAAAATTTGTGAAAAAGGTTTCGAGTATGACAGGGAGTGGATGATTATCAAAGACAATGGTGTTTGCCTTACACAAAAACAAAATTCGCTTATGTGTATGATAAAGCCAGTAATTGATCTGAAGCATCGATTATTGATCTTAAAATTTGAAGGTGATATTCAGTCTTATTTCTGCCAAATATTTACCAAAGATAGTAAATTTTATGAGATACTAACCAGACAATTTATTTTTCAGGAAAGTCGCCAATATCAGTGTCTTTAGATGTAATCTCTCAGAACAAATTAATTGATGTAACATTTTGCCAAACTAAAGTTTGCACAGATATAGTGGACAGCGTTGACTGTGGGGATGACGTAGCGTACTGGATATCAGAAGCGTTGGAAATTTCTTTTCTAAGGCTAGTCAGGCAGTCTAACGACAGAGTACAGAAGAATAGAAACGAAGTGGAACCAAAGCTGCTTTCGTTGAGTAACCAGGCCCAGTTTCTTCTTGTAAACAAGGCCACAGTAAGATGGCTCAAGGACAAGATAGATGACACGACCTTTACAGATGACGTGGATCATCTGACAGACCGTTTCAGAGGAAATATAATTATAGACATGGACGAGGAACTGGCGGAAAGGGAATGGCAGCGGGTGATCATAGGGAAGCACGAGTTTAAGGTAAAATTTGTGTAAAATGCGTTTAAAACTTGCTTAACTTATTTTATTGCAGTGCGTTGCCGACGTTCTACCAGCCCATATCTGTAGGTATAAAAAACCAACCATGTATATCGAGGGAGTCTGTCTAACAGCTACCTACTGGATGTACAGTCACGAACCGGGATTGTTGAGCCACTTGCCACTGTTCGCAATTTAGACGTGTAATCAATGACCGATGTGACAGACTAGACGTCAGCTATTGGATTAGTATTACACGACCAAGTTACAAACATAGATAAGTGGCTCAACAATCCCTGTTCGCGATGGTACTTTGAAAATTTCTTGTGTGAGAGGAACCTTTTCTTTGGTCCCTTTTTTTATAGTACGGCAGAAGCTGTTTGCAATAGTGTTCTATTCTACAGAGAGTCACTCGATTTTTCCTGCATTCCTAAATTAACTATTTTGTTCTGTATTTTCAGGTGGACGGACCGTGTAACCGCTGTCAAATGGTGTGCATTGATCAGTCGACGGGCGAAAAAACAGTAGAGCCCCTCAGAACAATAGCAGAACAATTCGGAGGGAAGCTGCGATTCGGGATATATCTGACATATGTTGGCCCTGTGGACGGGTCCAGAGATTTTGTCCTAAATAACCACTCCCCAATCATTCCGATCACTAATGATGATAACATAAGCAGGTGAAAATTGTAAAACTTACACATTCTAATAAATATTTTTAGCTAAATCTACCATCAAACAAATTGATCTCACACAATGAAGTAATTAAGTAATTTCACTATGAATGAGCTTCAGTAATCAATTTGTATGTTGGTAATTATGGTAGATGTAGTCTATCGTCGTCTGAGAGGCCGTTATCGTATTAGTGGCGTACCTTTTATCTCATCTATATTTCATACTAAATCGCTAGTCGTATTTGAAATTAAAAAACAGTAGAAATCTGAAAAAAAATGGTAGGTACTAAAATTAGTCATACAAAATTGTCAAAAAAGGTAATTTGCGAAGATAGTGGCGCCCTTTTTAACAGTTTCGATTTGTATGTTGCTTCACGCTTTTGGCATATTTTCCATCATCGACGAAACTAGGATTAAGGATTTGAGTTAGAGAAAGAAAGTGTGTAGTTCCAATTCTAGCCAAAATTAAACCAAGTTACAAACATTGGAAGAGTTTTGTTTAATACCTCTTGTGGCTAATACTTAGTAGTAAAGCGAGTTCGCGTTGGCAGTGTAAACAGCCCTTAACAATTAATTTGGGTGTTTTAATTGAGACAGAAATAAAAAAATATTTTTTTAGGGTTCCGTAGCCAAATGGCAAAAAACGGAACCCTTATAGATTCGTCATGTCTGTCCGTCTGTCTGTCCGTCCGTCCGTATGTCACAGCCACTTTTTTCGGAAACTATAAGAACTGTACTAATAAAACTTGGTGAGTAGATGTGTTCTGTGAACCGCATTAAGATTTTGACACAAAATTAAAAAAAAAGCAATAATTTTTTAGGGTTCCCCATACATGGAACTGGAACTCAAAAAAAATTTTTTCATCAAACCCATACGTGTGGGGTATCTATGGATAGCTCTTCAAAAATGATATTGAGGTTTCTAAGATCATACTTTTCTAAAGTGAATAGTTTGCGCGACAGACGCTTCCAAAGTTGAAAAAGTTGTGTAACCCCCCCCCCCTCTAACTTCTAAAATAAAAGAGTGATAAATCTAAAAAAAATATATGATGTACATTACCATAAAAACTACCAACGAAAATTAGTTTGAACAAAATCTACCAAGTATTTTTTTTTTAATGAAAAAAAATGAAAATTTATCATTAGTTCGAAAATCTGTCACTAGATGGCGTTGGCTGTAAACTACATCACGGTATCGTTTACTTACGTATCGTTTACGGAACCCTCAGTGCGTGAGTCCGACTCGCACTTGGCCGGTTTTTTTATTTAATTGAGACAGAAAACAGTCGATAGTCGTTGTCATGTTTGGTATGGGATAAGCGTTCTCTAGTACGGCCTCGCAGGCAGCGATATTTTAATACTTAGCACTGTTCTACTTTTCAAATTCAATGAGCGTTGAAGCGCCCATGCACTTAGCATTCTTATCTGTTGTAAAACGTTGGCAGCTATATGCTATTTAGAATTTTAACCTTGCACTGTAATTAAGTGGCATAGATACTTCGACCTTACGTAGATAGCGCATTTTGAGACTAGTTTTAAGCCTATACTAATAAACAAGAGTATATTCGAATAGTAAAAATTTTTGTAAATACATTTGTAGCAAAGTAAAACACAACTCTATGCAGCTATAGTTATTGTATGTACCTAGTCTAAACGAGTTTAAAGAATTTTGTTGTAACCTACTACAGGACTAAATCATAAAAGCACTATAGCTATGTCCACACCAATGCGCTCTCGCGTTTAGCTTGCGTCTTCCTCTGACGCATGGCCGTGCAACCACCAACCACAGCGCATGCCGCCAGCGCGTCTTCATTGAGGACGGATCTAGTTTCAGCGCATGCGCTGTGGTTGCACGGGCATGCGTCACAGGATGACGCAAGGTGAACGTGAAAGCGCACTGGTGTGGACATAGCTTATGAGATTTAAATTTACCATCACATTTAACAAAAAGGTTGTTAGACGTACGAGTAGCACAGCTTACTCTAAGTACTTGCAGGGACCTTTAAGGTTACTCTAGGTATGTACTTGAAGGGACCTTTAGGCGTCTTAGCTAGCCTTGTATCATAAATATGTTGAATAAGCTAGTGTACTGGTCCACAGCACCTTGTATCTGAAGATCTAACTTTACAGCTACCCAAATAAGTTCTTCTTTTAGGAAAGACTCCAAAAAAGAGATCTCTCCAGGCAGGTGTTATGCCTGGAGAACCGAAGTCAACAGAGAGAAAGTTGGAAGTTGTATTTATTCAAACTGACATTCGAAACTTCGATAACGCCATGTGGGATACCTTTTGACAGTTGATAATGGGGATAACGTTTGTAGAGGAAGTTCTGCTACTCGACGATGGGTGGCGCTAGGTGTCTACATACATGTAGTATAAATAGTTAATCACTGACTGATTTCTTTTTATCGTCTCGTTAGTTTATGTGAACTATCTTACAGTACCTACATCAGAAACTACCCTATGAATGGCTTAAGGGTAGTTCACTTAACACATTCACGACCACGCCTAAAATCAAAACATCTGCGCGGAACCGAGCAGTCTATAGCTAGTACAAAATGAACCCGGCTCCCGGGTTCTCGGTATCTGAGTAATGTTTTGAAGAACCCGGGAGCCGGGTCCTTGGTTCTGAATGTGTTAAAAAGAGTGTGGTATGAATTACCAAAGTTGTGGTCAGCTCATATTTCTTAATCGATGTATTTTATCCATAGTTATTATTTGTTGATTTACATACTATAATTCACGAAAGTTACTACAAAAGTACTAATTATTGATAGTTTTCGTTGATATCTTCCAGTAATGACATAATAAAATAACTTGAAGCATAATATACTATAATATACCGAGATGGTACTTCAGATAATCTTCACTGTTAATTGGTAGCAATAATTTCTTGTTAGTTAACTAGGTCCAGTATTACCGAACTAAGAATGCTTCAGGATGTACCTGCGCACTGAGGTGCTAGACATCTGTCAATCAAAAAGCGAGCGTTTAGCGCGCGAAAAAATCTCTTTTATCATTGGTAGATCGAAGTTTTCCGTGCCACAAAACGCAATGCATAGCAAGCAAAATTGTGCCCAGATTATTTGTAAATAAAGTTTTTTTTTTTTTTTTTTCAATCTTATAAGTAAATAAAGTTCAATGTAGATAAATTACTCGTTCGCCTTCTCTCGGATATCGTTCTGCGCTTCACGGCGCAGGCGGAAACAGCCGATGTGACTTATTTTCTTGGGAATACTGTAGTTTAGTCACATTAATCAGCAAGTATTGTAACACTGATGTAGTGAGAGCAAGCTGTAGTAAGTAGTAATAACTTCAATAAAAATTACACTTTGCTATCAAAATAGCAACAGTAAAGTGCCAGTGTACTTTGGGTTTTGCTATTAGTGATTTTTCCACTTTAGTGAAATTTGCTTTCTGGTTACAGGTTCAAGAAGTGGTTTTTTATGAAAATGTATAATGTTGTTTCACTAAGGAAACGTGTATGATACAAGGAGCACAAACTTTTAAAATTGTATGAATAGAAAAATGTAGATAGATAATTTTATATTATTTGGTATAGTATATTCTAAAAGTTATTATTGTATAAAATACCATATTGGATCGAGTTATGAGTGAGAAAAAACTTGCCCTTTTATTGTAAGACTACTTTAATACAGGGATTGTTAAAACTATAAAGTTTAATGAATAAATATTATGATATTGCACAGTTGATTGGTTGTTGTCCTTTAATCTCCCTTGGTTGGCTGCCGTTTGACACATCATTCACTACTTGTGAGACTTCATCATAGTCTGGTAAAGCCATAGTCTGTAGCTTGGAGTAAACCAGCTTATCATTTACTGCTACCTCGAAACTACCTGAACAAACAAAACATAATGTATGTCAGTAAAACTGTTGCAAGTGCAGGCAGTGGCCTGTTTTAGACGTAGATTCTACAAGGTGACAACAATTGGATTTTTAAGCCACACTTATGCTCCAAACACACTAACAGTGGTGTGATGGAATGGTATGACAAATTCGCTTATTTCCTGGCTGGTGTGATGTGCACGCTCACTCGTTTGATTTCGAATATTACAACCATACCGCGGCACTAGCGAGTCGCGTCGCCCGGCTTCCGTTGTCAGTGTTTAGAGCTTTAGTTGATTAATGAATGACATTTGAAATGTGTGTATTTTAAGTTGTATTCTCATATTTCTCACACATCTTATTAAATTAGGGTTTGGAATGTCATCCAAAATTTCATTTTATAATCATTTTTATTCAGGTCTACAAATCTTGTACACATCAATAGAAATTTATGTAATTATTTCAGTCAGTTCATTTTCCAAGTAAACTGGAAGAAATTAATCCTGGATTTTAAAGTATGTTAGATTAGTGGCATACCTTGACGCCCTCTCTTGCAGTGAACAGTTGCATTTGGTGTTTCCTTCCTAATAGTCTGAGCAAGTGCCAAGCAATGGCCTCCATAGTCGCAAGCACCACTGAAACGGAAAACAACAAAATTTATTGTAACAGAATAGAATTCAAAAGAGCAGTTGCATAAGCAGTCCACTTTTCCTTTCTGAAGTTTGGTGGCATCACAAATTGAAGAAGTCTTATGTAGCCTGTTTTAGTGTAATGCTGTGGGCCAGAACCAACTATGCTCATATCTAACTGTGCCACTGCAATACATACCTACATACACTGTTTTTACACATTCGTTACGATATGCGGAAACAAAATTGTTCACATTTCAATCCAAGGACAAAAATACAAGAATCGTATTCTGCTGCTGCACTGGTATCACGGCGTCGATGTATTAACGTCGTTATATCCCATCAAATAATAATTATAATAAACGTCGAGAAGGTAAATAAAATTCGCGATTAAGTCCCGCGTTCATACGTATAAATATGAGTGAGAATCGCGAAAGTTTAAAATAAAAAATTATAATTATGTACTAAAAATTATGTACCCACATATTACCTAACCATACCTAAACAAGCATGGAACGCGAAATATATATATTCAATCAGTAAAAATTAGGCAATCTACAGGCGCGTTAGTATTTTTACCAATATTCGACGTTGACTTTTACGGTGGCTAGACTTTCAGGGTTTTTAACCGGTTCAGTCATTATTTTAATTTACATTTTTCTTATGGCTCAAACTCAGACTAATCTCAAGTATCACAACCAAAACAAACTCCGAATCCGAATATTTGTGACAGAGCAATGCAATGACAATTAACTGACAGTTGACAGCACAGCCGATTACAATAATTTTCATTTTTTTAATCTTTAAAAAGGTACGGGGATGTGACCTATACAATATTCCGTACAACATAAACTGTTGTATACAGGGGGTATGTTCGTTTCCGTTAAAACGTGCAGCTATGGATGAGCTGTAGGGGTTGTGAGTAAATATGTATGTTGCACATGTATTCAAAAAATAAAAACAAGTGCATATTGTTTTGAATTCAGGCGATTATTGAAATTGTAAAAAGCTTATCAGTGTCCCCACTAGAAATATACCTTTCTATTGACTTTTAATAAATGGATCATAGTCATAAAATTCTGACCACAATAAACATGCTTTAATCAAGAAAATAAATATATTATGGTTGTAACAGTCATAATGCCATTTTCTTTCATTTTATTTAATTATTTGAGCAAGTATTTTAACTGACTAAAGATTATAGTTTGATTTGGGAGGTCAAGTTTGTTTATTATTACCGCGACTTTGTTGTAAGAAAATTTCAACGTTTGTAATATTTTGTGGCTAGTACGCAGTAGAACTGCAAAACAGTAAAGTTTTTGTTTTTTTTTTTCTCAAATATGCTTCATCTTCAGTGCCCTCAAATCGTGTTTTGCGCGGAAAACTGACAAAGTAGGATGTGACTTGTTTTTCAATTCAATTAATGAAAATGTAGTGGCTATTATTGTGTTAGTGTGGTGGAATTAGTGCAATAATGCGCCATTTAACCATGAACATTAAAGGGAATGTGATAAGTAAAGGGAATCGGCCCTCGCGATTACGTCTGCTTTGGATTGTCCATCTCGCATTTAACTTCATTGAACATTATAGAATGCGTACTACACCACCCTCGCATTTTAATCTAGGTTTAATCACAAATTCTGAATAAATCTAATGAAAACAAGGCAGGATAGTAAGGAGTGGTCCCTGACCTTAGCCTGTCCTGACAGACAAATAAAAAAAAACATTTTACGTTGACAGCTGGACTGACGTTGACGTTGACAGACAGGTGACATTGACAATTATTTTATTTCACTTTGAACAGAATAAAATTGGGTGTGTTTTTGTAATAAATATTTTTTACTTGTTACATTCATTCTGTTAGAGATTGTAGTAAGCTTTTATAATAATTATTCTTGAATGAAATAGCATGGATGCAATCTAGCAGGCAACAGAAACCAAGCATTTCATATCAAGAGACACATCTCATGAATTCATTCAATATGGATTACGACTATCTAATAAAACTGCTGTGCGTTGGCGATTCTGGCGTGGGAAAGACCAGCTTTCTGTATAAATACACCGATGGTGTCTTTCACACTCAATTTATTTCTACAGTCGGAATAGATTTTCGGGAAAAATCTGTGGTATGTTATCTAAACTTAGTAACTATGTTTGTTTTCTTTTTTCGTTGGGTAGTCTCAATTATATGTAACTTGATTCCAGATCTATCAGCAAAATGAAAGGCAACACCGGATACATCTCCAGTTGTGGGATACTGCAGGCCAGGAAAGGTATAGAACTTTTTATTTCCATGATAGGTCATTATGTACAAAGAGAAACAGAACACTGGATGAATAAAGAAAAGAAACAATTTGGAAATGAAATTCGTTTTTATTTTGTAAGTAGTAGGCTAGTAGGTGTAGTGCTGTCAAGGGAACTTAAATAGGAATGTTTTTTTTAAACTAGCATGATTGGATATAGTTTAGCAGAAAGGATCCAACTTGCATATACCTCTGAATTAAAATGATCCATAGGTATAAAAATGTACCAATGTGACTTATGTCACTTCAATCACACATGAGTTGTGGGTTGGATCGTTTTAGCTAAACTATGTCCGATTCTAGTTAATAAAGTGTAGTTATTATTTGCTATAGAAATGTCTGTTATTAATCGAAAATGACAAAATAATTTTCAGATTCAGAAGCTTGACCACTGCTTTCTACCGTGATGCGATGGGTTTTCTGCTGTTGTTCGACCTGACAAACGAGGCATCCTTCTTAGAAGTCAGGAACTGGATAGAACAGCTCAAGGTATCTATTTATGCTTGTGATATGAATAACCATGCCTGTGTGCTTCAACATATTTGCTGCAGTATGGGGTGCATTAATATCTTACTTACTAAAATTAATTGATAAGTTGGATGTAGTTTATACTCTGTTTATTTTACGATGAGAATCTTAACAGTAAAATCCTTTTTTTTTTTTTAAGTAAACCCAAGGTATTGCTGTAGATTGATGATGATTGAATTGAGAACATTATTATGACAAACAATAGCAAGTGTATTTGTATTTACTATTTCCAGTTTTACCTTTGCATTCTAAAGTTGCAGTATAGTTAAAGTCACATACATTTTGATATTTTTTAGGTTTTAGGTTAATTTAAAAGGTACAATAGTGATAGGTTTTTAGCTTGTTGCCTTAAATTCTCAGTCGCCTCTTAAAACACGTAAGTTACACTGTTGTTCTGTAATATTATTCTATGTAATTGTTTTATGTGCAATAAAGAGTCATACAACAACAACAACAACAACAAAACATCCACGAAAGACATGGAGAGGTGTTATTCTAAACCCAACACCACAAAAATAGATAATAATAGAATAGATAGTAGGGATAATAAATGATCCTTATCAATATTTTGACTGCGATGTCTAAGTGGTTAGAATATTTCCAGTACAAGGAAACATGTCTTTTCATTTCAGACTCACAGCCTAAATGATGATCCGGACATTGTACTGTGCGGACACAAGTGTGACCTACAGGAGAAGAGGCTGGTCAACCAGAACCGAGCTCGGGAGTTTGCCAAGAACTACAACTTGCCGTACCTAGAGACGAGTGCAAAGTCAGGCCAGAATATTGACCGCGCTATTGAGATTCTACTTGAAAAAGTTATGATAAGGTAAATACACAGCTTTAATTTAAAATACAGTGCGATGTGGCCCCTTAAATTTGCTTAATTGTCTTCATAATTTGAGTGTTAAACTTGTGCAATGTGCACACTTCAACAAAAAAAAAACTTATTATGTTAATAGAGGATAAGAATTATAGAAAGCGCGCATTAGATTCAAACTTATGGTGTTACATGAGAGCGTTTCCGGAGACGCGTTTAAGCGTTACGCACCGCCAGACGCCACGCCACACGCGTCTCCTTAAACTAGGCCTTAGGGCTCCTGCACACAGGCCACCGGCCAGAACCATAAAACGCCGCCACTGGCATATTTTCTGTAGTTTTCATACATTTTACACGCTACAATCGTCGCAGCTCGCTTCTCGTGGCCCGCACCGGCTACTAAACGGCTGTCTGAACTGAATGAGTAACTGTCGCGCGCTTCAACTACTCTTTTAGCTGCGTCTATACCTTATCGGTTTAGGTAGTTAAAACAATGTAAACAATCTTGACGTGTCTTTTTATTTAAATGTACACTTTATAAATCGAAAACTTTACATTTTACAATTTAGGTATGAAAAAATAATTTACTTTTATAATGGAATTGTATAGTGTAACGATTTTCATTTTTAGACTGCGTATTTCAACAAAAAGACATGTCAAGGTTGTTTATATTGTTTTAACTACCTAAACCGATTCTCGTAGCGGCGTTCGTGACTGTGGCCCGTGTGCGGCGATACTAAAGCTATCCCAATTTTGTTTGATTGTTAAAATTCAACTCTTAAATTTCAGAATGGAGTCTTCAGTTGAGTATGCGATGCAATGCGCGTCAGGTCGGCGTCGGCAGTCGCTGCAAAAGCTACAAGCGAAACAAGACGGGAAGACTTGTACCTGCTAAGAGCAAGCTTTATCTGTGATGTTATACACTCCTCATATTTTTCGAATTTATATTTTTGACTTAAAATGTGCCAAAGCCACATAAGGAATGTGTTAAGTTTCAAAATTTTACAAATTTTAGTTTAGAAAATCTAACCAAATTATGATAACAATTTAAGTTAGCCATAACTGTATGACTACATTTTGAGACTGATTTTTGATTTTAAAGTACAAAAACTAACAGCAGGCTACAGAAGATTATCAAATATTATAATTAAGGCATTTTTTATAATCGGGCCAAACTTTTCCCAACATTTAGATTTAACACTGAAAAATTATTGATTTTGCCTATGTAATTTAAAAAGAAAATTGGAGCAAATTAAAATACCAGAAAAATGTCTAAAATGTTGTAAAACGGGGCAAAAAGATATGTCTTTTCGCTATATTTATGAGTATGACTACAAATAAAATAAGATAATGTGACAGTTATGGTCCGGCATACCATTACTATACACCAAACAATACAATCTGACACATTTCAAAATCAGAAACATTAAAATGAAATGTATTTTAGACAAGAAAAAAAAAACTGTTAAGTGTTTTGCTGTACAATCTTATCGGTTATCAGTTATCATTAATATTTAAACGAAAAGCCGGAAAATGAGAACACAGATTAAATGAGGCACTAATTTTTAACCCCCGACGCAAAAACGACGGGGTGTTATAAGTTTGACGTGTCTGTGTGTGTGTGTGTGTGTGTGTGTGTAAATGTGAATGTATCTGTCTGTGGCATCGTAGCTCTCAAACGGATGATCCGATTTTAATGCGGTTTTTTTTGTTCAAAAGCTATATCCGTCGAGAGTGTTCTTAGCTATGTTTGGTGGAAATCGGTTAAGGTCTTCAAGGTCATCAGGTCATTTGTTAGGTGTGATGAGAATGTTACACGTTCAGCGAAGCCATCGCGTTGAGGCTCGTCGGGGGTTTTTTTAATTTTTAATTAATGTTGGTTATTAAACAAATAGACACTTTTTGGGTAAACAACGTCGCCTTTGTTAATTATTTTCAGCCATGCAAGTAGATATATTCTGTCTAATTAAAGCTGACACTAGAAAATGAAGAATGGAGAGCACACGAAACGT
Source organism: Adoxophyes honmai (assembly GCA_005406045.1). NCBI lineage: Eukaryota > Metazoa > Arthropoda > Insecta > Lepidoptera > Tortricidae > Adoxophyes > Adoxophyes honmai. The sequence continues at coordinate 30,985 of BHDV01010478.1, forward strand.
TACGTAATCGAAATCATGACCATTTTAGTGTTGTAGCCACTTTTGGCATAATTGGCCGCATCTCAAAGTTGAAGTAAAGAAAATTAAAAAAGTGTGTGTATCATACAAAAAAAATAAAAATTAAATATAAAGAGGTCGCAAATTAAAATTACAAAGTATAAAAGGGAAAACATTCAATGACACTAATAAGTTTACTTCTCAGCTCAGCTTTAATTAGCTCAAATCTTCTTAAGTTTTACTATGGAGTAGCATGCAAGTTTGGCCGCGTAGAGGTTCTCTATAATTATGTATTTGAGGCATGTTCCTAAAATTAATCGGAATCAGGGTTCCTTCTAAACAACTCTAGTCAAATTACTGAAGTACCTTTTAGTGTGTTTATTACATACATTCCACACAAAGTGTTATTTTTCACACAAATATTGCACATTTAGTTTTTTGTGCACAAATTATTAATTATAATATTAATTTAATTAAGTAGCTTTGAAATCTTTTATATTATTATAGGATGTAAGGTCGTATTAAGAATACGTTCAAAGTTTTTTTTAGTAAGATACATATTTCGGACCAAATATATTCCAGATAGGTCTGGCCTACAGGTCCAAGAAATTTACTAAAGGATATACATATTTTACATTTCTATAGTAATTACAAGTTTACTCAACTATCCTTATGCAAATTGAATCAAAAATAATATTGTCTTTAGGTAGTTTGAAACAATGTCAGGTTCTTTACAAAATACTTGTACAGCCTTATAGTGAAGTCGTTTTCGAAAAATATGCACCTAATTAAGAGCTTTAATTAAAACAAAACTTGATTGATTCCACCGTGTAACGATAGTTACCCATACATTTTATAAACTTAGGTACATTTTCGTAACACTGTGGAAGTGATTGTGATTTTGTTTTTGTTAACAATAAGTGTAGATAAAGAATTTTTGAAAACGACTCCACAATGATTAAAAACAATCATAACGAGTATTATAATAATGCCTATTAAATTAATCATTCCCATATCATAATAGTGATTTGTAGTAATTTATTATGTAGGTGTTTGAAATTATAATAATGTAAAAAAAATATTTATGCAAGGGCTTTTGTTGTATCTGATGAAAACTTATTCGGAAATTTAACGTGTGGTTGTATTGGCTCAAGATGACTTCGGCCACAGTTCCATACCGTCACCTTCTTAAGTCGTTCTCATTCGCATAATGGTCTACTGTTCCGATTCCCCAGCATTCCTATATCGTCACTTCCCTATCTCGTCCGCTTTCTTACGTGGGCCACTGTACCAACTCGTTTACATTCGTAATTAGACTACAGTGCCAATTCGTCAACATTCCTCATTAGTCTACAGTGTCAACTCGTCAACATTACTATTTAGACTACAGTGCCAACTCGTCAACAATTACTATTTAGACCACAGTGCTAACTCGTGAACTATGCATATAGCAAACATATTGAACACCCACACTCGAGTACAAACATTCGTGTTCAATGCGGACGAGTTGGCACTGGTGATGCTGACTAAGTAGCACTGAGGTCGATATCAGAAAGTGGACGGGTTAGCCCTTTGGTCGAAATAGGAATGTAGACAAAAATGGATTTTGACGATATCAGAAAGAGGACGAGTTAGGACGGTGACAATTTAGGAATTGTAGGCTGACGACATGCCACTGTGGACGAGTTAAGAAGGCGACGAAATGGAACTGTGGCTGAAGTCATCCTGAGCCGTTGTATTGTAACCAAAGTGAAAAAAATCTATCATTGGTTTAAAAACCGAAAATATTCTAAAAAAGACAAGTTTTGACTGATCTCGTATTTGATTTATTAAGCTTATTATTATAATATTAATGATAAATTATGACATAATTATATTTTAGGTATTTATAGCATTATAATATATGCTTATATCGTCATTTGACTATTATTGTATGTATACGTTAGTTTCAAAATGTACCTAAAATTTGAAACATTAAATATTTGAGAAACAAATTTATGTGATATTTCGCTTGTCAAGCTTATGTACTTGATTATTGTTGAACGCGAATTATTTGTCTCGTAAGTATTAAATCGTATAAAATACCAAATTAATTTAAGTCACAATCATGACAACTTATTTTATAAGTATTTACAATTATTCTTACTATGCCTGAAGCATTTTAATCTGTATTATTTCATTTTCTAAATGCATCCCATAATTTTCATTAGGCAAATAACAAATTTATCCACCTAAAATATAAACTAAAGTTAGCGATTTCGCTAGTGCCATTTTCTACTTTGACGGTCGTTGGATTTGTTAAAATGCTTCAGTTTCAGTCAGTCGGCATTGAAGTAAATTATTTAAAGTTGTTGATAAAACTGCCATAAGTTTATTAAATGTGCGTCAATTCAAAATGCACGCGTGATGGATTTTTATGTACTTATACATAGTAATATATTTAAAAATAAATCACATGCGGATGACGTCTTGTTTCTATTTTCAAACAATTTTTCTGATTGCTCTTTGTAAAATCTCCCTTAAATCAAAGAATACGACAATTTCTCAAATTCTTAGGTATTTACAGAAACATCCGCCTCGAAGGACCAACAGTTAATTAACCAGTTACTAAGTTGGTACTTCCGGAATAAATCCAAAGCAAGATGTGACCTAAATCCAAACGGCATAGTTCGAGTAACACAGAAAATATAATTCTGCTAACCATCATCGCACGCGGTTGCAGTTACGAATTTTGTTGCTCCAAGTAATTTATTTTGAAGTGAACCACATGCGTCCCAAAAGCAATATTGTCCGTTTCGTGCTGGTGTGCACGGTTTTATTTAGTTAGCGACCCGAAATCGGGGTGGCTTGTCTAGCCGACTCCGTTGCAATCATCTGGCCCCTCTTTGAAGGCATCTGATGTATCTACGCACATGAAATGCGGGTGCAGCATTTGGAATACAACCGAACCAAATCCAACCCTAACGTAACGCGCGGAAGTCGAGATTCTACCAGTTCTTAGAGCTAAGTTCATGTCTAGGGTGACCATGCGGCGTTTGAAGGAACTTCACGTAAACTTTATCGAAATGGTGCAGGGTTGAATTTGGAGAGCGCTAAGCTTTGTTCGACCCCATCGCTTCGCGCAGACGCGGAAGCGGTGTCACTAGCGCTAATCGCGGGCCTACCCACGATCCCCGTTCCGTATCGCTTTCCTGTCGCTCATAATTGCATACACGTTCCTCTAAAATCTGGCGGAAATAATTAATCATGCAATTTGGAGATCTTAAGAACTCCACTAGAGCGCGAACTTTTGAATTAGTGCCACGAAAAAGTTTTTTAAGATACGTTTTTTTGTAATCGTGGTCTTAATTTATCGCATTCGCGTAGGACTCTTAAAAATTGATCTAAAATCACGTGTGATCGTTTCAGAGTTGCTTAGATTTGTTCAGTGACACGTGAATAAAGCTCGAGTTTAGCCCGTGGCTGGTGTCCGTAGTAGCACCGCATGCGCGGCTAGCTTCATCCCGCTCGTTTGTTTATGTATTGAAGACAACAGATTGGTACAGCCGGCTTCTGCGAGCGTACTCTGACGTGAAAGATGTAAGCTGCCGATTTCATGTGCGCTTATGAACGGTGTAATTATAACTGGACGCTGGACGGACGTGTTTTGTGCGTAGATTTCTAGTGCAGTGTTGACGTTTTGTTCCTTGTTCAAGCGGATAGTGTTTCGGGTAAGGTTTACATTTATTTCTAATTGTTAATGCGTTTTTGTCTGCGGAAAAGCTGCAGTTTGAAGTGTTTTCAATCTCTACATGTTTTGTTTGCATGCATTTTAATGTATTGTGTTTTATAAATTGCAATGGCCAGATTGGCAATTTTATAATCGTAACAAAATATTGCTACTTAGTAATATTTCTATTTAAACTCACAACCAACCAGATCACAATAGAGGGTCATGTTTTTTGTACATATTTTTAGTTATTATTCATTTCCCTCATGATCGTAAAAAAATGTTGGTCAAAATATGTAATTTGGATGACACCTATTTCTAGTCAAAAAACGTGAGTAGTATTTATACAATAACAAACCTAATTGTTTCGTTAAAATGTGGGTTTTTACTACGCCGGTTTATTTCAAAATTACTTAAGTATGTAGGTAGCTATTATTGGTCTAGCCTCTACAGGCGTTGGTAGGTAGGTAGCTAGTACAATTAGAATCTTATACATTCATTAAGTTTTTAACTACAAGCTTTTAATTTTAAATTAGCAGGGGATTATAGGCGCCAACATGTAGGTAGATTAATTTTCGTAAAATAAATTCAGAATTTCACTGTCACTGTATGTTTGATCATCTGGTTGCTCTGAAATCGCTAAACGTGGCACTGGATTTTTGATTTCATGTGCTCTGCCTACCCCTTTCGGGAATACAGGCGTGAGGATTATGTATTCATTCAGAATTTTAATCGTCATTTCGTGAACATTTTTGAGACTCCAAGGCAAAAGGAAGTCTTTGGGATGTTATTATTTGATGGCTCTACCTACAAAATTTGAATAAAGGTTTGGGTCTGCCACTTTTATTAGAGTCCCGTAACCAGAATGAAAAATGGAATCCGTACGTATAGTTTCTTTAAGTACCGACCTAGATCCTTATTCCATCTCCATTTGTATCTTACAGCTGTATAAATACTTTTGACTCTATTTTGATGAAATTTGACAGGACAAGTTACCTAGTTCCATTACTAATGTAGATGTACCTAATGAAATTAAAATAAAATCTGGGGTAGTACCGTATTACACTGTATGAGCTGTAGTAGTAGTAGTAGCATATACTTTACTTGTTGATCCCTAAACTACTACTTACTCAAAGGTTGGTTGTTAGGGACTCGATTTGGGATAAATCCGCCTTTGTACTCTGTATTCTGTATGTATTTTGTACTCTGTTGGCGACAATAAGTATAAGTATTTTTTTGTTTTGTGTGGTAAAGAGTTTTTTCTTTATAAGGACTCTACGTATACCTACTGTTAGGAGTCTGATTTAACTTCAAGTAAGTACCTACTGATATGTCAAAGGAAACTTACCAATATCGCGAAATTTTTAACATGGGAAAATTTCGGAAACTTATCATAATTTTTGTATGAGGATCGAAAGTTTTTGTTTCTTAAATGTTAATTTATTAAGTACTTATTTAGGTGTGTTTCTTGAGAAAATTTCCTGATACATCCGAGAACTATCAGGTACCTACCTACTTACATATTTTTGAAAACATTCCGTAATTTGCACATCTGTAACTTCAGATAAACATGGAAAGAAGGTATAGGTATTCAATTAAGAAATGTGAGAAAAATAATTTTAAACAAAAAAAAACCGACTTCAAATTAGCAATATTTTGAAAGTATTCTGTTTACTGAATGTAAAATCTTGACT